>CM029540.1:554515-987015 GCA_017141395.1 Laodelphax striatellus
ATAAATAGAACAGGCTAGAAACGAGACGGCAAATTTATGCAAAGTCGATTTAACACGTAAGCAAACATCAATCTAAATAAATTTCAGAGTCGCGCTGCTCAAAGCTCTGACTTCCGAATTATACGTTACTTAATCCTGCAGCAGTATCATTAGCTTTTTGCTGTTCAAATATTTCCGAACGGGTATATCATTAAGCACACACCTATGACACGTTACGAAATAAACACAACATTTTATTTGGTGACTGAATAAACAACACACATTCAAACGAGCCCCTTCACACGCCAAATTAAGTCACTTTCGATTTCCTCGAAAATTATAATCATCTGCTTACGAGCATTTCTCGAATTCGTTGCTTGTTTATTTTGGCGATTTTCAGCCGCCCTGTCGTCATTAGCGAATCTTGGAGATGTATCTAATTATCATTGACTGTTTCTCCCCACTCTTATAACGGTAACCGGTCAGTTACTTTTGAATGGAAATCTGTACTAATGAGCGGGTCAAAACATGCTTGGAAGCAATTTTCCGCGATTTTTTTAAAATTTTAATTAAAAAAGCTGATAAGGATTGGAGGGATAGGAGAAGAAGGAGGAGGGGGGACGGGAAGAGGAGGAGAAGGAGGAGGTGGAAGCGGAGGAGGAAGAAGAGGATGATGATGAGGAGAGGGAGGAGGAGGAGGATAAGGAGGACGACGATAAGGAGGAGCAGGAGGAAAGGTGGAGGAGGAGGAGGATAGGAAATCAAGAAGGAGGAAAAGGAGAAGAGAAGAAAAAAGAGCAGAAGGAGGAGAAGAAGGACGAGAATGAGAAGGAGGAGGAAGAGGAGGAGGAGCAGGAGGAAGAGGAGGAGGAGGAGGAGGAGGAGTTGGAGGAGAAAGACGATAGGAAATGAAGAAGTAGAAAGAGGAGAAGGGAAGAAAAGGAGGAGGAAATGAGGAGGACGAGAATGAGAACAAGAAGGAGGAGGAGGAGGAGGAAGAACAGGATGAGGATGAGGTAGAGGAGGAGGAGAAGGGGAATGAGAAGGAGGAGGAGGTGGAGGATAAGGAGAATAGGAAATGATGAGGGAGAATTTCGACTTTATTTTTTATAAAAGTGATGCGAATTCTCTCTAATGAGTGTTTAGTTGTAACCTTAAAAGTTATGCTCATGTAATTTATGTTCATGTCTCGGGAATGCTGCTCTAGTTCTAGAATAGGGAAACTAGATTTTATTCTACAACTTGTTCAGACGCTGCCAGTCAACTAGCGCCAGTCCAGTAGTGTTTCTAGGCTCATTTCAAAATTTTCGAAATGTTTCCATCAATTACGTATTTGGAAATCAGGCTTGATTGTATTTGGAATTGAGTTGACAGTATTAAACTGTATTCAAATCTCAATGAATACATTATAAACTTGACTTTTGATCGGATGCCGAGTGAGTCGTAGCATGCGACAGATTAAACGGACCAATCACAAGCAATAACTCTATAAGCATTGTATGCTTTAGCTTGGAGCTTGAATTAATGGGCACCAGACATGCAAGTCCTGTGTCTCTAATGTCTTCACGTGCCAGGAAACAAAAATATGAAAACAATAAAGAAGAAAGAATAAAGATAGGGGGAGGACGCCAAGCAGGGGAGGAAGGAAGTAGAGAAACAGAGAGAGAGGAGGAGGAGGAAGAAGGGGAGGAAGATGAAGAGGAGTAAGAAGAAGAAGAGGAGAGGGAAAAGGAGGAGGATGAGGAGGAGGATTTGAAGAAAACAGAAAGAGGTTGAAGAGGAGGAAGAAAGGAAAAAGGAGAAGAAAGAGGAGAATGAGGAGGAGGAAGAAAATGAGGAGGAGGAGGAAGAAAAATGAGGAGGAGGAGGAGGAGGAGGAGGAGGAAGAGGAGGAGGAAGAAAGAGGAGTAGAATGAGGGAGAAGAGGAAGAGAAGAGAAGGAAAAGCAAAAAAGAAGAAGAAAAAAAGGAGGAGTAGTAGAAGAAGAAGGAAGAATACAGAAAAGTTGAAGAAGGAAGAGTTGGAAAGGAGATGAAAAACAAGAATAAGAAATAGAATGAGACGAACAGGAGAGCCAAAAAAGTAGAAAATAGAGAAGTATCACACAACCAAGGAGTAGGGGAGAAGAATAAGGAGGGGGAGAAGAGAGAGAAGGAGCGCATCTGAAGCTTTAGGTCCATTCATGTTTCATCATCACCCTTCCCATTACCCTAGGCACAAGCCTAGAGCTTATGTGAGCATCATCCCCAGCAGAAAAAGAATTCTTGAATGAAAGGAGGAGCGAAGCGCTAAAAAGCTACCAGAAAAAAAAAGAAAGATTTTGGAAAGAATAATCATGCAAAACAGGATAACGAGGAGGCTGAGCAAATGAGACGAATAAGAAGAAGAAGAAGAAGAAGAAGAAGAAGAAGAAGAAGAAGAAGAAGAAGAAGGAGAACAGGAGGGAGAAGAAGAGAAAGAAGAGGAAGAAGAAGGAGAAGAAGAAAAAGAAGAAGAAGAAGAAGAAGAAGAAGAAGAAGAAGAAGAAGAAGAAGAGAAAGGAAGGAAAAGAAGAAGAAGATGATGATGACGAAGAAGATCAGGAAGAATGAGGAGAACTAGGAGTACTAAGATTAGGAGTAGGAAGAGGAGGAGGAGTAAAAGGAGGAAAAGAACAATCAGGAGAAGAAGAAACAAAAGAAGGAACATAACCGATATCGGATAGGGCGTTAGGAGTTGTTAAGTGATATTAAAACACTGTCACCACATCGATAGCCTATATCACGGCTAGTTTGAAACTCATGCTGTTATTAATCAGGCTTAGATTGAGTGCTTAGATGGACGATTTTCCACTTCGCTTCACTTGTAACGCATTTGCCAACATATATAGACAACAATACATATACTATCCATAGGTATTAACGAGCACTGATATATTGTTTCAAGTTGATGTCCTATACAGATATAATAATAACGTATTGCTCCAATATAGTTGTAGACAATATCAGGAGAACAGATAGAAATTACAATACATGTATAACTGGTAATAAGTAGTTGCAATATAGATATAGAAGTTGGTCTTTTAGTGAGGTAACAATACAGGTGTAACAGGTATGTCTTGGTTTCAGGTGTATAATCACAATATAGGTATAGTTAGGAAAGTCTAGTTATAGGAGGTATGGTTCACGGTTGAGTGGATGCCCGGCGCTAAGTATGGTATTAAAGCTCCAACAGTATTCAATTTCATTTTTTCTTACAAAGCAGGAAAGTGTCGTTTGGAACACCTTTTCGGTGTCATTTATTCTAGAAAATGACACTTTCTTCTGTGAAATGACACATTTTCACTGCAGGATGACACAATTTGCTGATAAAAAGGAGGGCTGGAGTGTGGGAGAGTTCCATGAGAAATATTTTCGCAAGGCCAGTTTTAGGAATTGTCTGTCAGTGTCTGGGGAATTTGAACTGCCTCAAATCTGAAGATTCTGGTGAAGAAAAGATCCTTTATTTCTTCAATCCATCGAAATATTCCTTATTTAAAAGATTAGTTCAAATGATCAAATGTGAGTTGTCTTGAAATCGATCAACATTATATAGAAATGTATTACTGTATTGAAAATAAATTTATCGATCCCTTGTATACTGTTATTTGATTACTTACTAAAACTTCACTTGCAATTTTCAAAACAGTAGATAATATTGATGATTCATCTTACATGAACGTTCAATAATGTCAGCAATATGTTCATCAACAATATCAATGTTCAATTTGAGTGAATTGATACTAGCTTGGATGACAAATAATAATATAAGATATCGATGAAAAATTTGATGAATATTGTATCAAGTTCCACAAGTTTGTCTAGTCTAGGCCGTTGAGACCCATCGTTCACGGAGCAAATACTATCTGACTGCAGTCGCAAACCCAGCGTTGCCAGGTTCCTTTGGCTTTTTGCCTGGTAATCGGGTAATCTAACCTATCAGCCAATAGTATCTGGCAACACTGGGTTTGCGACTACTGTTAGATAGCAGTTGCCCCGTGGGCCATGGCCCTTACATATTTTACACGATCTAAATTCTGATCAAATTCTATGGAATGAAATAACTTAATATTGCTGAGTATTAATTCATGAAAAAATTCTTCAGAAGTACACTTCAATAATTGTAGAGATCTTTTACTGTATTAGGTAATGAGCGTCAATTCAAGTACCTAAGCCTAGTGTATCATAGCTGCGGCATGACAACTTAACATCGAAAACACAAACCAGTAACAGTTGATTTAATATGAAAATCAAAATTCTTTCTATGAAGTCTGACAAGAACACTGTTAAAAAGCTACTGTTCACCAGAAGCCAGTCACTACGTATGCGCGAACACGGTGAAACTAATAATTCATTATGCTCATTCATTAGGGTCGGCAGGCAGGCTTCACTGCAGCAGCAGCATCTCTCTTCTGATTTTATTGCCGATGATTTATGCCCTGATCCATTAAATCCAGCCGAGCCGATAAATCTTAAGCTTAATTTATCGTTTTTAATTTGGCCGCGCATCAAAATAATCTCGACGACGAATGTTTTAATCTGGCGTCGTTGTCGGAGGAAAGGAGAAAAAAAAACAGAGAAAAAGGTAAAAAGAGAATGAAGAAGAGGCAGAAGGGGAAGGAGAAGCAGAAGAAGAAGAGGAACAAGGAGTAGAAGCAGGAGAAGACGATATAGAGAAGAAAGAGAACAAGAAGAAGAAGCAGGAGAAGACGATAGAGAAGAGGGAGAACAAGGAAATGGAGATGAATGAGAAGAAGAAGAAGAAGGGGCAAAAGAGGAAAAAGAAGAAGAATAAGACAAGAACAAGATCAAGAATATGACAAAGAAGAAGGAAGAAGAAGGAAGAAGAAGGAAGAAGTTAAGAAGAAGAAGAAGAAGAAGAAGAAGAAGAAGAAGAAGAAGAAGAAGAAGAAGAAGAAGAAGAAGAAGAAGAAGAAGAAGAAGAAGAAGGAGAAGAAGAAGGAGAAGAAGAGCAAGACAAAGGAGGAGAAGAAGAAGATGAAGAAGCAGAAGTGGGAGAAGAAGATAGAGAAAAAGGAGAAAGAGAGAATGGAGATGGATGAGAAAAGAAGAAGATGGAGATGAAGGAGAAGAAAAAAGTGGGCAAGAAAAGGAGAAGATGGATTTGGAGGAGGAGGATAATAGAAGGAGAAGAAAAATAAGAAGGAAGAAGAAGAAGAAGAAGAAGAAGAAGGAAAAATGAAGAAGGAGAAGAAGAAGATGAGATGAAGGAGAAGAAGAAGAAGCAGGACCAGAAGAGGAAAAAGAAGAAGATCAAGTGCAAGAACAAGAACAAGAGCAAGAACATTAAGGAGAAGAAGAAACAGAAGAGGAAAGAAGAAGAAGGAGAAGAAGAAGAATAAGAAGAAGAAGAAGAAGAAGAAGAAGAAGAAGAAGAAGAAGAAGAAGAACGAATAAGAAAAAGAACGAATAAGAGAGTCCTGAGGAGAGACTGAATAAGAAAACAAGAAAAGGCAAAAGATGAAGCAGTTGAGAAAGAAGAGGGTGAAGAAGAGGAAGAAACAGAAGAAGGAGGAGGATGAGTGGCCGAGTAAGAAGAAAAAGTGAAAAGTAGCTATCGGCTTTCGGCTCTCCAGGTCCTTACATCTTGCTAATGATACCATATAAAATAATAATTGATGCTCGTCTCCGTCTAATCACGTCTGCCATCTTTGTCTAATCACTGTTTCCATCTTCATCTGATTCCTATTTTTCTTCTTCTTTTTCTTTCATTCCATTTCCATCTTTGTCAAATCACTGTTTCCATCTTCATCCGATCCTGATTCCTATTTTCCTTATTCTTCTTCTGTCATTCCATTTCCACCAATTAATATTCTCAACTCTACAGCGATTGGGATTCAAATTTCTACCTTCATGTGAATGTAGACAATGTAGTAGAGTGCCGGGCTTACACCAATAGATGTAGTGAGCTTCAACTACATAGACTGTTTAATTACATTGTGTTGGATGTCTTACTTCTGATTGATAAGCTCGGTCAAATCCGCCATTCTTCT
The DNA here is from genome assembly GCA_017141395.1 of Laodelphax striatellus. Lineage (NCBI taxonomy): Eukaryota > Metazoa > Arthropoda > Insecta > Hemiptera > Delphacidae > Laodelphax > Laodelphax striatellus. The sequence continues at coordinate 560,526 of CM029540.1, forward strand.
GCTAACTTCCGTAAGACCTACATTACCAAGATACTTGAATCATAATAATATTATGTCAACTGATCTAATTCTAACTCACAGTTTTATTCTTCAATGCCAGGGTCATTTCCTATCATTTTACAGCAATACCAAGTGTAGAGAGTCATTAGGTTATTCATTAAGACAAGACAAGACGAGATTAGTCACGTTTAGTCACAGTAATTCACATTGCTGCTCATGAAGTAGCACAAACCGATGCAATGACTAATCGGTGTGTGCTGCTTCATAAGCAACTATGTGAAGTATTGTGACTAAACGTGACTAATCTCATCTCGTCTTGTCTTAACTAACCGGTGTACCCCTAGCCTTAAAGTTGGGAAAGTGATTTTTAAAGTCGTTCCTATCAAAATTGATTCCACAAAATAGTGAATGAGTTCAAATTCGCCTGTAAGCCAATATCAGAATTCAAAATATTGGCAAAAGCATAGCAGTGGCAAGAAAATAAATGTTCCAAACACGTTGGTTGAGTATCGGTTAGTCAAGACAAGACAAGACAAGATTAGTCACGTTTAGTCGCATTAATCCATATTGGTTGCCAGGAAGCAACACACCGATTAGTCATTGCATCAGTGTGTGCTGCTTCATAAGCAACTAAGTGGATTACTGCGACTAAACGTGACTAATCTTGTCTTGTCTTGTCTTGACTAACCGGTGTACGCCTAGCCTAAACAAACAAAACTCTTACTGATACAAAGTCCGTTGAAGTCATCCGAAACCACGTCATAGAAGTGAGGAATGCGTGTACCATCAATCAGGACAGAGCACGTTGATTATCGGCTGGACAGGAGGTTGAAATTAGTGCCGTTGAGTTCCAAACGATATTCTAGATGAGCAGTTAAAAGCAGTCCAGCTAGAAAGAGTACATAATCTGTATGATGTATTGCCGTAATTCAAGTTATGATGTGACGGAATTGCAGACATTGAACTGGACTACATTTTACTGAACTACTGCTCAATATAATGAATCATTTAGTGAACTGATGAGTGATGGCAGTCATTAGGGATCGCTCATTACAAACCTACATGTCTGAAAATCTTCTCTCCGCTTTTCAGACTGGTCGTTTTTCAGTTTCACTGCAATTTTCAAACGTAAACGTCGACTATTTTTTCCAAAGTTTTTCAACCTGGAAAAAACAAGATGGCCGTCTGAATTATCTTGAAGTTTTGCTTGAAAACAGCGGCAGTAACCGCACGAGACTTGAGTCCACCTTGCTCCACTTAATTATAATTATTTTAATTGCTACATTGAAAATACATACACAGTTTCTTCAATGAACTGACTGACAGACGTTCGTTACCTGCTGTTCTTTATGGCTTTGTAAAAAGCTGGTGGAATTCTGTTGGCTGAGAGATGGACTTAATTATCATGTCTATTTCAACGGCAAGAAGAACAACCTGTGATCGATCACTCTTGTTGAGATGGATGATTTTTGTCGAAAATGTTCGTTAGTTTGCAAAAGGACTAAAACTTTGTAAGAGTACTGATAACCGTCAAGAATAGCTTGATCTATGACATAGACCCCTCTAATAATCTAATGTCTATGACCGTTGGGTAGAAATCCAGAGAGAATAGTAGTAGTAGAATTCTTCCATTCTCTCTAGGTGGAATAATTACTCTAAGGGTTGTATTCATGAATGTTCCTTATTCAATTTAATTTCTTACTTAAGTGAATGACTAAGGCTAGGCGTACACCGGTTAGTCAAGACACGACAAGACAAGATTAGTCACGTTTAGTCACAGTTATTCACATAATTGCTTATGAAGCAGCACACACCGATGCAATGACTAATTGGTGTGTTTTGCTTCATAAGCAACCATGTAAAGTACTGTGACTAAACGTGACTAATCTTGTCTTGTCTTGTCTTGACTAACCGGTGTACGCCTAGTCTAAGGGTCGTATTTATGAATGTTTTTTAATCAAGTTAATAACTTACTTAAGTAAATGACTTACTCAACAGCGAAAAAAGGAGGTAACCGTATTAGATTCCCAGTTCATATCAAACATAAATGAAATTTTGAAAGAGATTTCAAAGAATCTCAATTAGCTATCCTCTTTTAGTGTTTCAAGAAAATAGACTAGAATGAATTGACTAGAATTATTGATTGTAAGATTTAATTTAATTTTTGATTGAAGATTAAAGAATCCATTATTCTTGAAATTTTCTTTATTAAAATTATTTCTTAGTTTAAAAATTCTTTCGACTTAAAATCTGAGTGAAGATTCAAAATTCCATTATTCTTCAAATTTCCCCTTATTAGAAACATTGTTTGCTCTACTTTGAGAATATTGTTCTGACTGAAGATTAACTTTAATCCACTTCTGTGCAACCGGCCTCCTCAGTCACACACTGCCTGCAATCTATTCTTCTGCACCGTCAGTCACGTAATTGCAACTCCGTGCCTTACCATTTGTTTTTGTCCAGTGCTATCTTTTGTTGGCTGAGTTCTTGTTTCGATTTGACGACGCTGGCAAAGAGATGTCGGTGACAAGAATTTCAAACAGTTTCGAATCGATCGATCGACAGCGGACGCTTTTTTCTGCGTCTCGAAACGCGTCCCGTCCGATCCAGATCCATTAACGATGTTTTATTTGTTACCTGTTTTGTGCGGGGGGGGGTTGGAGGGGGAGGGTGTTCGCGAGGTTCAGGAATGTGACCCCCTTGGTGGAATAAAAGGGCTAAAGAAGGTGTAATGCTTATTCTTCTTCTCCTTACTCTTTTTCTTCTTTTATTCACCTTGCATTTCCTTCCTTTTCTTCGCCACACTCTCCTCCTCTTATTCCTTTCTTTCCTACGTCTACTTCTCCTCATTCTCCTCCTCATTCTTCGTCTTTATCTACTCTTTGTATTCCTTTTTTCTTTCTCTTCATCTTATCTTCTTTCTCATCCACCTTATCCTCTTGTTTCTAAATTTCTCCTCCAACTTTGCTCTGTTCTTTTTCGTCTTCGTCGTCGACGTCTTCTTCTTCTTCTTCTTTTTCTTCTTCTTCTTCTTTTCTTCTTCTTCTTCTTCTTCTTCTTCTTCTTCTTCTTCTTCTTCTTCTTCTTCTTCTTCTTCTTCTTTTTCTGCTTCTTCTTCATTTTTTTCTTCTCCGCTTTCATCTTCTCCATATGTGTTGCTTTTCCTTATCCTCTGTCCTCTCTTTCTTATTCTCTATATCTCTTTCTTTCATCAAACTTGTCCTCATCCTTCTTCTCTTTTTCTCATCTTTCTCCGTCATCTCCTTATTCTCATTTCCCACGTCCGCGTTTTCTTCTAATTTCTCTTATTCTTATTCTCCTTCTCATCACCTCTCTCCACCTTGATTTTTTCTTTTCCTCTTCTTTACATTTCCTACCTCCTTGTTCTCTTTCTCATCCTCCTCCACCTCCTTCTCCTGCTCCTCCTCCTCCTCCTCCTCCTCCTCCTCCTCCTCCTCCTCGTTCCCCTTACTCCTCTCCATCTTCCTCCACTTCTCATACATCTCTATCTTCCCAATTCCTCCATCTCCTGATTCTACTCCTCATCCTCCTCTTCCTCCTACTCCTCCTCCTTCTCCTCATCTTTCTCCACCAGACACTGTCCGTTCTATCATTGTCACAACATTCTTTTTTCAGTTGTGTACGCGATAGTACGCAACTTCTTCTTCAGCGAAGAGTCGTCTACTGGTCACTATTATATTCTGTGGGAAAGAATACAAGTTCTGCCAGCTCTGAGATCGCTAGACTGCCTGTCTCGTAGTTGTGCCACCAGGCCTATATAAGAATAAAGTCAGTTTCCATGCCACTGAGAACTGAATCAAAGTCCGTTTAGGCTAGGCGTACACCGGTAATGTAACGTAATGAGACATTGCAACCATACAGTTGCTGTAAAATTGACGAAAATCTAAGGCTAGGCGTACACCGGTTTGTCAAGACAAGACAAGACGAGATTAATCACGTTTAGTCACAGTAATTGAGAGAGCCATGAAGAAGTTGATGAGGCAGAAGGCTTATTATAGCATCAGTGAGTTTATGGGGGATGCCTTGTAGTTTTGATTGAGGTTCACGATTCTCCATTCGCTGCCATCTTGATTGTTGTGTTTTTATTATAATGTGTTGTGTTTAAATTGACGCCATCGCTCCCGCAAGTGTGGGTAACGGATGAAGAGGAAGGTATTAAAGGTATTAAAGGTATTAATTCACATAGTTGCTTATGAAGCAGTACACACCGATGCAATGACTAATCGGTGTGTGTTACTTCATTAGCAACTATGTGAAGTACTGTGACTAAACGTGACTAATCTCGTCTTGTCTTGTCTTGACTAACCGGTGTACGCCTAGCCTAACAGTCAGTTTCCCTAAAAATCAAAGAATAATTTAAAATCCAATGTTGTATAGTCATTATGCGGTCGATTTCCCTCAAATTCAAGAAATCATTTTGAATATGATATTGTAAATCACACTTCCAACTAATATCTACTAGCAGTAAATTTTTAAATGTATTTTGATTTCCTTGTTTATGCCTTTCACTTTAGTCTTTTAAATTGGATTGGATCATTGCCATAGAAATATGAAAATTGTAATATCACATTGTATACTACATTTTAATGCAATCCAGACTACTAGTGTGTAACAACTTACAATTATCATACTTCATACTTGCATTAATTAACAATCGAAATAATAGAAATACTATATTAAGATTCTGTTAGAAAAATATTGTTGCTCGATCCGAACATTAGGCCTAGATACTGAGTTCTCAATATCTGTAGAGAAAATAGATGCTTGTGAAAAAAAAAATTTCTACAGTGTACAAATTAAGTTAACTGGAAGAGAATAGCCCAAATGAATTTTACCAGATGAATTGTACCACAAACGCTATCTGTCTGAGGAAAAAGTAACCGAGTAAACTGGTATAGTCTTTCATGCTCGACTCCCATTGGCCAGATTCTCCCGGTGTTGAAAGAGGGAGTGGGAGATCTCATCCAATCACAGAGCTATGAGGTGAACGACTGCCATTGGCCTAGATAGGCTCCTCCCACAATGGGCGGTTTCTACAACCGCCCATTGTGGGAGGACCTTGACCAATGACAGGCGTTCAGCTTGATAGGCCATTCAACTGCCAATAACTGCGCTCGGTCACCTTACAAGTACATAAATTAATAAATTCTGCTACACTGTACTTTAGTTTTGTTTTGCCAGAGATTGGTAATGCTGTAACAACCGGAACTGCAGTATCTCGTTGTTTTATTAAATATTTGGTTCTGACAACTTCAAGGCTTCAGTATGGATAACTACCACAATATCACCTCCACTACTACACAGAAAGTAGCCTATTCTCAATTAATAGTTTTTTCATCCCCGTTAAAGCAGATGGTTTGAAATAAACTATTCACTATATCTACGTTCGAACAAAATGAGTTCTATGTTATGCCTTCAAATACTTCAGTGAATTTAATACTGCTAAAAATGAGATTGCGTTAAATGCAATATTTCCATGAATATGTAATTCATATGCATTTATGCATTCATGTATGGATGAATTAATATACTGAGTAACAACTATTGGGATTTAAGTCACAAGTCCGACCAAATTTCATCTCAAGGAGTCAGTTTTGAGTTCAATTCCGTTCAGTTTTACGTTCCCCTGTAAAGCGTAGCTCACCGGTGCAGTGTGAAGCTGTGGCAAGTTGAAGATGACATTGCCATTTTCGCCAAGTCGCAAGTCCCAACTTGGATGCTTGAATTGCGTGAGCGGACTTCGCAAAGTACCCGACTTACCTTTTTCAGAGATCCGTCGTCCAGCCGTCTGCCAGTGCTACTGTTTACTGCTAACTGCTTCCACTAACTTCACAAGTTATTTAAGCATCTTCTTTTTTCTTTCTTCTTCTTCTTCTTCTTCTTCTTTCTTCTTCTTCTTCTTCTTCTTCTTCTTCTCATATTTCTACGAATATTTCCCCATGCTCTTCCCCCCCCCCTCCTCTAATCACCGTCGGTTATCGATTATCGATTATGAAGCATATCTTTCATAGAACAATAATACAAAGAATTTCATTCTTTTGTAATTATTATAATGCTATGAAGACTCAAAATACAATATGACCACGAGAAACATTCACATTATCGTTGGGACTGTATACTAGGCTAATAATTTATTTTAATTTGGCGGATGGCGAATGACTTTCATTAAACGTTTCTATGGTAACGGGTGATGTTATGTTGAATTTTATTCACATAAATATTAAATATAACATTAAAAAATTTATATTTGAAAAATAAATCAACTGAACATCATACGTTACCATACTCTATTGAAACGTTAAATGAAAGTCATTCGTCAACCGCCAAATTGAAATCATTCTACTATACTAAATATGGGAATAGATTGCGAGAATAAGGTTGACAGTTCTATGTTGATAAGAGTAATAGTTTTAGTTACTTAGGTACGGATACTTTAGGTACGGAGTGACTCTAATCCGGATCTGGTATTTGTGTCATCAGATGGAGAAGGTAGGATACTTCAGTGCAAACGCCAGGTTCTTAACAGCTTCCCTCACTCCCAACATAGACCAGTCATATTGGAGGTTGGTACACATATCACTATGATACAATCAGTGCCACATCCTAGATGGAACTTCAAGAAAGCAAACTGGGATGCCTTCTCTAAACAACTAGATGCTGACATAAGGTGGATCCCTCCACAACCAAAGAACTACCACAGGTTTGTTGGACTAGTTAAAGCAGTGGCTAAGAGACACATCCCTAGAGGTTTCAGAAAGGAGTATATACCTGGATGGGATGAAAGATGTGAAGCTCTTTATAGGGAATATGAAGAGGGAGCTGATCAGGAAGTTGCTGATGAACTCCTCAACAGACTTGGCAATGCAAGACAGGAAAAATGGAGGATGATGACAGAAAATATAAGTTTCACACACTCCAGCAGAAAGGCATGGAGCTTACTTCGTAAGCTCGGAAATAGCACTCAAGTCATAAGGAGTAATGATCTGGTCACTCCAAATCAGATAGCACAACGAATGGTGGAAGTGACTAGAGTCCCATTTGATAAAAATAATGCACGGAGAGTTAGGAATCTGGTAAGAGAGCGAAAAGCTGCTGCTTCTGAAAATTCTATGTTTGCAGAACCTGTGACAGAAGATGAAGTGCTGATGGCATTGAAGTCGGTAAGGGCTGGTAAGGCTGCGGGAATGGATGGTATGCACCCCGAATTCCTGATTCATTGTGGGAAAAATGCAATAAGATGGTTGTCACGCTTCTTTGCAAATATAGTGGAAACAGGGCAGCTACCAAGAGAATTCAAGAGTACCAAGGTTATAGCACTCCTCAAACCAGGAAAATCAAGTGACAAGCCAGAGAATTATAGACCTATCGCTCTCTTGAGCTGCACTCTGAAGCTGCTGGAAAGAGTAATTTATAATAGAATTGCCCCAGCTATTGAGGCTCATATTCCACAACATCAAGCTGGTTTTAGGCATGGGCGCAGTTGTGCTGACCAGGTCATGGCTATAACGACCTACATAGAAGCAGGTTTCCAAAATAAGTTGAAGACATCAGCCGTTTTCATAGACCTTACATCAGCTTATGACACTGTATGGAGGTGTGGGTTACTGTCAAAGCTTTTAAGGATTATTCCTTGCCGTAAAATGGCTCAACTAATAGGTAATATGTTGGCAAATCGGACCTTCAGAGTTTTCCTTGGAGAGAGGCATAGTAACCAGAGAAGACTCAATGATGGTCTACCACAAGGATCAGTGCTCTCACCGCTGTTGTTTAATTTGTATACCAGCGACATACCTGCATTGAATTCCAAAATGTTTGCATATGCAGATGACCTGGCAATTGTAGTACAGCACAGCGAAATCCAGAAGACCGAGGAAGTGCTGAATCAAGACCTCAAAACACTGTACACATATTTCAAAGAGTGGAGGCTACAGATGAATGCAAACAAAACAGAAGCCTCATGTTTTCATCTGAATAACAAACAAGCAACCAGAGTACTTAAAATACAGCACAATGGTAAGATTCTTAAACATAACCCAAATCCAAAATATTTGGGGGTAACAATGGATAGAACCTTGGCTTACAAAGAACACCTGAAGAAGCTGGCAGGAAAGCTCACAGCTAGAAATAACATCATTCAGAAACTGGCTGGATCAGACTGGGGAGCTACTGCAGAGAATTTGCGTATTTCTGCGCTTGGACTGGTGTATGCCTGTGCGGAGTACTGTTGCCCTGTCTGGATGAATAGTGCACATACAAAACTTGTTGACACCCAATTGAACACTTGCATGCGAATTATAACTGGAACACTGAAGCCTACACCATTGCACTTCCTCCCAGTTCTCAGCAACATAGCACCACCAGAGGTAAGGAGAAGAACGGCTTTATTGCGTGAGTTTAAGAGGATTACTGATAAGGATGATCTTCCAATCCATGAGGATATCCCCCATGCTTGTAGAGGAAGGCTTAAATCCCGACACCCTCCTGTAATGCTGGCTCAACAGCTAATGGGCGTGCCATATGATCCAGGAGAAGAGTGGAAAAGAGTGTGGGACAACCTGAATATGGGTCAGTGTGAAAACATACAAATTCCATCAACAAGACTCCCAGGTTTCCAGCTCCCCGCAGTATATGGTGTGCACTCAATAGAGTCCGAACTGGGGTTGGCTGCTGTCGCGCACTCATGTACAGATGGGGGTGTGTGGATTCTCCAGACTGCGAGTGTGGAGCACTACAAACAATGAGTCATATTGTTCAGGAATGTCCATTGAGAAAGTTTGAAGGAGAGATTAAAGATTTTTATTCATTGACGCAAGCTGCCAGCAGTTGGCTTAAGAAACTAGATGTTAAATTGTGATTTGGCTTAAGAAAGGTATCTGTATCTTGTTGAGGAAAGAAACCATACGCTATATATATATATAGTTTTAGTTTACCAGAGATTGATAATGGTGTAACAACTGGAACCAGTATCTCGATGATTCAATAAATTTGTGATTTTGACAACTTCCAGAATTTTTTATATTCAGTATGGATAACTACCACAATATCACCTTCACTACTACACAAAAAGTAAAAACGCTGCCATTTGAGTCACGATGTACCTTCCAAGATGAGCGAAAGCATGTAATTCATCCAATAAAAAACATCGAAATATTTTATTTTCCGCACAAACGGAAACTGAAGTATTTTATCAATCTGTAGTCAAAAATCTTTAGCTAAACTGAGAACAAAGATAAGAATCTATCAAATATTTTTGACGTTATATTCATAACAACTCCGTATGAATGATGTGATCCGAATTCAATAATTTTTCGAGTTTGGTGCCGTACCTGACGAATATGTCAGGTTCCACGTGCTGGAATGTAGTTTAAGTTCAAAGTTTCAAGTTGAAGGACTTAAAGCTGAAGATTGGCGTCAGTAGATAAGGCGAAGACAGCTGACAGTCAGCTGATAACAGCTTGGCACTCAAATTGAGTGACATCTTAATTTGACAGTGTTGACAGAACACGTCAATGCGCTAGTCGAGCAAGCTTTACTCTGTTGTACATTTTTACTCTTTGGTGAGCTTTACTCTGTCCGTGTACTATTCCACTTCACTTATAGTAAGATAACCTTACATCTAGTGGCGAAGCGTAGCATACTTACTTGGCGATGACCAAATAAGGGTACCACGCTCCGCCACGGAAGAAGAAGAATACGAAGAATGGGCCAAATCAATAAACTAATGTGTTACAGTATTACTGTATTGTACATTGACTCACATCATGATCCATTACTTCAGTATAAGTATGATTCAGATAACTTGACAGCATTTGTGACGAATTGGCAAAATACTTTGTTTTCACGTCAGTGGAATGTGCATAATTATTGTCATGGTAAGATAATTGGGAAGAGGAGAAAGTTGGAAAGGGAAAAATGATGAGTCTATTGGGATTTGATGTTGATTATGATAACGTGGGAATGGGGAAAAATATGAGAGATATCAGAGTAGAAGCACTAGAATGCGAAGAAGAAATAAAGATGACAACGGATAATTCAAAGTAGGCAGATAACAATCAGTAATACAGACAAACAAAAAAAGAATGGAAGGCATAGTAATTATGATAGGAAAATCTAGAACTTTTAAAGAAAGAAAGGTTATGAAGAACAAGAACAGTTTGAAGATTAGATAGAAGGAGAAAAATAATATAAAACAGTGTACGAACAGGACTTCAATTTTGTTAACAATTTTCTTCCTCCGGTGATTCGGAACGCACCTGAAGCTGTAGTTCCATTCATCTCTCATCATCACCCTTCCCATTACCCTAGGCACAAGCCTAGAGCTTGAGTGGGCACCATCTCCAGCAAAAAACGAAATTGTTGCATGAAAGGAGGAGCGAAGCGCTAAAAAGCTACCAGAAAATACAGAAAGATTTTGAGAAGAATAGCCTAATCAATCTAATCATGCAAAAGAAGAAGAAGAAGGAGGAGGAGAAGAAGAAGAAGAAGAAATAAGAAGAAGAAGAAGAAGAAGAAGAAGAAGAAGAAGAAGAAGAAGAAGAAGAAGAAGAAGAAGAAGAAGAAGAAGAAGAAGAAGAAGAAGAAGAAGAAGTCAGGAGAAGAAGAAGAAGAAGAAGAGGAAGAGGAAGAAGAAGAAGAAGAAGAAGAAGAAGAAGAAGAAGAAGAAGAAGAAGAAGAAGAAGAAGAAGAAGAAGAAGAAGAAGAAAAAGAAGAAGAAGAAGAAGAAGAAGAAGAAGAAGAAGAAGAAGAAGAAGAAGAAGAAGAAGAAGAAGAAGAAGAAGAAGAAGAAGAAGAAGAAGAAGAAGAAGAAGAAGAAGAAGAAGAAGAAGAAGAAGGAGATTCAATCCAATGAAATGAAGGAAACGAGAACCAATTGGGACCGACCGATTCTTGACCAACTAACGTGTTTTGTTCGAGCAGAAAATTATTATGTCAGACGAGTTATAATAATGTCACCGATGCTTATTTATTGTGAGTTGACAGCTTTTTCGGCCGCTTGACAAAGGTCATTGTTATGTAGCTGTGGATTTGGTGAAGAGGCAGGAGGGAGAGAGGGAGAGAGTGTGAGAGAAAGCAATCGATTGAACGTCAAAGAGAGCCGCCGCCGCGTCTTGACTTGACCCGTGCTTATTTAACCCTTGATCATTCTTTAACCTAAATCGCCGGTCAGGCGAAAATCTCCGCATAAATTTCACATTAGCAATAGCTGATATTGCTAAACCCTCTGTTGTACTTCGAGTCATTGCGCTCATTTAAATGATACAGTATTACATCGAATTTGTTTCTTGAATAGTGTCTACTCTTTGAGACTTAGTATCACTCAGAGATTGAGACCCTATAAAGTATCACTTAGTAAAGGTGGACAAAGTATCACTTATTTCTTGCCGTTGCTGATGGCAAAGAAATAATATCTCTCTTGTACCGTCATTACGGATTCGGCTCCCCACCATTTATTTACTTCAATAAATTGGATAAAGGAAGTCGAAACCGAAACAACTCACACAATAAAATTGAAGCAAGAGCTCAAGAGGGCCAGTAGATCAAAGAAAAGAGAGAAATCAGTGAATTGTGGGAAACAGAGTTCAGATAAGAAAAAGGATAGAGATTAAATGAACAGGGATGTAAGCAAAATCACCAAAAATGGGAAAAGAGAAAAAAAGGAGAAAGAATGAATAATTGATTGTTCTAGAATAATTAGCGGTCTCATGGTATTAAAACTATAGAAAATTGAAGATAAAAAAATACATTGGAGCTCAGGCTAGGTCACGATGTCTAGTAAAGCATTCAGTTTTGTGAAAAACTAATATAAAATTGCTCAATTTAACATGTAAAACGATGGGGAAAATCGAACTCTTGATTTTCAATGTTTCCAAAATATAAAATTGCTGAGTTTCAACATGTTGTAAAAGATAGGGTATACCGAACTCTTTATTTCCAGTACCGTCACAGTACCGATCAGCTGACTCTCTCATACTATTCCCCCCTCATACCCCTCTTCCCCATCATATTCCTCCACTCTCTCTCTTCCTTTCCTCTCAACCTTCCTTCTAATTCTCTATCTCTTTCCCCTTCCCCTCGTTTTTATCTCGGAGAGGTTCCGAGAACGTCGTTCAGTTGAGAAGTTGGCTGGATGTTGTGTTTTTTCTTCAAGAAGCCAGAGGCAAAAAGCAAACACCAGTTGATAGTTTATGATGAGGCCTAACTGAAGAACAATAGTAGCCACGGTGCAATAGCGACTGTGTCAAAGACTTTATTGAGCTGATCAGTCTATAGATATTGAGCGGTTCCGATTCTGCTTTCGACTCGTCTTCGCTTCCATCTCTCTCTTCCTCTCTTTCTTACCGACTACGAAGCTTGCTTTTGCTAAATTTTTGAATTTTGATATAATATTACATGCTAACGTGAACCCATTCACTAATTTGTCAAACTTATTTTAAGAGAAACAACATCAAAACTAACTTTTCTATCACTAAAAATAGTCTCTCTACTCTTGGTATTGCTTAGAAGCTTGAAATGATGAAAACTTATACTGGCAAAGGCAAAATGAAGGTTAGAAGTGAATCTTTTATAATGATGTAATTTGCTTTCCATTTCAATGCGAGTCTTATATGGGAATTGGCGAAAGTATGGTGGATTTGTCAGAGTTAACCAATCAAAAGTGTGACATGCCATGTCCACACTGTTATCATACACTCTCTGTACTGTGCAACGTGACTAATCTCGTCTTGTCTTGTCTTGAATAACCGGTGTACGCCTAGCCTAAGTCTTGTTTAGAAAACTTGTGATACAAATCATATCAATACATCAAGAAGTAGTTTTTCTATAAATTTTCACTACGCTTCATGAGTCATTGAGAGTATACAACTCACTAAAATACAATTATTACAATATAATCTTCCAGAATGACAACATGAGAGCTATTTCGCTAGTAGCTAGTAACTACCACTCAGAGAGCAAGAATTAAAATTATTCATCTTCTATCTATACTCTTTGCTACCACTAGTATAGCAGGATTATTTTAACTTGTCAGAAAACAGCTGATTCAACGTCAGTAAACGAGCCTACATCAATCAGCTGTTTTCTGACAATTTAAAATAATCCTGCTATATAATTATTTACAGGATATTTTCGATGTATTATATAAAAAAACCTGATATTCTCTACATACTCGATCCAGTTTCTAGAAGAAACACAACAAGTGGAGTGACCGATGATATTAATCTGGACGATCCATCAATCAGATCAACTTCCGTTTGGTTGCCGGCTGAGAAAAGCAGCGTCCAAGTCAGCAGCCAACTAACAGCCTCATGTATCAATAACTGATGCTATCACAAATGCTTTGCTGGCCTCCGATGACAACATACCTTGCCGTGTGGACTGCGTCGATCACGAAAATATTGTTAAATATTATTTCCGAACGTCTTGTTACCATATTTTATCAGACTTCTCATTTCTTCCTCTCTTCCTGTTCTCTTCTTCTTCTTCTTCTCTTCCTTCTTCTTCTTCTCCTCCTTCTTCTCTCTCTTCTTTCTTCTTCTTCTTCTTCTTTTCTTCCTTCTTCTTTCTTTTCTTCTTCTTCTTCTTCTTCTTCTTCTTCTTCCTTATTCTCTTCTTCAGCTTCTCCTTCTTCTTCTTCTTCTTTTCTTCTCTTCTTTTCTTCTTTCTTCTTCTTCTACCTCCTCTTCTTCTTCTTCTTAATCTCCTTGTCTTCCTAATTCTCTTCTTCTAATTCTTATCCTTTTTCTTCTTCTTCTTCTTCTTTCTTCTTCTTCTTCTTCTCCTCCTTTCTTCTTCACTTCTTCCATTTTTTCCTCTTCTTCTTCTTTTCATTTTTCTTCTTCTCCTTTCTCTTCTTCTCTTCTTCAATTTTCTTTTCTTCTTCCTTTTGCTTCTACAGCTTCTTTTCCAACTTATTCTCTTCATTATGTTCTCCTTCCTTTTTCTCCTTCTCTGTTCTTCTGCTCTTCTTCCACCTTTCCTTAACTCTCTTTCCACTGTATAGTATTTTCCTTTGTATCATCCTTCTTCTTCTACTCCTATGCTTCTTTCACCTATCCATGTTCTTCTTCTCCTCTCCATTCTCTTTTTTTGCAGATTCTCCAACTTCTATTTTTCCTCTCTGCTTCCCCTATCTATTTTCTCTTCTCCAACTCACAAATCTATAATAACTTTACGCTCATTCTACCAATTAATGTTTATCCTCTCATTCATTCCATCGTCCTCTTTCTCCATCCTTCATTCATTTATTTATCTCACCCTACTCTTTCTCCGCTTCTCCTGCTTCACATTCTTCTCTTTTTCCCTTTTCTCAACTACTCCATCTACATCTCCTTCTCCTCCTCCTCATCCTACAAACGATCTAGATAGTGAATCTCAGAGTGGACATCTCGCAAAGCTCTAATGGTCATCGACTTGTATAAGAAAATACATACATTGTTATCGGTTGCTTATCTACAGCAAAAAGGAGACAAGAGCTGCGAGTAGGAGAAGGCGAAGAAGAAGAAGAAGAAGAAGAAGAAGAAGAAGAAGAAGAAGAAGAAGAAGAAGAAGAAGAAGAAGAAGAAGAAGAAATGATAAACGATGAGAAAGAGTGTGAGAAGAGAGTTTATTCTTGGAGATCCGGCGGACAGTTAACATGCCAATAAATTATAACTCGTTTGTTTCATAACGGCAGGCAATAGCGCTGTTGTAGTCTGTGTGAGAAAATGAAAATGTTGTGCCTTTGTAGTAGTTGTGACGATGACCGCTAGAGTGTGGTAATTGTGGTGGGGTGGTGGGGGGAGCAAATAATTGATGGCTTCCCAGAATAGGGAGACACCGAGGATGATGATAGGTTATCATTTTCTCACTATCTTGTATCGAAATTGTCATGAAAAGGTTTAACTGGGTTTCTAATTTCGATAAAACTTGTGATTCAAATGAAAGGGGTTATGCTGTTTTTATACCATGATGCATAATAGAACCTAATCAAAGACAATTCAAATTTTTTTATTTATGAATTGAAAACATATTTAAAACAATTAGAACAGTTTCAGTACAGAACGTCACTCAAAAGCTATGTATTGGTGCAAATAAAGTTCCTAATGAGGATTACACGAAGAATCCTCTTGTGACTTCTCACAAGAAAAAGGTGTAAAATCATAGAACTTGAGTAAAAAAAGCTTTCAAAGATAAAAATTGGCAAGACGATGCAAAAACTGTGCTTCAGCCAAACGCGATGTTTGTCCAGAGGAAGTTTCGAAGACGAAATAATTGAAAGAATCAGATTTATTACGGTGTCTCCAAAGTTCCTCGTAACTATGGGAATTTTATAAAGAGAGTTAATTTCTTGATCTAGCATCATGACAATACAAATTAATGAAGAGTTGACTTGATAACTCTTCATTAATTTGTATTTTGCAAAATGAAACAATATTTAACACAATATTTATCATATGAATTTCCACAACAAGAACAAGAAATAGGAGTAGAAACATACTTAGAACTTGGGAGAAAACGATTTCAAAGTTAAAAACTAGTAGGAGAAAAGTGCTTGAGCAAAACATTATTGTTTGAAAAATAGTTCCTAAGATGGATTTGTACAATGGAATCATTTGATTTCCTGAAAAAAAAAACAAGAAAAAGGAATAGAATAATAAAACTGGGGTGAAAACCCCTACAATTAGATAGCAAACTCTATTTTGAATCTTTTTTGAGATCTATTGGGCCGTGGCGAAGCGTGGTATACTTAACCGGTCATCGCCGGGTATATTTTACTATAGGAAATATAGGCCTACCTAGTTGGTGACCGGTTAAGCATACCACGCTTCGCCACGGCTATTGGATTCGCTTCATTTTCAATTCAGAATATTGTATATTGGATTATGTTTTATTTGCTTTCACAATTCATTGTATTATTGAGATTGTATGCAATGTTTAAGATTATTCTACTGTTTTTATTTCAATAAATTCTATTCTATTCTAAAAGAAGTTTTCATCCATGCAAAAACAGAAAACAGCTTGATTGAACAATTGTTTGGAGTAAAGTTTTAAAGAAGGAAGCATTTTAGAAATCAGAGTTTTCAAATATGAGAACAAGCAGAAGCAAAGGTGCTTGAGCAAACAATTGTTGAAAAGAAACGTTTCAAGAAAGGCTTGCACAAGGAGGAATCCACGAGTATTGTCACGCTGGGAGCATAGGGTTGTTATCAGTGGTTGACTATCACTATCAATAATGTCAGCTGTCAGAGGGTACACCGCAACAGTGGCAGGCCCCACTTCTAGATGCTAGCAACCCCGGCTTGTCTCGCCAGCCAGCAAACAACAAACAAGCAGCGGTTCAATTAAAGCTGCTGCTGGCTCTGAGCCCAATTTTCAGTTGGTTCGACATTCTGCATTGACTGCTGCGAACAACCTCCTAACCTCCTCGACATGTGGAAGCTGAAAGTGGAGAAGAAGAGGAAGAAGAAGGAGAGAAGAAAAGAAGGAGGAGAAGAAGAAGAAGAAGAAGAAAAAGAAGAAGAAGAAGAAGTAGAAGAAGGAGATGAAGAAGAAGAAGAAGAAAAGGAAGAAGAAAAGAAGAAGAAGGAAGAAGAAGAAGAAGAAGGAGAAGAAAAGAAGAAGGAGAAAAAGAAGGAGAAGAGGAGAAGAAGAAGAAGAAGAAGAAGAAGAAGAAGAAGAAGAAGAAGAAGGAAGAAGAAGAAGAAGGAGAAGAGAAGAAGAAAGAAGAAGAAGAAGAGAAGAAGAAGAAGAAGAAGGAGGAGGAGGAGAGGGAGAAGATGGAAAAGAAGAAGACGGAAAAGAAAGAAGGGAAGGAGAAGAAGAAAGAAGAAGAAGAAGAGAGAAGAAGAATGAGAAGAAGAAGAAGGAGAAGAAGAAGAGAAGAAGAAGAAGAAGAAGAAGAAGGGAGGAAGAAGAAGAAGAAGAAGAAGAAGAAGAAGGAGGATGAAGAAGGAGAAGAGAGAAGAGGAGGAGGAGGAGGAGGAGGAGGAGGAAGAAGAAATAAGAAGGAGAGAAGAAGGAGAAGGAGAAGCAACGAGAATGACAGATAGAAGAAGAAGGAAAAAGAGAAGTAAAAGAAAGAACAAGAGAAAAAGAAGAAGAGGCAGAATGAGGAGGAGAAGAACAAGAAGACCAAGAAGGGAAACGAAAAAGAATGCTAAGAATAAAAGATATGTGTGTAAAAATTTTACTTCAGTATTTTTCCGTGGTTCAGTAATCTTCCGTTGATGATTTTTTATCAGATCTTGGTAATTTTCCACAGTAGTTTTCCATAGCTCTGTAACTTTCCATGTTATTTATCAACTTTGCTATTTACAATAATTTTACGTCAGTATTTTTCCGTGGCTCAGTAATTTTCCGTTGATACTTTTTTTATCAGATCTTGGTAATTTTCCACAGTACTTTTCCATAGCTCTGTAATTTTCCATGTTATCTATTAACTTTGCTATGTGTAATAATTCTACGTCAGTATTTTTCCGTGGTTATATGAAGATGCAAATTTGAAGATTAGGAATTGAGAATAGTAGAAATGGTGATGGAGAGGTAAAAGATAAGTAAGTGGAGAAAGAGAAAGTCGAGTAGGGAGAGAAAGAATAAGAACAGTAGAAAGAGTGAGAGGAGGCGAGCACAAGCATAAATCTGGGAAGTTTGGAAATCGAAGAAAATGAAAAAATACTTATTAAAAATTGAAGAAATAATTAGAAAGCAAGTTTCAAAGGAATTGAAAATCAGATAGCTGAGGACCAAAAATGTAGCTACTCAGTACAATGTTGAAATACTGTGATAATGCTATCATTTTTTTGTGATTAATAGAAATCAAGAGCAGTCAGTAATAGGCCTACAGAGTTGAAGACAGAGGAGGAAGAGGAGGGAAAGAAGAAGGAGGAGAAGAGGAAAAAAATGAGGGGAAGAAGAAGGAGGAGAAGAGGAAAGAAGAATGAGGAGAAGAAGAAAAAGAAGAACAGTTGAGAAAAATAAACAATTTATTCGAAATCCTGTTGCCACTGAAAAGACTCAACAAACACAACACAACCAACGACTGAACAATTTAACAAGTTGGAAGCAATGTTTAGCCGATAGGAAATTGAAAATTTATCATTCTTCTGCTACCTATCACTTTCTCACTTTTTCACTCTCTATTTCTCTCTCTCAATCGAACTCAATCTCTGACCCTCTCTCCTTCTTCTCCAACATCCTCTTCTACTCGCATTCTCTTCTTCTCTTTAGTCTCTTCTTTATCTTCTTTTTTCTAACAATTGACAAGAACCAAGCCAATGAGTTATAGACGATTATTATAGACTAGTTATTTGGGCGACGCATCAACAATTTATTATTTATTTAACTGGAAATAAATAATTTTAATTTATTCCATCGTCTGACAGACGATCTAGTTGTGTGTGCGTCCTGAATTTATTAATAACAAACGAACGAAATCTCATCTGTTTTCTGTCAAAGTCACTTTTTTCAATTGGAACGTTTCAATTTCCCAATCGCTGTTTAGCTGTTAATCGCCAGAGTTAACTGATTCACGTTTCGATTGAGATTGGAGAACAAGAAATTATTTCGATCAAATTGCCGTACTGTTTACGTTTCAGTTTTTCTTCTTAAGCTTTAGACTAAGTATTAGACTAAGCATCAAATTGATTTTCGCTGCTACAGCATTGATCCTTTGAGATACGACGATTTTTTGTGAAATGTAATGTAAATGTGTATACTGACGTGAAAAATGAAAATTAGTTGATAAATTATAATTGAATCTAATGCAAAAATGCCTTTTCTCGAACCTCAATATTTGGAAAATGTTCGTCCAAAATATTTCAGTAAATTTTAAAAACAAGGCTATGATCTTTCTGGAGTGATCATTTTGAGAGAGAATACGCTATAATCCATTAAATTTGATATTCTATCAAAGGATTTCTAGAGAAAGAGAGAAGAGAATGTCAGGAATAACGATGAATGAAATGTAATTTCAAATCAAAATGTAAATTGAACTTTACATTTTACATAAAATCGTCATATCAGATAGGCCTTAACGTGGAAAATCTATCGTCAAACCCCTGACATGATCACTCTTCTCTCACATGACAGCTATTATCCATCTTAAATCTCGCTCTCAATAAAGAGTACTAGTGCAAGAAATACTGCAACGAGGACAATTTTGAACACGGCTTGCAAAACACGCAGGAAAATACGCAATAGGGAGCTTACAGCAAGACGAGTATAGAGAAGACAATCTAAAGTGAAGACAATAAGAACAGAGAGTACACAACAGACAGCTTAGAGCAAGACAACTATAGAGTGGACAATCTAAAGTGTTTTGTAGTAGAACAAGACCACGGACGGTAGGTACAGAATACGTGATGGTTGATACGGTCTGAGGCAGGCGTGAGAAACGTGAGCTGTGATAAGAGCGCCGATTGAGACTTATAAATTGAAAAGGCGAGTGAGTAAGACGCCACGGTTTCAGTAAAAACAAAACTAATCCGAAGCACATAATATAATAGCGCAAGAGCGCTACCGTTCCTAATAGATGGATGCGGTCAGGGTGAACATTGCTTAACCCCTTGATACCATCAGTTACGCTTCGTTTCCCAACTTTTGCTTCTGCTTTACCTTTTCTTATTCTTCTATTCTTCCTATTTTCCTCTTCTTCTTCGTCCACTGCTAGTTTTCTAACTAGGTTTTGTGCATTTTCCTTTTCTCCCTTTTTTCTCAATCGGTTTGCCTCCTTTTCTCGTTACTATTCTTCTTCGTACAAATCGTTTTTCATCAATGTCTCTTTCTCCTAAGTTCCTTCAACTTTTTACTATTTCTCCTCTCTTCGCACTATTTTGCTTCCCTCTACTCATTTTTCCAGATTATTCGTCTCCACAATGTGCTCTTCTACTTCTTTTCAACCCTCCTTCTCATTCTTTTCCTCTGAAGATTTTTTCTTTTCCTTTTGACTCTTGTTTTTATCACGTACTTGACCATTCTACTAGGTATTTTTTTTCTCCTGCTTCGTCTCCTTATTTTATGTCTCCTTCTTCGTATCCTTCCTCATCTCCTTCTTTTAAGTCTCCTCCTTCTTTCAAGTCTCCTTCTTCTTCGTCTCCTTCTTCTTCGTCCCTTCTTCTTTGTCCCTTCTTCTTTGTCCCCTTCTTCATTGTCCCCTTCTTCATCGTCTCCTTCTTCTTTGTCTCCTTGTTTTACATTTCTTTCTTCGTTGTCTCCTTGTTTTATGTCTCCTTCTTCTTCGTCTCCTTCTTCTTATCTTCATTTTTGTTTCCCCTTCTTTCCCGTACTCTTCTTCTCCATTTTCGTTCTTGTAGCTCATGCCAATTCTCGTTCTTTCATTTTGTTCTTGTTCTGCTTCCTCTCCTACAACCTTCTCCTTCTATACTCTATTCTCCTTCTCCCTCATTACCCCTTCTTTCTTCTTTCCGTTCGGTCATCCTCTTTCTCTTTCTCCTCCTATTTACCATTCCCTCTCCTTTATATTCTTCTCTCATCCTTCTCCTTGTTTCGCTAGTAATCTGTGATGTTCAGTAGTCCTCTTCCTCTCCCTCTTCTTTTCCACCATTTTCCACCTCCTCCTATTTACTCCCCCTTACACACTACTACTCCCCCCCTACACACCTCCCCCTTTCTTCTACTGTTTCTTTGATATTCAATTGTCCTCTTCTTAATCCGCATTCTCTTCTCTTGACCATCTCCTCTTTCTCTTCCCTTCTCTCTCTTATTCGTAAGATGTTCGATCGGTCTCTTCTTTTTCTCTCTCTTTCCTCTTATTCTTTCGTATCTCTCCTCTTATTCTTTCCTCTTATTTCTTTTCTGCGGTCTCTCTTCTCTCTCTCTCTCTCTCCTCTTCTTTCCCTCTTTTCGTTCTTTCTCTTCCCTTTCTCCTCCTCTCTCCTGTTCCCAAGATGTTCGTTCGTCCTCATCGCCTCTCTTTTCCTATCATTCTCTCTTTCTCTCCTCAGAAAAGGATAGGGTGATCGTCACCTTTCCTCTCACCCTGTTCCGCTCGTGTTCTCCGCAAGTTGATCCCCAGTCCAGATTCGCGAGGCTCCTAATTTATTTCTTCATTTAGAGCACCCGGTTGTCAAGATCTATCTGCTGCTTTTACAATGTTGAACAACAATGCACTAAACTTGCAGGCCGTGTGTTTGCTCTTTGCACTTATCTCTGTTCCCGGCTGTCGGTCTTTGCGCATTGTTTTCTGCGCACGGAATTTGTACTTTTCAAATGAGAATCCACTTTCTCAGCCAACAAACACGATCGCTAACCCCTGATTATTACACCGAGTCACTGCAATTGAAGCAAGTTTGCTGAGAAGTACAGAGCATAGCGCCAATTACAAATTGACGGGTTCTCTCCAGAGAGAATAGAAATAAAGCTGCTTCTTCTCTACTCTCTGGTTCCCTCTGTTTCTATTGTTCGATTTTTGTAGTCCTTCCTCGGATGTTTATTGTAGCGTACTAGTAATGAAAACAAACTTTCACCATGTTCCCTATCAAGGGATAATTGGTTATGTTTCTATTGTTCGATTTTCTCGGTCTCCCTACTATTAAAAGCCATACGCTAAATAAATAAATAAATGAAAATTTACTACACAATAGGCGATTTATAAATCAGTGTGTCTATGATCAAACTTTTCATCAAACTCCATTCATAAAATAGATTTCATCAAATTCCATTCTTATCAATAAAATAGCCTTGAACCAACAACTGATTATTTGGGTAAGGCACCCTTACACGAAAAGTTCATATTTAATTTTGCTGTATTATACAATCCATGTCTAGTGTAGGGGTGCCTTACCAAATCAAGGTTACTTTATTGAATGTAATTTGATGAAAAATTTGAAAAATCGTGAACAGACAAATTAGGAATTGTGCCCCTTTAATTATGATTGTCATCTTCACACGTTGCCATTTTAATATACAAATTGAACGTTTCTGTGTTTATTTTCTATAAATTTTCATTTTTATATAGATCTAGAGGGAGTCTATTGTAGATGGAAGGTTGAACTGGATTCAACTATGAATTTGTATTTCTTAATAAGGGTGTGATTTCCACCTTGTGTTGACGTAGTAGGTTACGGTATCACAACCTTGACTCACCGTTGCTTCAAGGTCTTCGGTTCGTTCACTCCCCCCCCCACCGCTTATTCTGCCAAACATCATCACTCACACCACCTGTTGCTTCAATCGACACTGTTATTGTTAGAACGGTAAGCCAGTTTTGTTGGCTCTTGGAATATTCATTCATATGTATAATGTATAAATGTTTTATTGCCAAAGTAAACTAATGATACAAAACAATAATATCATAAAACAATAATTTTTGGAGTGATTATACGATGATCGTATTATACGAGAGTGAAATCGATTTTCAATCCAGTTCATCTCTGTTATTGATTTGAATCAATACATAAACTACTATTGAAAGTATTCACTACATGTGTTCAATAGTTGTCACTATAACTATTCACTACAGTGTTAGAATAGAATAGAATAGTTTTTATTCACTCGAGAGCTTGTTATAACAAACATAGAGCTTTGTCACATATAACATACTTCAGATTTATCAATGAAATGAGAGTCTTTTGCATTTTCAAGGTCTTCAAAAAAGTCATACATGACTATAATGTATTTCAGTAATTGTGAATGTATTTTAGTATTCAGATCCTAGAATAACCTCATGCTAGAAATAATAACTCCATCTCTATTCATATTGTAAGAGTAGGATATGTAATATATTTCTGCAATACCAGTAACCAGTATAGTGTAACTAGCCTGCATTCATACATCAAGGTGGTCCAAGAACCGAGATACCTGATTTATCCAAAAATGGAGTGAGCGCGGTAGGCACCAGGATTGCAATAATAATCATTATTATTATATTGTCCGTTACCAATTGCGCAATTACGCGTATAGTAGACAGTTCAATACCCCTATATCAGGTGGCTTGCAATGGCATATTTCTCCTACATTATGAGACTGCCTTTTAACACTGCAAAAGTCCTAAGATGTTTCTGCAGTATCAAATTCCCTCCGATATAAACTAATAGCACTGCTATAACGCAGCAAGCCATGATATGCGTGTCTAGTGTATGAGTATCTCACAAGTCAGCTGTTTAATTCAAGGCTATTTCATCGGATGAAGTTGAATGATAAATTGAAAATATTATAATATTAAGATAATTTTTAATATAATATAATTATTATTAATACATTGATAATGATAATAATAATAATGAATATTTTATAATATGATAAATTTGATTGTTCCAAAATCAAAGCCAGCTTCGAGGGTTTAATGACGTGGAAGTAAGATGATTTCAGAATATTAATCAGCATCTCAATTCAAGGTTATTGTATTGTACGAAATTTAATAAGAAATTTGTAAGTGTTCAAAATCACATGAATATTCATGATTGTATCAGCATATTCATGAACGGCGGAGAACTAAAATTATCACAGAACATTAAGCAAATAACCAATGTTATAAAATCGAACATTATCAAAAATATCGATGAAAATATTCTGCTATAGGCCTACTGCATTGAATGGAGGAAATTGGAACAAGCTACAGTAGTAGGTATTTTTCCATTACCTAAAATCTCCAGTACAAGATGCTTCAACTGCTCCTCAACTTACTAGAGCCTGTTAAAATAAACTTGGGATTGTCTCATTGATACTTGGGCTGTAATTCAAATTCGTTGTAATTGAAGAAGGCCCATCAAAAGAAATTCCATCCAATGGAAGTACAGTACATCATTTCAATTTACAATATTTCATCCATTTGAATACTTGCCATTTCCAAAAAAAAAAAAAAAACATACAAAAAGTACATAAAATACCAAATATATAATACCAGAGGTTTGAGGTTGCCTCATAGAAGAAACGTGTGAAGGCTCCAGATTCCTAAAATCTCCAGTACAAGTTGCTTCAACTGCTCCTCAACTTACTAGAGCCTGTTTGAATGAACTTGGGATTAGCTCATTGATACTTGGGCTGCAAAAAGCTGTAATTCAAATTCGTTGTAATTGAAGAAGGCCTATCAAAAGAAATTCTATTTAATAGAGGTACAGTACATCATATTAATTTACAATATTCCATCCATTTGTATACTTGTCATTTCCAAAAAAACATACAAAATGTAGATAAAATACCAAATGTATAATACCAGTAGTGGTGAAGCGTGGTATACTTATTTGGTCATCGCCGAGTATATTTCCTATAGGAAATTTCCTTATTTGGATGAACAAATAAGTATTCCACGCTTCGCCACTAAATACCAGAGGTTTGAGGTTGCCTCATAGAAAAAACGTGTAAAGGCTCCAGATTTCATCAGTTATTAAATACTATGTTACGGTACTGATTATAATTTTTTTTACACAAACTCAATGAAAAAGGTGTTATTCACAGAACTTGTTAATAACCGTATTCATTCCTCAATATTACCACTGCATACCCAAATAGTCCCAAATATCACTTGTATTAAATTGGTGTGAAATGGCAGAGGAAGACCAAGCTGCTAACCTTTTTGCCGTAACCCACCTGCCTGCGACTCGCCGCTTGAAAAAATGTTAAAATGCGTTGAAGGTGCATCCATCTCACATTCGAATAGCAGGTGACATTTGATCGGTGATTAATTTGTCAGTCACAATCAAGTTTCAACCCGAGATTCTCATACCGGTCTGCAACCATATCTTCTTCTTCTTCTTTCTTTCTTCTTCTTCTTCTTCTTCTTCTTCTTCTTCTTCTTCTTCTTCTTCTTCTTCTTCTTCTCCAGCTCTACCTCCCTCCTTCTTTTCCTTCTTCTTATCCCTCTTCTTCTCCACCTTCTTCTTCTTCTTCTTCTTCTTCTTCTTCTTCTCCTTCTTCTCCTTCTTCTTCTTCTTCTTCTTTAACTTCTTCTTCTTCTTCTTCTTCTTCTTCTTCTTCTTCTTCTCCTTCTTCTTCTTCTTCTTCTTCTCCATCTTCTTCTTCTTCTTCTTCTTCTTCTTCTTCTTCTTCTTCTTCTTCTTCTTCTTCTTCTTCTTCTTCTATTCTTCTCCTTCTTCTTCTTCTTCTTCTTCTTCTCCTTCTTCTTCTCCTTCTTCTTCATCTTCATCTTCATCTTCTTCCTTCTTCTTCTTCTCTTCTTCTCTTCCACCTTCTTCTTCTTCATCTTCATCTTCATCTTCATCTCCATCTTCATCTTCATCTTCATCTTCATCTTCATCTTCATCTTCATCTTCATCTTCATCTCATCTTCATCTTCATCTTCATCTTCATCTTCATCTTCATCTTCATCTTCATCTTCATCTTCATCTTCATCTTCATCTTCATCTTCATCTTCATCTTCATCTTCATCTTCATCTTCATCTTCATCTTATCTTCATCTTCATCTTCATCTTCATCTTCTCCTTCTTCTTCTTCTTCTTCTTCTCCTCTTCTTCTTCCTCCCTCATCCAAATCCCTCCTTCTTCTCCCCCTTCACCCTCCACCACTTCTTCTTTCCCTTCAAATTCCTCCTCTTCTCACTCATATTCTTTTTTATGTGCTGCCGAGTATGTTTGAAAACAGTTTAACCCAATCTTGGGGCCGGGTTTTGACAAATTTCTTCAGCATTCCAGCCGTTGTAGGCCCACCACACAGAAATCCTGTGCTAGTAAAATTAGTGTGGCCGCTCTCTCAGTCATAACGTGCGTGTTAAATGGCAAGTGCCATTCTGAGGCTGGTTGGAATTTTTGTAATGGCAAATTTTAAATGCCGTTTTTATGAATGCTATCCTGTTTCGATTGTAATTCGGTGTATCAGGTGGTGAAAGGAGGCTCTCACGGTCTTATGCGAGACATTCCATAAATGCATGTATATGTGCGAAATCCAATTCTTGTTAGCATTAAAATAATCTGCTAGTTTTTGTTGAAAGAATTGAGTAAATTTTTTTTGTCTCCTCTCAAAAAGATTGGTCTATAATAGCCCTATACCCTTCTTAAGATTCATCTATAAAATAGGTAGCTCTATACCTATAGCCTATCAAAAAAATCTATCTATCTAGCCCTAAACCGTCCTAAACGATCAACTGTATTTTTTTGAATTCCAATAAAATTATTCTTAATCCATTCTTAGTATACTGCTTCTGATTGAAGATAGGCCTAATCCATTCTCCAAATAAGATGTTTTATATTGTTGTATATCACATGTTGTAACAGGAGGAGAAGAACAAGAAGAAGAAGAAAAGAAGAAGAAGAAGAAGAAGAAGAAGAAGAAGAAGAAGAAGAAGAAGAAGAAAAGAAGAAGAAGAAGAAGAAGAAGAAGAAGAAGAATGAGAAGAAGGGAGAAGAAGAAGAAGGAAGGAAGGAAGAAGAAGAAGAAGAAGAAGAAGAAGAAGAAGGAGAAGAAGAAGAAGAAGAAGAAGAAGAAATGAAGAAGAAGAAGAAGAAGATGAGAAGAAGGAAAAGGAAGAAATTGAAGAAAAGAAATAAAAGAAGAAGAAAGAAGAAGAAAGAAGAAGAAGAAGAAGAAGAAAGAAAGAAGGAAGAAGAAGAAGAAGAAGAAGAAGAAGAAGAAGAAGAAGAAGAAGAAGACGAAGAAGAAGAAGAAGAAGAAGAAATATAGTAATTCTAAAGGAAAAGTAGGAGAGATTGTGCTGATGACTGGTCAAACATCAAAGACCAGTATCACCAGTAGTAGGTAGTGGTTCTTATAAAAGTGGTACCACCTTACTCTAGCGCGGTGTGTTCAACTATACAAATATATTATTATTACTGGCAAAAGCCGTTCTTTTAGAGAAGATAACCGAGCTCATTAACTTACTCTCCTCTCAAATCGCGCTACTAATGGCCGCTGGCTTCCCAAATCGATCTATCGCCGTAGAATATCGATATAGTGATATCGAGTATCGAACCGTTCGGCAGCGGCATTCCCCAACGTTTTATTTCGATCGGACGCCTCTATTCAACTCAATCAACCCGCAACAGTCAATTTGGAAAGCTGCTTCCTGCTTCTGGATTCTGAAATTATTGTTTTTTCTAGAAATGTTTTGGAATAATTATAATAATTATTGTGTAGAAATGGCGAATGCTCCAATATCTTTACCTGAGTTCCAAACCAATGGGTAGCGATGTTGGTTCTCGAAAAAAATATATTTAGCAGAGCTGGCATATCCAATTTGACTATATGCTCACGGAATTAACCACTTCCAAGAATTGATTACTCTTTACATAATATCACTTGATATTCTCAGTTAATTTGAAAGAATTGTTAATCAACACTGATTTATCACTGTGAATATTATTCATAGATCTATTGCCAAAACAAAACCAACTTCACATCTCACAGAATGAACTCAAGTTATTAAGGCTAAGTTTCGAGTGCATCATCTTATTTTAGTAAACCTGAGTACATGTAAACGTGGTTTGATCCCGGATTAAACTGAAGATCCACGGGTTTAACTAAGTTTAAATTGTGAATCCATAGTTCAAACCAAGGTTTTACTACGTTTTGTTAAGCTTGAATTAAACCGAGAAGGTGCATACAGACAGGCCTTAGAAGATTACAGTGATATTAATTTAATTTGACGCTTGACATTCGATAGATAGATAGATAGATAGATACATAGATAGATAGATAGACAGGCCTTGGAAGATTACAGTGATATTCATTTAATTTGACGCTTGGCATTGGATAGATAGATAGATAGAGAGACATTATTTCTTTGCCATCATACTCTACGGTCATCAGCAACGTCAATAAATGATAGCTCTCTATCTATCTAATGCCAAGCGTCAAATTAAATGAATGTCACTGTGTATTTCAATTCTACGTGTTAATTTCTGATCTCGATATTTAAATTGAAATAACATAACATAAGTTAGTGAAGTTTGCTGTCAGATATCAACATTTACTGCTTCAAAAAGTACCTTCCAATAGTCCAGAAAACGTCAGACCATCAAAATTGAAAACAAAACTGAAAAAAGATTATAAATATTAGAGTTAGAGTTACACTGGAGCGTGAAGGGCCCAAACATGATCTCAGATCATAAAGCAGCCTTGATTATATCCACGTGGCAAAGCCCTCGAATTATGACACTCATACATTATACCTGTTTATAATCTGGATATAAGCACAGCAACATTACACCGGACATAATCAAACTTACAAATAATAAACAGCGGTTTCTCTGTCCTCTTCTACCACACCCTCTATTTTATCTGTCCTTCTCTAACCTTCTTTCACGCACTCTCCCTCTCTCTCGCTCTGTTTCTATTTCTTTTCTCTCTTTTTCTCTTCTTTATCCGTGTTATTAATGTTGATTCACACCCACACCAGTCATAATCTTGTCCATTTCATCTATTTATTTGCGTTTCTTCTCTTTAAAAAGTGTTTCTATTGCCGACCAGCCGGGCTTCAAAAACCACCACACTACAATGTAATTTAATACGATTTATATCGGTCCGAACGTATTTCATAGCGTTTAACGCTAAGCCTCGCTGAGTTGAATACAACCGGACTTGGTCCAGCTTTCCTCTTTCTTTATCGAGGTAAACAGTTGAAAGTACAGTTTAAGTTCAGTTAAATACAGTTGAAGTATCCATTTGAATTACAGTAGACTCCTGATTATCAGAGGTAATTGGGACCAGGACAAACTCGGATACAAGAAAACTCGGATAATACGAAGGTTAACTACAGTTATGGTGAGAAAGACGTATAACCCTATGAAAAGGTTACAAAACTGGTTTATTGGAAGCAAAAACATATAATAATCACAATTACAGGCCTGTGAGCAAATAGAAATTTATTTATTTATTAGTTGACAATATAGGCTACTGCACAATATGTGGGAAGAAATAACAGGCATAGCCCAAAATTTGAAGCGTGTATTAAATCCCTAAAAGCGTGTATTGAAGCCCTACTTCAATCCCAAATTTGGATTACACGTTCTAGAGGTTATGTACTTATGTTCATATTATTATGAGTCTTTTTCCACTGATAATATTGATCTGAAAACTACAACAACAACAATTTTGACTTTTGAAGATTAAGATGCCTATTATCATTATTATAGATTATTTTTCAAAAAGTATTTGATCTTTTTCTGGGATAACCTTTTCCCTTGCTATTTTGTGCTATTTTTATTTCCCTTGCTAAGACCTTTAAATTTATGTTTGTTATTTTTGAATGACAGGCTCGGTTAACCGGGACTAGGATAACCGGGAGTTTACTGTATAAAGATGCAGTGAATATGACCCACTATCTGATTACTGATCAGTTTACTCGTATTATGATAAATTCCGTCCTTTGCAAATAGATGAAATAATCAAGATTGAGATGTAATCTTATTCTTGTTAGCTCCAGAGAAGATCCAGTTCTCAAAAACTAGTACCCATTATCTGTTTATAGTAATGTATGGACTCCATTTTAAGCAGCAATTTACCGTGCTCCATCGTTGGTATTTGATATGGTCCAGAATATCATAAAATAGTCCCTGTTCTTTAGATCGTTCATAGATTGTTGATCTTCAGTATGATCTGATGACGAAGTTATTTAGTTTTTGAGATTTGAGTTCTTGAAAAATGATACTGAGGATGAGAATGTCAAATTAATGTTACTTGAATAAAGTCATACGATATTCAACCAACATATTTTCATAAAATAAACGTTTGATATACATGAAAAACATGGGCATAGTTCAATTTGGAACAGGATTCGAGATTGGTAATGGTAGTAGAAAAGATTGTAACCAGATTTCTGATAAACTATGTCCACATTTGTGCAGAGTTGATGGTTATCTTATACAAGTTTCCATGCAACTTTGCTCCTGTAATACTCTCGCATGATAGGGCAAATCAGAAATGGAATAATATTTGATCAAAGATACACTGAATAAGTTGGAGAGAAATGTATCAGTGTCACTTATTTCTCAATTGCTTGCCTGTGCGAAAATAAATCCACTGGAATGCAATCGTTCAACAAAAATTGACGGCCTGGTATTAGCGGTAACGAGTTGACTGGTTAACGGTAGAGCGGACTGGTTTGTAGGTGGAGGTAGTTGAATCAACGACAAAATAGTTGAATCAACGGGTTCATGATTATATTATCAACGATGGAGACTTGTTTCATTTTTGGGTCTGCTTTTCAGCAGGAACAGTTGGCAGCTCTGTAAAAATACGTTTATCAAGAAAAAGTGGAAATTATTAGTTTTTCGAAGTTGTAAGTGCAGGGACAATTCCAAATTGTGAATAGAATTTTTCAGAATACTTCTCCAGCTTTGAAATTCAAATTTTGGAATACTTTTTCATAGCAAGTGGAAGTGCATTGAATTTACTTCACATTACGATAGACCTTAGGCTAGGCGTACACCGGTTAGTCAAGACAAGACAAGACGAAATTAGTCACGTTTAGTCACAGTAATTCACATAGCTGCTTATGAAGCAGCACACACCGATGCAATGACTAATCGGTGTGTGCTGCTTCATAAGCAGCTATGTGAATTACTGTGACTAAACGTGACTAATTTCGTCTTGTCTTGTCTTGACTAACCGGTGTACGCCTAGCCTCATACTGACATTATTTTAAATTGAATAATAAACATTATTAAAAGACCCAACATTTATTCCACAGATATTTCCGTACAGTCTTGTAACATTTTCACGTTCCATACTAGAATTTTAAGAATGGAAAAGCATGGAATCATGGCTAGATTTGATAAGTATCAAATCATCTCTATTGTCTATTATTATATGAACAGGGAATTGAATCTCTTCTCTATGCACCTATTTAGAAATTATGAAGTAATCCATACACTATGATGTATCAATTATTATCTATTGTATCATCATAAGAAATAAGTCAAATTAATTATATCTTATAAAATGTATTCGAATTTCTCATCGATCAATATACATACTGATTCATCAATATACTTACACATATCTACAAGATATAAGTGAAAATTTCAACTGATTCATGAACATGTTGATTTTATTTGTAGAAAATCAGTTTGTTTAAAAATTTAAAACATCAACGTAATTACACTGGTTTGTTTATTGGAGTGGTCAAATGGGGCTAGAAAACTGGAAATCAGACAGACAGAGATTGTGAGACGATACCGGCAAGAAATTGGGAGAAAGAGAGAAAGAGACAAGAAGTTAGAGAGAGTTGAATCGATGGAAAACACGTAGAAATCGTTAGCAGAAAATGTGTAGATCAACGCTGTGATTAATCAGAATCTGATAACGAAGCTAGGGACACATGTCAGCTTTGCTACAAAAAATGCAAAATTTGCATAAATATCGAGCGCGCGAGATGGCGGCAAGACCTGATATTATAAATATTAATATGTGTCAAGAGATATGGAGTACAATCGTATTGGTCGGCCTAGCCTAACCATGTAAACACTATAATTTCGCAGTGTGCCTTCTAGGCTAGGCCTTCTATTTATCGAAAGCAAACAAAATATCATTTTACGGTTTAATGTGAAAACACACACACACTAACAAGGAAATTACTAACGGAATCTTAATACAGTGGCAACATAGACAGCATAATCCCATTATACGCATACTATTCGCCTGATTACTTTTTAGCAGATTCTTTTCGTCTCATTCGTCTTACCACTCCTCCTACTTCATGTTCTTTCTCTTTTTCATCGTTATTCTCCTCTTTATTCTTCATTTCCACCACCCAGTTTGCGTTTCTTGATGTCGTTTTCAATTTCTCCCCATACCCTGCTAAAATTACCAACAAGAAAAATGCAAATTCTACCCTTTACTACTTAATACTTGGAAAAAGTATATTTGATATAAAACTTAATACTTAGGAACCCTTTAATATAACCCTTTAATACTTGGAAAATGTTCTTGTTTGTGACATCTCACGAATTTGTTTATAACTAATACTAAATTGAGTCACTTTATCAATTCACTCACAAATGACTCACAAATTTGAGTCACTAATACTAAATTGAATCAAACAATCAATTCCAACTACTGTATTATATCTCATTATCTGTATTGTACGGAAGATAGTTAAGGGCTGATTAATATTGTTTGTATGAAGTTTTGCACTTTTCAGACTATAACTTTATTATCTATTTATTAAGTTACATATAACTTTATTATCATATAAGTTGCGAGACAAGGTACTGGACTGTTGAACATTGTAGGCTACTGTATGAACTTGTATCAACTTTTACTATTTGTAAGAAATTCTTTTGGCAATAAATAATTTTTAATTCCAATTTAGAAAATCTAATAACAACCTTGAATCCAAGAGAAAATCGACATTTTTCCCAAGAACAGTTTGGTTGTTTCAGCTTGTAAAATACCGTTATTGTTAAATACAGAATTATTTGTTCTACACTACCTTCCTTACTCTTCTTTTATTTCTTCCGTCAACATCATTCTGTTACTCTAATCCCACTTCTTCTTAATTTCTTCTTCGCCTCGTCCTTAAAATCATCTTTAAAATCAGCCCGACGGCGTATCTCGACCCCTTCACTAGTTTAGGCCTACAACAGAACTATGTAGCATCGATTAATAAAAATACTTTTCGCTAACACAACTACAACAATCCTCTTCTTCTATTTCTCCTACCTCTCTACTTCTTCTTCTCCTTCTTCTTCTTCTACTTCTCCTCGTTCTTCTTCTTCTTCTTCTTCTTCTTCTTCTTCTTCTTTCTTCTTCTTCTTCTTCTTCTTCTTCTTCTTCTTCTTCTCTTCTTCTTCTTCTTCTTCTTCTTCTTCTTCTTCTTCTTCTTCTTTCGTCTTTTTTCGCTACCCTGTCCCACAGACAGACGTGTTATTAGGCATGCTTGAAAACAAAAATCTACATCTCGATTTTCAAGAAGTCATTAGCAACCTATTCCACTTCACTCTCTCTCTCACTCTCTCTTTCTCTTTTCTCCCCTCCTCTCCTTCCACTCCATCATTCTTGCTCTCTCTCTCCTCCTTCTCATCCATACTATTCTCTCTTTCCTTCACATTCTACGCCAGTTCAAAAGAGGATTAGAGGCTCGGAGAGACAACTTTCATAATTAATACAGACCACCAGCGCCAGGTTATTAAAAAGATATTCGGCAATACTCATCCAATCCGCGGGTACAGCTTTTCAGGCTTAGTCACAGTTAGTTAGTTACTTTACCAAACATGTTACAGTTATCCAATTTCTTCATCTCATTCATCGTTTTCTTCTCCTCCTTCTTCTCCATCTTCTTTTTCTTCTTCTGCTCCAATGTTCATTCATGTCTTGCCACCTGGCCAATCATGTCACGAGTCACTTTTGATATTACAATTATTGTATTTCTATTAAATAGCGCTGATTCAGTCCAGTGTTGTATTCTGAATCATTCAACCATAGACAAGAAGTATATCTAGACAGTATTTCTGTTATCTCTTATCTTATGAGATAATTCCTTAATATTCCTGTTCTGTGATTCAACATATCTCTGGCTACATATTCTGTAGCCTATTTCAAAACACCATTATGGTAATTTAGCAGAAGTTTGTTCTAGTTTGTGAATGATTATAAATTAGAAATCATCTTCCATCCACTTTCAACCTATTCATGTGATTCTTTAAATACTACTCGATAACAATGTGATGGCAAGAAATATAAAAGTCTTGTTCACAGGACACAGAACAGGATAAATGATAAAATGATAAATGGGATAGGATTCAAGTTCTAATTATCTTGCAATACCCTCACTTTAAAAGTATTTGGTAAAGTGGAGTATATTGTAGTTTCGCTATAAATTTACTACTTTCTAGAACCCTAGCTCCTTTACCTATAAGTCGACAGTATATCTACTAGCTTCTATTACTACGGCAATGAAAACGAAGCTATAGTGATCACAAAAAGAAGTTCTAATGTGGGGTATAAAAAATACGAGATGTCTTTTGGAAAAAAATTTATTGGTAAACTGATTATCATCAAAATTGCATGTCAAAATGACAGTTAGGCACAATTTTTTAAAGAAATGTCATTTTGATTGTAGGTTTCCATTTATTCATATTTCCAAGAATCGATTCCTCTCCAAAAGATTGATGGGATGGATAAGATAGAATAATATAATTATTGCATACAGAAGAAAACTGTTGTCGAAAATTCTGAAAGAAAGAGACATGAAGTTATATGAAAATAGTCTTGCCATGATAATATTTTTGGAATAAAGCTGCTTGTGGCTTTTTGAATGGATCATTATCCACACCTTGAATCGGTGAATATATCTGAATACAATAGGAATTCCACAGTTGAAACATCAGACAAAATCTTATAATGCATTTCAAGAAGGAATGATATCATTTTAGTATCGGTTAAGTGGTTTGTGAATCCACTAGTATCAAGATTCTCCGAATTCATAACAATTGGGAGTGTTTTTATGGAGCATAGATATGAAGATGAGACCATTGATTCATAGATATACACTGTTTTATCAGTGATTATCTATATTCATCTGTGATTGAGTGGAGGATAGAATTTAAAGAGGAAAGTTAACAAGTAAGGGACTCCCCTTGTTGCTGATAACGATCGAATTTCACAGTTTGAAACCATATCCAACACAATAAACAACGAAAGACCTTTAAACGCGAGATATTTTCGGATATTTTAATGAGCCCGAAGATTTAGGACGCCCAGAATCGGAATATTATAACAGCAAAGAACACCCAGGTCTGTACAAATTGAATGGTGGAGAATTATTGATGATGGAATTGTGCGCTTTTGATTGCTGATCAACTGATTGGAGATCGGCTGTCACCTAACCGGAGAAAGCTAATTAAGTTGACCGGAGCTCCGCTGCTAATTAGCAGAAAAATACTCAGTCATGATGAGCAGCATCTCTCTGCCATCTTTGAATGGCGAATTTATTCGTTGTGATCCTACTCTCTGCGACAATCTCTGATTAGATAAGAAAGGAGGAAGAGAATTTCCTCTTGTTCTTCTTCTTCTTTCTTCCCTTGTTCTTCTTTCTTCCTCCTCTTTCTCTTCTACTTTTCCTCCTTCTTCTCCTCCAACTCGTCCTCCTCTTTTTTCTCAGTCTCCATCTTGATCTCCTACTTTCCCTCCATTTCCTTCTCTTACTTTTTCTCCTTCTCCTCCTTCTAATCCTTCTCTTTCTTTTCCTACTTCTCCTTCCTCTAATCATTCATTCTTCTCCCCTACCAATCGTTTTTTCAAACTTTATAATGTTTTTCGTTAGTATCTTGTAGAATACATAGAATCATCTCGTTTTTAAATGAATATAGATAATATTTTAATCCATTCTATTATTTCATATTCTACTATATTATAACTCCATTTCCACTAATCTGACTCCCCACGATAGATTACATAAAAAAATTCCAACACTCATGTTCCTCTTTCTATCCTCATTTGACCCTTTCTTATTATTCTCCTTCTTCCTTTCTATTTTTTCTTCATCATTCATCCTGGATTATCCTCTCTCTTCCTATTCATCTTAGTTATATTTCAGCTCTTCATTAACAATCTTTCTCTTCTATCTGTCTCCATTCTCAACTCTTATTTATCTCCATGATTTCTTCTTCTTCTTCTTCTTCTTCTTCTTCTTCTTCTTCTTCTTCTTCTTCTTCTTCTTCTTCTTCTTCTTCTTCTTCTTCTTCTTCTTCTTCTTCTTCTTCTTCTTCTTCTTCTTCTTCTTCTTCTTCTTCTTCTTCTTCTTCTTCTTCTTCTTCTTCTTCTTCTTCTTCTTCTTCTCTTCTTCTTCTCTTCTTCTTCTCTTCTTCTCTCTCTTCTCTCTCTTCTTCTTCCTCTCCTTCCTTCTTCATCTCCTTCTTCAATCCTTCTTCTCCTTCTCCTCTTCCTTCTATTCTCATCTTCTCCTCTCCTCCTTCTTCATCTCCTTCTCCCTCCTCCTCCTCCTCCCCTCTTCCCTCCTCCTCCTCCTCCTCCTCCTCCTCCTCCCTCCTCCTCCTCCTCCTCCTCCTCTTCCTCCTCCTCTCCTCCTTCTCTCCTCCTCCTCCTCCTCCTCCTCCTCTCCTCCTCCTCCTCCTCCCTCCTCCTCCCTCCTCCTCCTCCTCCCCCTCCTCCTCCTGCATCACGTTCCCTCTACACTTCTTCTGCTCATTTCCGTGCTGTGTTCAGTTGACGAAATTTATAATCAACGTTTTCGAGATTGTGGAGATCTGATAATCTCAGTGACCCCAGACCCCAGGTTAGATGATTGTTTCTGTTAAAAATCTAGGTGCATCTCAGCTACATTCTCCCTCACATTGGCTCGCTTGTTTATAATTGGGGCGAACACTTCGATCCACCAACTTATTACAGGTGGCTGGGTCGTGTTCTCTGCAGTTGTACTTTGCTCAAAACATGGTGGAGTACATGTTGTAGTCTTTTGCAGAATCATAACAATTGGAAGATAGGATTATTTGAGATTTCAGTGCTTGGTTGTGAATGAGACTAACTCAGAAATCCAGTAATTATCTAGAAAAAAAAACCAATAAATTAAAATCAACGTATCATTGAACTAATATAGTGATTTATCATAACAATCAAATGAAAATGATAAAGATAACAGTCAATGAAGTTATGGGATTAAGGCTAGGCGTACACCGGTTAGTCAAGACAAGACAAGACGACATTAGTCACGTTTAGTCACAGTTATTCACATAGCTGCTTATGATGCAATGACTAATCGGTGTGTGTTGCTTCATAAGCAACTATGTGAAGTACTGTGACTAATCGTGACTAATCTCGTCTTGTCTTGACTAACCGGTGTACGCCTAGCCTTAAGCATCACATGACCATTCTAAATGAATGGATGAGATCTATTCGAATCGTGCAATTTTTAAACTGGCAAAAGTAATGAGTGTTATAAAATTTGGAAACAAAACTCTTATCAACTATAATCCTATCACATAATAACGTAATCTTATAATACATAATAATTTGAAATAGGCCCTCCTCATTATCCATTCAGGAGCCTGTTTCATATAAATTTAGAAAACATAATTATAATAAGGGAGTACGTAAACACACACTATATGATATTATATATAATAATATGTAAACAGAACACATGTGATAGATAGTTTGCTATTTCATTTTTACCCTACACTCTACACGATCATCCTTATATCATTCCTTATATTATTATGCTGAATATGTCTACTGTATGTCCAAGTTTTCCCTGTGTTAGAGGGGTTTGTTTTCTTTATACAGACCTCTGGGGCCTCAGCTTTCATCTATATATTATTATCAACCTTCTCCCCATAAGAGCATTATGATACAGTTCCCTGCTTCCACACAAATTAAACAAACTCAAAAACGTGTCGTGTAATGGAAAACAACATTCTCTCACGTGTTGGACAGAAACAAGTTGAATAAAATATTTCCACCGTAAAAACGTTAATATGCAAACACAAGCTGAAGAGTTATTGCCGGCATCTCGCATTAAATCGTCGAAAATTTGAATCATTCCCCACATTTCACCGAGCGGCTACCCTTTATAAATCTGCGACAATTATCGTAATCTGCACAGTTTTTAGATTAATCGCGCATGCACAGTGCTGAAAAAGCAGACGTCACGTCACGTGCTAAGTTCTAAGCAAATTGTGAACGCGTTTCGAACCGATTAGGTCGGGTTTTTGTTGTGTGATTAAGCTGTCTTTCTGTGAAGAATGTGCGTCTTTTTTCGAAATTATCATGTAAACGGGTAGGGTAAATCTAACGGCTAGGTTCAATGGTATTTGAGTTAGAATGATGGAGATGGAATTATTTTGTTGTCCCATTCAAGCAGAATCGGTGATCGAAGTTCCATAACAAGTATCATAACAAGCTTGAAAAATAATACATAGGAATTAATTACTATTAATGAATTATTGTGAAATTTGGAAACAATCAAACAATAACTGGTTTTATAGCCGTAATAACATGTGATATACTGAAACCAACACTACATATAGCAGGATTATTTTAAATTGTCAGAAAACAGCTGATTTAACATCAGTAAACAAGCGTACATCAATCAGCTGTTTTCTGACAATTTAAAATAATCCTGCTATACTCAATTAAACCGAATTCAATTTTTTATGGCTAAAAAACAACAATACTCAAATAAAAAATACTCAAATTTCATTATAAGTATGTAAACATACAAAAATTATGAGAATAGAATAAAATTAATCAATTCTATATTCCTCACTACTTTCAACAATTTAAAATACAGCATGTATTCTACCCAGATTTCGATTCTACCTAGATTAATTATTAGTTTTTTATTACTTATCTATTTTCAACAATCTAAAACAGAAATTTGCAAGAATAATTCCAATCAGCTTGTTCACAGCATGACTGTATCCTATCCAGATCCAGGACACATGCATATATTGTACCTACCTGCTCGTGTGTTATGTATGGGCCTTAATTATGCATAGCTCAGCAGTTCATTAGTACTACACAAAACTGAATGCATCACTAATTAAAGACTCTCAGGTCACCCGAACAGTGTTCACCAAATTAGTGTACAGGTGCAATCATGTACCACGTGCCAATAATATATTTATTGGCATGACAAACGAAATTAATTATTGTATCGCCCGTGCAGCAACGGTACTGCACTATCACTTACTGTATATTCATTGGAATTTTTAGCAAATCAATTATTGTAGCCCTAATTCAAAAACGGTATCGCGCAATTCTCTTTAGTTGGCAGTGTGGAGATTAGCCTATAAACTAAGGTGCCAGATTTGAATGAATTTTGAAGCTCGGGTATTCTTCAACAGTTCGAAGTTGAGTACAAATCAATTGATATAGGAGAATATATCGATACCAGATCTAGATACTCGCATTATTATTATATATATCAACATAAACTTACCAAATACAGATGATATGTTATCTCTGATAATTATAGTGGCGAAGTGTGGTATACTTATTTGGTCATCGCCGGGTAGACCAAATAAGTTAACCACGCTTCGCCACGGGATAATTAATATCTGATGGATTGTCTTTGTGAGGAACATTAACAATTAACTATTTATCTCTCCTCCTGTATTTATTTATTACCGTGATTTGATTTAAATCACGACTCCAATTCAATGGATTTTGGTTATCTTTGGGGAAAAAAATTGTTCATTCATTTAGTTGTTGAATTTCAAGTTAGGAGAAACTGAAAAAAACAGTCTTGACAGATATCGTCTGAATAATATCTTTAGCATTGAGCGCGAATTTACGAAAGCTACTTGCAAATGGCTTGAAAATGAGTTCACAATATTGTATGAATTTTTCGATGTTGAACCCCTTAAATTTAATTAAGTTAAACCCTGGAGCTAGCTAGTTAGCCCAGTAAAATAATTTAGCATGAAAATGTTTCTTTTTAATATTACAATGAACAGTTGACCTCGGCAAACCAGATCCCAAAATCCGGATTTTTCAGGTTTGCGTTTGGCATTTCACCCTGAAGAATCACCATAGGACACATGCCAGCACACTGTCACTGGACATTCGGCCTCTGCACAGCCTTCGTTCATCAAATCAACCCACCGCCATCCCAGAAGAACCACTCCACCAACAGGCTTGGGCCTGACACCCACCTGTCACCTCGACTGCCCAGCCCGTCAGGCCTGAACACAGCACCGTCTGCCGCCTGACCTGAGCCACCGTGCCAGGCACTTTCAGTCCAAAGTTTGAAAGATTATGCCCATGAGATCAATGCACCGTCCAGAGACGGCTGCCTCACCTTGCTCTCCATATTCATTCCACATTCTCATTTCTCACAGGACCTGAAGACCACATTCCACAGCGTTTGAGCCGATCACCCCTGAGACCCAACCCACCTCACAGCCTCAACCCAATCGTGTCTTCACTGCCTGGTCACCTGACCGTCGATCAGACATCCAACATAATTCAGCACCTACAACTGAGACTACCTCATGGGTCATAGTTTCGACATATTTCTGATTGAATACGTTATTCTGTTCATCAATGGTCGGATTACATGATTTCGACAGAACGAGAAAACCGCATCACGATATAAAACCGTTTCAATTTATTTCAATTATAAATCAGACATATTTACGCCTAAATCAGTTAATATCTCAAAAACCGTTATGGGGTATCAACTGATTTAGGCGTAAATATGTCTGATTTATAATTGAAATATCTTGAAAACGGTTTCACATATCGTGGTGCGGTTTTCGCCATTCATTTTCTCTTGAAATTCTGTATCGAAATCATGTATAACATGACCACCTTCCCATTTAAAAAAATGAACTTAGATTCAATATGGCGTATTCAATCAGACTTAGAATTTTAAGAACTTTGAAGGCCTATATCTCGAAAACTATCAGACCCATAATGACCAATTTAGTCTCAAATTGTAGGTAATTCAATATACTTTAAGAATTATGTTGGATGTCCTATTCGAAAAAGTGATACTTCACGGTCAAAATTGACCAAATGTAAAAACAAGTGAAAAATTACGATAATTTGATAAAATTTGAAGAGCTGTATTTCGCAAACGGTTGAGCCTACAATAACAAATTTGGTCTCAAATTGTAGGTAATCTAATCAGCTTTCAAAACTATGTGGAATGTCCTATATGAAAAAGTGATTCTTCAGGGTCATAATTGAAGAAATGTAGAGAAAGTGGAAAAATTCAACAATATGATAAAATTTGAAGGCCTACATCTCGCAAACTATTGGGTCTACAATGATTGGGATTCAAATTGTAGCTTTTAAATAATCTTCAAAACTTTGCTGAAAGTCACCTTCGAAAAGTGATGCTCACGGTCAAAATTGACCAAACGTAAAAACAAGGAAAAATTGATAATTTGATGAACTTTTGAAGAGCTGTGTATTTCACAAACGGTTGGCCCTACAATAACCAATCAGGTGGC
This sequence comes from Laodelphax striatellus, assembly GCA_017141395.1. NCBI lineage: Eukaryota > Metazoa > Arthropoda > Insecta > Hemiptera > Delphacidae > Laodelphax > Laodelphax striatellus. The sequence continues at coordinate 601,352 of CM029540.1, forward strand.
AAATTGTGGTATTCAAATTTACTTTCAACCCTGTGTTGATGTCCATATGAAAAGTGATTCTTCTGGGTCAAATAAAATTATGAAAAAATTGAAAAAATGGTAAATTTCGTTAATTTGATGAACTTTGAAGAGCTGTATCTCGCAAACGGTAGGGCCTTTCAATGATAAATTGGTCTCAAAATTAAAGGTAATTTAATATACTTTAAAAAATATGTACAATGTCCTATATGAAAAAGTGATTCTTCAGGGTGAAAATTGGCCAAACGTAAAAGTGCAAAATCCGCCATTTTGTACGATTTTTGAGGTGATCCCATAGTTTGCCGAGGTCTAAAACTTGATTGCATCCCAGACCGCTATAAACATTATTAAAAAAAGAAACCGACTACCCCATTTCATGCAAGGTAGACCCTATTTTTGATGACAATTTTACTGGGCTAAGTACTTTGGTTAAGCAACTATACTCTGTTCACTGAAACAAGTCAATAAATGTAACAGCTGAGTGAGCTTGTGTGTGTGTCTTTTGTGAGTGTATTGCATGACGGCATGTTCACAATTTAACGTTTGCAACTAATCGCGTATTCAGCTGATACGGATTGAAAATTGTATTCTCATTACACTATTATCACGATGCATGAGCTACCAAATTCGTCAAGAACGTTGCTAATTTATAAAATGAATTGAAACGTATATGTTGAATTATACAAAAAGCAATAATATACTCTACATCCCATGTTATTGCCTTTGATACAACTAATGTAATCGGAACAGACTTTGGAATGTGATGAATGAATTCTATTCACAAGTTGAAAAACTTTCAAATATTCGAAAACCTCATAGATTAGCGGTGAAACATTTCACTAAGCTAAGTTGTACCCATTTATCAGTCGGGGATTTTCGGAGCTTTTTCGACTAAATATGGGCATTGGAGCACGTCACGTGGCCTCTGTCACCCGTATTAGATGTCGCATAGTGGGCTAGTTGTAACTTTTTCGACTTCCGCCAAACGGTGCAGAAAGAAAGAATAAGCGGAGGAAAGTGGGAAAGAAAAGAATAATATCCTCCATTTATTTAACAAGAATTCGGGCTCCTTTGATGTGGTCAATGACATAAACAACATGAGAACTGGATTCCACCGTTTGCTATTCATTCTTTACTCTGTTGTTTATTTCATTTCATTTGTTCATTCTTGAAACTCAAGAACGTGACAACCTGGTATCATAGGAGAAGAATTTAGCAAAGAACAAAAATTGAGGATAGAAGAAGTAGAAGATGAGTATAGAAGTAATAGAAGAAGATGGCACAATGATGCCAAACATGTTTGTGAATTTCTCTTCTAAATACAGCAGTGATATTTTTGACAACATCCAAGTGTTTTCATTTTGTATTATTAGTAGAAGTCTTCTACTATACTACTAAGTCTTCTTCTACTACTACTTGTCTTCTATTATTAATAGTAGAAGATTCTACTTCTATTCTTTCTGGTGACAACAGAGTTTTCTGTTATTTTGATATCTTCATACATTATCGAAGAGTATAGAAGGAGAATTAGAACTTCATACATTATCGAAGTGTATAGAAAGATAATTACTACTCACTTTTTTAGAACTTCTAGTTCTATTGTCTCTAATAATCCCGCTATGTGAATGATAAGTGCTGTGCTGATCTTTATTTTTTTGTAAGAGTTTTAAAGAGGATAGAGCTCTATCCTCTTATATCCAATCTATCGTCTTATATCCTCTCTATCCCCTTTATCCTCTATCTTATATGGATCTCTTCGCTTTTTCTGGGATTCAGTATTCTGAATATAAAACTGTTTATCTATTCTTTAACTTTGTCAATATATCATTGTAGAATGTCTTAATAAAGTATTCTCTCATTCATAATGTTTGCAAAAAATTATGAAAATGTTCATTATTTTATGGATTCAAAAAACTATGAACTAAGAAATTATTCAACAATATGGAGATTCAAAACAATTTTATAATTTTCAATTCTCTATTAATACCATAGACTAACTATACAGTTAGTATAGTTACTAACTGTACTATACTACAGTTTCTACAGCAGTCATTCTATTTCATTCATCTTTATGCCGCGTTGGAGTCTAACCGCATAATGTCCGTTATTGAAAATTATTATTATATTGAAGGATACCTTTCCATCAACAGTTCGCCGTTGAAGAAGAATAGTACTATAAAAAATAAAAATATGAAAAATAAGCAGGGAATAAAGGGGAGAAAACAACTTACTAATTATTCAATTATAATTTCTTCATTTCTATATTCCACCGTAACTTACTATAGGCTACCACATCATCAACTCATCCACTGTATGTAGATGTAATTCCACTGTAATAATTACTAGAAGTACTACATAGAGCTAGTCTACACGTACTAGAATAAGTACTGCTCATGCAAATATACATAATGATATAAATATTATACTCACTTTATCAGATCAATACAATAAGCATGCACATGTAAACATAAGATAAACTGGGAGAAAAATAAATACATGTTCGTGCAACACACAGATATATCATAAACGCTGTATGAAATCGGCACAGAAAATCATCACATAATAATATTATTCAATATTTTATAGAGATACAATAGGTACAGTGTATGAGAATGTACATTTGAAGTAAGTGATTCCGTGGGAACTCATGCGAATACTGTGAAGATTACAAGATCTGATGTTTGCTGCTTCAATGCTTCTACAAGCTCTTGCTATTCTCTAAAAGAAGACTAGAAGAGAAAGAGAGAACAAGTAATAAAGAAGGAAGGAAGGAGATTTAAAATGTTCTCGATCTGCAGAAAGTATTGATCGATACTATACTAAGATTACATTGGATGCGAGATGGTGGGGAGGGAGGTAAGGGATAAGGGGTGGGGAGAAAGAAAAATAGAATAGGAACAACAAGAATAAAAATGAAAAAGAAAGGATGAAATGATGGAGTAGGAAAATAGAATTGAGGAGATGAATGGAAAAAGAAACGACCAGAGAAAATGTACTGTAGGATTGTGGAAGGGACCGTAAAAAGGGATTGTGAAAAGAATCGACCAGAAAAAATGTACTGTAGAAGGAACAGTAGGAGAACAGTATAAGGAGGAGGAGAGATGAATAACAAAAAATTAAAAAAATAGAGAAAAAATAAATTTGTTTCCATTCAGTTAGTTCAATTTAGTTAGTTCCAATCCATTTCAATTTAGTTTGTTTTCAGTTCAGTTTGTTTTAAGTTCAAGAAGTAGAAGAAGGGCAAGAAAAAAAGAGATAAAATGAGTGAAAGAAGAAGAAGATGAATAAGAATAGAAAGAAGACGGCGAAGAACAAGAAGAAGAAATAGGCGATAAGATTAGATGAGATTATTATTTACTCAACTCATGTAGATAAAAAAAAATGGTGGATTAAAATAATATATTCTACATCTTCTTGGTCAAAAATGACGATGTAGCTGGAGAAAAAGAGAGATATAAGGAATCGAAAATGAGAAAAAAGTACATCATGATGGTCAAAAACGAAGATGTAGACGGAGAAAAGAAAGAGATAAGAAATCGAAAATGAGAAGAAAAGAAATACATCATGATGGTCAAAAACGAAGATGTAGACGGAGAAAAAGAAAGAGATAAGAAATCGAAAATGAAAAGAAGGAGAAGGAAAAGGAAAAGTAGTTGATAAGAAGAAGGAGAGGAAGGAAAAGAGGAAAGAGAACTGAGAAGTAGAGGAAGATAAAGAGCGAAGAAAGATGTCCAGTCCGATGATAATCGGCTTGCTAGATGTGGCCGTTGATAAGTGTGGCCTACAAGTGCACTGAGCATCAGCATGGCAGCACTGCACGTACAATGTAACGAGATCGATTCGCGGAAGCTAAGTCCCGATAAGTCCCGCTCGCCAAGTCCCACTGTGGGAACCAGGGGCCGATGGCATCACACCGTTACCACTTCGATCAATGAACTTCGCCGATCAATGAACAGTTGTGAATGAACGCTAGAAAAATAGTAGAAAAAAAGTGTAGCCTCAATATTGTGTGTGTGAGTTGTAGCCTGATGACGCTAATTTGCTATCTGGATCTACCACGCTAGATTCATCTCACGCTAGTTCACTGCGAAAATCATGAATGAGCAGTTATTGAAGTGTATGAATGAAAGACCTATAATTATTGTGTGTGTGAGTTGTAGACTGATAGCGCTAATTTGCTATCTGGATCTAGCACTAGTTGTTCTTCTCAAGCTAGTTCACTGCGAAAATCATGAATGAACAGTTATTGATGTGTATGAATGAAAGATTTAACAGTATTGTAAAAAACTTGAGTGGTGTGTGAATTGTAGACTACTAATGTGTTGTGTACGAATGAAACATTGAACAGTATTGTAAAAACTGAAAGACTGCTAATGTGTTACAGTATCTGGATTCACTACTATGATAATATTATAGTATAGAGCTGTATACGTGTATAGTTTGTCACACACTAGTTCACTACAAAAATAATTCAGGAATGTTGTCTATTTCTTGCTGTTACTTGCAGTGGGATTGGTGTGATGCATTGCTATATAGAAGTTGATATAGTTCAACGTGAAAATGGATAAAATTTCAACTTGAGTGAAATTCGCTACACGGCGAGGTGGTACAACTATCGGGTCTCCCCACCAATGAAAGCCATACGTTAATATTAATATTGTAATAATAAATATAGTTCAACGTGATTAACATTGATATTCATGGAAAATCAATAATTATCAGGAGTGTTCCTTCTGACTATTCTGATCATCACTGTTACGTATAACCGATATTTTCAATGAAAATGGACTCCACAGAGCATAGATATTTTAAAGGTACGGTCACAAACAATCTTCAATTTAATTCAGTTATAGTTGAATAACATACACGAGCTTCAGAGATACGTTATGGAAGGAATTCAGACCGACAAAAACGCACATTAAATTGATACAGCCTTGTGTATTGATTGACAAGAAATCAAATTTATCAATTCATAAAACCAATAAGTTCGACTTTTTCTCTGTAATAAGTAGGTCCTTTTGTTCAACAGCAATGAAGGATCCAGGATGATTGACAAGGACATTCGAAGGATCTGCTACATCCTTGAAGTGAGGGAGCAATGCGGATTGTCATCTTGCCGCAACCAATTGACCCGAATTCAAAAAAGGAAAACAATTTCTTCCGGGAACCAGCTGACAACTTCATAAATCCACCACAAAAGAGAATAAGACAGAGAAAGAAGGATGAGTCAGATGAAACGCATTCGAAGAAGAAGAAGAAGAAGAAGAAGAAGAAGAAGAAGAAGGGAGGAAGGAGGAGTTGGTTTTCGAGAAGATTAAGTAGGAGGAAAAGAGGAAGAAGAAAATATGAAAAGAAGAGGTAGAAGAAGGAAAAGAAGGAGAAGAAGGAGAAGAAGTAGAAGAAGGAAAAGAAGGAGAAGAAGGAGAAGGAAACAAAGACGACAAGAGGGGGGAGGGAAAGAAAAAGAAAGTGGATGAATGATATGTTTAAAAAATTAAAAGCATCTCCTTAGTATTGTAAATATGTCACGTCTGGACCCAACTCTGTACTCAACATGGCCGCTGGACCCAAGATGGCTGCTGGACCCAAGATGGCCGCTGGACCCAAGATGGCTGCTGGACCCAAGATGGCCATGGACCCAAGATGGCCGCTGGACCCAAGATGGCCGCTGGACCCAAGATGGAGCGCTGGACCCAAGATGGCCGCTGGACCCAAGATGGACCGCCTGGACTAAGATGGCCGCTGGACCCAAGATGGCCGCTGGACCCAAGATGGCTGGACCCAAGAGATGGCCGCTGGACCCAAGATGGCCGCTGTCACCAAGATGGTTGCTGTAACCAACATGGACGCTGTAACCAAGATGGCCGCTGTAACCAAGATGGCCGCTGTAACCAAGATGGCCGCTGTAACCAGAGCGTTCTCTGTAACCAACCTATTCACTGTAACCAAATCTGATTATGTCTCCAAAATGGCCGCTGTAACCAATTGGAATTTGTAACCAAAATTGACGCCAGCACCACAATGGTCGCTATCACCACAATGCGCGCCGGCACCATATGTGACTTTGTCACCACATTAATTGCTGTAACCAACATGGCTACTGTATCTTGTGAGATAGCCGGATCATGAAGACAAGATAGAACCTCACCCAGCTCTACCGCCCGCCTTTTTTTTCAAAAAAAATATTTTCCCACAAATCGACTGATTAGCAGACTAGCTGACTATCTCACACCTAATTAGAACCTAATAATTACATCACCATTATTTTCTCAATTTCTCATTAATCATATTCATGAATTTGGCGTCCATTGATTCCATATCTCGTTGCATTTGTGTTAGTTTAGTATCACAATAGATTCTATTATTACGAACTAAATGCGATAATTTACCAATATTAGTTGTAGTTTCTGGATACACGTCGACCAACATCACCGCCAACCTTGTCTTCGACTAATTTTGTTAATAAACCTGATAAACCATCAATGATTGATTTTTCCTCTGCCATACCCACGTTCAATATCTCTTCTTCATTTCATCTGTCCTTTTCTTCTACTAATTTGTTAACTTGACCTGTTAGATCAGCAAGGATAGATTTTTCTCTTCCCTAACCACGTTCAATATATGTTCTTTATTTACTCTGTCTTTTCTTCTACTAATTTGTTAACTTGACCTGTTAGATCAGCAAGGATAGATTTTTTCTCTTCCCCAATCACATTTGATATATGTTGTTTATTAACTACATCTTTATCCTCTGCTAATTTGTTAACTTGACCTGTAAGATCAGCGAGAATAGATTTTTCTCTTCCCCAATCACATTCGATATATGTTGTTTATTAACCACATCTTTATCATCTGCTAATTTGTTAACTTGACCTGTAAGATCAGCGAGAATAGATTTTTCTCTTCCTCAATCACATCCGAAATATGTTGTTTATTAACTACATCTTTATCTTCTGCTAATTTGTTAACTTGAGCTGTAAGATCAGCAAGGATAGATTTTTCTCTTCCCCAATCACATCCGAAATATGTTGTTTATTAACCACATCTTTATCTTCTGCTAATTTGTTAACTTGACCTGTAAGATCAGCGAGAATAGATTTTTTCTCCTCCCAATTACATTCAATATATATTGTCTATTAACTACATCTTTGTCTTCTGCTAATTTGATTACCTGTTTTGACACATCATTGAGAATCACTGCTTTCTCATCGCCAATTATATTCGATATATATTGTTTATTTTGTGCTTGTTTTTCTTCTACCAATTTAGATAGACGATCTGATAGATCGTTAATAGTTGAATTTTTTATATTCTCGACATCATTCAATAGATGCGTTCTATTTACTACATCCCTTGTCTTCCACTAACTTAGTCAGACGCTCTGAAAGATCAGTAATGCTTAAGTTTTTCACGGTGTCAATTTCATTCAATAGATATTGTTTATTTATTGCATCACTATTTTCCAGCGGTGCACCTAAATTCACAATTCGTCTAGAATGAACATTGAGACCGCGACCATCTGGTAATGAACTAATAAAATCATCCCAATTTTCATAATTTCCTAACCAATCAGCATTATCAGTCTGTGTTTCTTCAGATTTTGATGCGATAATAGTATTAGTTGAAGTTGATTCAGCTGTAGTATTTAATTTTATCTCCACTTTTTGCTTTAGTACGTGCGCGCTTTGCGCTACCATTAAAGATATTATTATTTTCGTTATTATCACTATCAAAACCGCTGGACTTAGCTCCCAGCGGTCTTCCAAATCGATCGATTGTTATCATCATACTAATGATAATTCAACCAGCAGCCCAAGCACACACCTCACATATGTATGCAATTAATAGAAGTACTAAAAACTAGATGAACTAGGTTTCTAATGCTACGGAAATTAGAAAACCATATTTAAAGAAAAAATCTCAGCTTTATTATTATTATTATTATACTTTACCAATGTAATTTGTTAACAGCTAAATCATACAATAAATTATGCAACAATAGTAAAAGCAATGCAATTATCAACAACAACAGCAATAATATTAAACGATCATACATAGTTCCAATGTCAATTATCCGTTCAGTGTTCTCATCACCTTCCATCTTCTGAAACCTCCTCCTCCTCCTCCTCCTCACTGTCGTCCAATTCTTCATCTTCTCGTACATCAGCGTCCTCTGCCGTGTCCATCACCTCGGCAACAGCAGCAGCAGCAGCAGCAAGATTATCAGCAATGGCAGCAAAGAAGCAGCAAACGCATCAGCAGCAGAAGAAGTAGAAATAGAATTTGAAGAAGCAGGAGCTCGAATAGCATTAGGCAGCAGCAGCAGCAGCAGCAGTTAACATCTGGTGTCCATATCTCTTCCGTTCATTATTAGTGATTGTAATTCCTCTGGATATTCTTCAAGTTCAGCCTTTGTCATCCTGTCGATTGTGCAACTCGGGTAGATTGAACCATTCACACGTCTCCGTAATCAATACATATTTTCCTTTCCATTAAAACTCGATATATTATCTGCATTTACAAACAGATAGAAATTTTTCCGGTAAAAATATATCACATGGTTTAGCACTGCTTGTCAGTTCTTCATCACTGTAGAACAACACTCGCACAATAACTCGTTTTCCAAATTTAGTCGTAACCATTCGTGATGAAATTATCGGATATCTAAATTGTTCAGTTAAATCTAAAAGTCGAATTGTTGGCAATGTTTCTCGCGCTTTCGCGTTGAACGATTCTTGAAACTCGTTACGTGATGACGCACGACGACTTGTTCTAATAATCGGCATTATTAATTGTTTTTTGAATACTTTCCCGCAGCAGCAGCAGCAGCTTACACGCACGCAATGTTCACAGCTAGGCGATCTCACAGATAATGAATGCATCAACCAGCATTCTAGTTCAAGTGCACACCTATTGGCACACCTGTCGAGCAGGTGTGTGTTTGTCCGTTATTCAAGTTCAAACATGTCCGTTAAAAGTTGATTGAACTATCGTTGCATCATTGCAGTTTGCAGATGCTAGAATTGAAGTGTAATTATTAATTAAAAAAAACTTGCATGTATGTTGCAGCTGCTCATTGTACACTGTTTAACGATCGAAATAATTAATTAAACCATCGTTGTATCGTTGCAGTTTGCAGATGCTAGAATTGAAGTGCAATTATTAATTAAAAAAAAAACCTGTATGTATGTATCGCAGCTGCTCATTGTACACTGTTTAACGATCGAAATAATTTGCAATATTTCATACATCGGAATTTCCTCCACAAGTTACACGAAAATTTATCAATTTTGTTTTACACATGTTGAATGTATGATAAGCTCCATTGCAAAATTCAAGATGATTATCCGCTGTATGTGATTGCATTAGTCGATAAAAGCACGAATCTGAAGTACATTTTCCAATGAACTGATGCATTGTTTCATTTACTTGAGGATTTATACACATAATATAATGTCCATAATCTTTTCCATAACATTCATACCTATGATAACGTAGTTTATGTATGAGATGTTTTCAAATGCTGATTTGTTTTTAAGCAGTGCATCTTCTTCTCCTTCTTCTACTAAATCTACATCCATTGATATAATCTTTTAACACTCATTCTTGATTTACAATGTCCGCCATCATTTCATAAATATAAGTTTCAATTTTAATCAATTTATCTACATCCAATAATAACGGTTCACTGTAGCCCAGATATTCGTGAATATCTTCGCTGTTAATTGTTGACAAATATGTAGATTTCAACTTTTTAGCAAAATTTATTATATACAAATCTCCTGTTGTGTATGCTCGTGAAATAGCATTATCCAATTTGTCAACAAATCCGCTAATGCGTTTTAATTTCTTCTAATTCAATCGATCTGTAATCTACCTTCGGATTCATGATGCTGTTGCTTCCTCAATATCACACCTCGACGCACAAATCACAAGTCCTTGTCGCGATGTCTGCTTGCTATTCACACACAACACATACACTAATCATTCTGTACTAATGTTTGTGAGAAACTGTTCCGGTTGTGGAAGGATGATGCATCAGGTGGATGCGGTACCAACACATTAAAATTAATTGTATCTCTATAATCAGGGGCGCAAACATTTGCGATGTGAAATTCTAATGGGTTCTCACACCAAAAACACTTGATAGCATCGTTCTTATGACAATAATAAAATCCATTTTGTGCTAATACACGCAAATGTGTTAATTGATATAGATAATCATCATTATTATATAAATCTTGTGCTTCTTCCTCGTTTTTACTAGCTTTAGAATCTTCTTGATTCATAAACATATTCATTAACGACTTCAATCTATTAATTACTGATGAATAATCAAATTCATTTATCTCCTCCTCCTCCTCCTCATTCTTCTTCTCCTCCCCAGCCCCCGCCTCTTCTTCTTCTTCTTTATTATCTCCACTTTTTACATTACTCTCATCTACTACAACAGCTTTTTTATCACTATCATCATTATCATCATCATCACTATAATCTTCATCACCACTATCAATAGCATTCAAAATATAATTTTCTATTTGTTCCCTGTAATGTATGCACGAAGTTAATGCACATCGTCCATAATTATTTCTATGCTGTTTGCAATGTTCATTTGTATGTGGATTATAAATTGGTTTTTTCCATCGGTGTGGTAAATCTCTCACATCATTGTGAAAACGAGAAAGATATCTACGTTTTTCCTCACCCTTAGTATACACTATTTTATATTTTGATAGCAAGTTTCTTATTTGATTTTTACTGAATTTTTCGCTTCCACAATCCCACGGTAGTAAATGATAATGCTTTGTTAACCATAATACATGTCTAATTTTATCATCATTGAGTTTACATAAATTATAAGGTGGCTGATAATGAAACACTCCCTCTTTCCAGTCTGTTAGTTGTTCACCATAACTTGCAAAGCTAACTCCTTTATAATGTGATTATTGTAATTGTCTCTGAACCAATGAAATTCAACAACTGCATATGAATTATTATTGCTATTAATGTCTTCGTTGCATTGATAATTAACATTATCTTGCATCTCACCCGTATCCACGCTTGCACTCGTGTCCACCGCACCAGCTGCCGCCATCTTTCACTCTCACATACACTGTAACGTCTCTATGCACCGACTATTCACTTAAAACTAATTAAACACTAATATGTTAGCATGTGCACACTATCTATCCATCTATCTCTCTCATGCATACACATGTCTACCAACTGAATTAATCTAAATTTGCGTCACAATGCCGGTAAGCGGCTTATATGTGAGAAGTTTATCGAAATTAGCATAGCATAGGCTGTAGTATTCGCCTTTACATCTACACTACATTCCCACTCTAAACGTATATCAACTGCATTTGATTTTAATAGTTCTAATTGATGGCTGCAATCAATTACATATAACGGCGCTTTGGTCTTAAAATCATTAAATGTTAATGCAAGACCATATTCATCACTAACTTTTAAATTGTAATAGCTTTTTGAAAAATTAAGAAACATTTGATAAAATATCTCAAATTTAGAGTGGGTATTATCATAAGGAAAATATATATTATTAAGAAATAATTTCATATTAATTATTGATACATCATCAAATTCAGCCATTGTCTTTGTATACTGATTCTTTCGATCAGTTTGGAAACCGACAACAACAAAACTCGGTCTATCCTGGAATGAAGCTTGTTTTACCACCCCACTAAGCGATTTTGAAAGAGGTAAAAGCGGGTAGTCAAAACCTTCAGAGTGTCTAACCCCAAGGGGTAATGGGTGATCATCATCCAATAATTTCAACATTCTCAATTGCAATGAATCAGCGAGTTTTACGAATGGCATTCTCCAACAAATTTTGCTAATATTCACGCTTAAGTATTTTGCTTGTGCACTAGTAATTAAATTTTTATCATGAGATGTACGAACAAGTATTAATTCTTGTTTAATATGTAAAAGAATTTGTTGAAAATCCTCGAAAACCCATAACCATTTTCAACGGCATTAAAATTGGTATTTATGATCTGCATTACTCCAGCCAGATGATTTAATTCCAGCCAATTCAAATGAATTCGTGTCAACGCCTGCACGTTGACATAAATATGCTTTTATTTGTGAAGCAATATTTGGATAACGAAGCGTTGTATTTCATGACCCGATAAATCAAATCGAATCTCTGAAAACAAATTTGCTATAGGGTTAGAATTAACAGTATACGCTGCCGGAACAACTTTTGTTGTTTCCGTGTAGTATCTGTCTTCCTTACAATTTCATCTTTTGTTACAAGTTATGCTGAATTCCACATATAAGTAGCTTTCACAAGGTAAACTGAATAATTCAGACGGTTTAATACTTATTCTTATTTCGTCTGAACTATTGAAATTTGAGTTTGTGTATGGTACAAAGGAATGAACTTCGTATCCCTGAATCGTTGAGTCAATACTAATTTGATTATTAATATTCAATATTTCACTAAACGCCGACATGACGAGGGTTCACTTTAAATCCTAAATCTCTGAGAATTCTTACGTAACGAGGTGTTACCTTTAACGTAGTTGAACGTAAACTGCGATTTTTGATTTGCGATACGACTCATACGCTTTTTTTTATAACAACTTACATGTGTTGTATCAATATTTCTTGATGATGATGATGATGTTGGATTATTATACACTACAACTCCCATTTCTCTTTCTTTTGCCTTAAATGTAAACACACACTTACTCTGTCTCCATGAAAATCTACTAGACGTCCGCTCTGATCGACTATCTTTACATAAATGCTAGTAATTACATTTGTACTCATAGCTAAGTAAATTACTGGTGATTGTCTTCTTATCATCAAGTATCCTGGCGGTACAGACGGTACGAAATCATAGATAACATGACTTTCGTCTCCATTATGAGAAATTGAACCACTAGCTAAATTACACATAATTCGTATTGCACTTATTCTCCTAATCTTAACTATTTGTGTGGAATAATGCCATTTATCGGGTGCTAAACATGTTCGTTCGAAACCTAAAACGTCTGCCAAACTGTCTTCTGCACTCAAATCTAAAGGTTTATCTGAATAGATTTCACACTGCATTGTGTTATTATTTGCGATTATTTTTAATCCATGATCAGACGGTAAATGTTTTTTAATTTCTTTATTGAATTTCGTCTCATCACACAAATATTGGTACGGGAAATGACCCTTCTGTAAAAGAAGGCTAATTCTCTCTTCATTTACGTCTGGAAACGAGGAATAAACTTTCCCAAATACATGTCTATTATGCTCAATGTCCGTATCACTATCCAAATTATTTCCTAATGTCGCTAGTGATGTATTCACAAATTGCAAACTATCAATGAATTTGAGAATACCAATTGACATTGTTAAGATCTTCTCAGATGATTGAGCAATGCAGTTTATTTTGTACTTTTCATCATCATATTTACCCAATGCTCTTATCAAAAAAGAGTTGTCATAAGATTTAAAATTGTGAAATATTATAGGAATAACAGCTTTCTGCTTAGCATTGACATTACAAACGTTGTGTGCGGGTCCGATGTAGCGCCGGTTTTGTGACAGTGGTGGTGCACCTTTTGTTATTTTTATTTCTATCAGATAATGAGGTATGACATAGACAACAAACTGTCGCAGTTGTATATGCAAATTTCTGTTCATTCGTCAGCTGTTCCATTGGGGTTTCATATCTCAGTTGTTCCAAAACTTCAGCATGTACAAGTAATTCATCAATGAATTTTCTACAATTGGTTCACCAACGAAGAAGCACGAACTACTTTCGGCCCAAAATATATCTGAGAGTTATCTTTGACGATAATATAACAATAACCAGACGGGACATGTTTATTTAAATTAGTAGTTGCACTAGTATTTGATTGTCCTTGTTTTGTATGATTATCTGTCATATTATCATCATCATCATCTGCATTATCAAGTGAAGAATTGTCTTCATTGCAATCATTATCATCATTGCATGGTGTTAAAAATGCTTCAAAATCTGCATACACACAGTACAAAGATTTTATCGTTGCACTATAATCACGAAATTTCATAATTGATTCACGTTCAATTTCCTCACGCGGGTACCGCACCCTTTGCGCGCCGAATGACTTACATATAGCAATGTGTTTTTCTAGATTCAATTCCCCATCTGATTGACCTGTGGGACTATGTACATCTGAAAAACGATGCAGACAATATGGACATATGAATTTTTCATGCTTATTCTTTGTACTCCCCGCTAATAATCGAGAAAGACCATTTTTCTGTTCACGAGTATTAATAAGACAAAAATGTTTATTACCAAAGTCGTTGGTGAGCAGAAGGAGATATATAAGATATTTCCGTTCACGAAACTTTGTTATCCTGAATGGGAAAATTCTTTCCGTATCATTACAATAACATAGTATGTTTATTGCGATCTGTGGGTTCAATTTTTCAAAAAGATTCAAATCCTTATTAGCTACTGGGAATGTTAAACCGTCTACATTAACAATTGGCATAAGTTTTTTCAAATCCCTAATACGATTATGATGTGATGTGTTGAAGTACGCCAGAACCGACCACAAAAAACACATGTTGTCTTCTCTGTTCTGAACATTTATTAGAGCCTTTTTGTTAGCCAATTTTATGGTGTAGGTATGTAGCTACTTCCAATAGATGAGCCGTATATTGGATTATATCTAACAACATGTACATCAGCGTAATTAATTTCTCCCACAACCCAACCCGAGCCATTTTCTGTGAATTGATCCAAAAGAGAAAGAATTTTCTGTTTTGCTGCTTCTGTTGTAAAAAAATTCGTCTCTATTATCTTGTATGTTCAATAAAATAGCTGAATTTGAATTGAAAGATGGTGTAGCAGTCTTCACTGTTTCACCTTCTTCGAGAATTACAATTTTGTACAATGTCACACTCACCGACATAAACCATTTTATGCTGTTATGCAAATTACGTGATTTTTCCGCGAGAAAATCATATATTTTGCTAGACAAATTCTCAATGAACAGTTTTAAATCTAATTGCAGTGAATTCGGTTTATATCTTGCTCGTACAGTTTTTCGCATACTATATGTATAACTTGTAGTAACTTCCATATTAGAGAATTAATCCAACTGTATGTAATAATGATTACATGTATTCGTCATCATTCGAGAGAAGGAGAGAAATCAAAAAATAAAAATATAGTTAAATTAAAAGTGAAATACAATTTTAAACTTACAAGAGGTTGTTTAGTCTGAATTTTCCCCATCCACTCTAGATTGTCGGCTGCAATAAAGTTGACGCTGATTTGAGGATGATGATGAGGATGATGGTGGTGATGATGGTGGTGATGATGATGATGATGGTGAAGAGCAGGTGTGAAGATCTTGTTTATCCTTGCTTGAGATGAATGCACCATCTGCTCCGCTTACATAATTTGCAGTGCGAAAATGCAGGTGCAATAACGTTCTCCTGTCCTTCCCACTGCAAGCTTCTGTGAAATTACAAAACAAACCACAATTCAGCTGCGTCTGGAAATACGAGTAGGAGATTTTTTCCAGTATAAATACAAAGTACAAATGTTTATGCTTCATCATTCTCAATTCGTTCATGCTGTTGCTTTCGCTCATCAATTGCTTTCGGTTCTGATATTAATTTCAATTATTCGCCTCGCTTACCAGTGCTGTCGTGTTATTGTGTACAATAATGTCTGATCAAGTTTTCAATCCTATAAGTTTCAATATAAAAAGAAATTGAGGCTTTTTCAATTGAACTTCTCACATTCAACTACAACTATCCGGTGCAGAGTGCAAGGATCGCTAAGACCAAATTCGGTAAGAGGCCGGTACTACGCATTACACTGCCACCGTGGGAAACCGTGAAACAACTTCAGGAGAAGAAGGCCGCACTCGCAGCAGCTAGTGCGCACACATCCGACACCGATCCTAACGCATTCAACAAGGCACGGAAGCGAATGATGTTTGCAGAGGCAGCAGCTCTTGCACCACAGCCAGTTGCTGACGAATCAGCAATTGAGGGGGCGTCTGGAGTGATTGAAGATGAGATCGAAATATCAACTATAGAGCAGGAAAATTACAGCAGTGAGAAAGAGGTAATTGACACTTTCCTCCCCCGTCGTTATAATCAATTTATAAACGAGGAAAATATAACAGATTTTAACAAACGTTCATTCGAGGTAGTTTTCACGAAAAGCAAACGTTCATCTCGAGGTAGTTTTCACGAAAAGCAATACTGATTAACTAATGTTCAATTGATTGAGGTATTATCGTAGGTTAATTGTTATGTGTGCATAATGAAATTGTCACATGCACACATAACAATCGATCTACAACATATATACCTCAATCAATTGAACATTTTTGTGTTCAATTGATTGTTTTTCATGAAAACAATGGAGGAAAAGTTTTATGTTAATAATAAATTAACATTATTGACTTAAATGTTTTTCATTTCACGTACCTTGTTTTATTGAGTAGTTACAGCAAACAGCAGCAACTAGCAGATATATAGTACTTGTAGAAACATCAGCCATGGTAATAGTAGAACTGATCACAGCGATATAACAGCCAAATACTGCCAACACACAACCTATTGACGAAATTGAACTTCACACTAACAAACCACAAACATATAAAGAAAAAATGATTATGATAGTTAAGAGTAAGTTTTATTCGTTGTAATCGAGAAACAGAATATGCGTAACTATCTGCTAGAACACACCTCACACAATGATGAGCAGAGAGCTAATGCCTGCGTTTTATACCAATATTTTCTATGAGTGCAGGTGCGTGCATGTGTTTTCGCATGCATGTCTCATCCGATGCGTGAAAAATCGTTACTTTTGCCATTAACATATGGTGGTGATGGCAGGTGCGTGCGCACGCTTTCATCTACATGTTTCATCCTGTACATGAAAGTTCTTACTTTATGCCATTATTATGCAGATAATACATGCGTCATTGCTCATTAAAATTAGTGCAGCTTCAATGACAATCTTGATAAAAAATTGTTCTTGTTTAGTATTGATTGTGGTGTGATAGTGTGAACATCAACATGTTTTGTGAAAATTACTCTGAAGATTTAACATGTTGTTGTTGCAAGTTGAACGAATGTGATAATATAAATCATCATAGGTATAACACTAACTATAATCTTATAATGCACATAGACGAATTTTGAAAAGACAACAGAAATTATTAAATGTTTTGTATGTGTGCATTATAAGCATAGTTGTACTATCGATTTATATTACTGCATTAGTTTCAATTAATAAGTTATCAGATGAAGATACAAAAGAACACCGTTATTCAGCTAATTCAACTCTCAAAATTTGGTTTCAAACAAAAGTTTCACATTACAAAATGTTTCTGTTTAATATTACTGATAATGTAGCAGACGAATCTGATTTGTTTTCAAATAATTTATCTTATAATGAGAAATTGAAGCGTGACTCGTTGGATTATATAAAAGCCTGTATATCAAGTGCAAAATATTTTAATATTAGCAATCACTTTAACGATGACATCGATAATTGGTATGACACTTTAATGTTGAAAATTGCTAGCGTTTGTGCTTTTAATGATGAGTATAGAGATTTTCTAGCTGGGTGTTTTACACAAACATCAATAGAACACATAAATACAGTATTGAATAAATCGATGGTTTTCTGTGATAGGAGATGATGATGATGATGATGATGAAAAAGTTGATATACCTAATTGTCACATCAATTAATTGCTCAGTAGTGTACAGACAGTTGTGGAGGAAGCATGGTAGTTGTTCTAAATACCGTTGCTAAGAGGCTGAGCCGTAATAAACAACGCAAAATCAGAGGTAGGGGTGTTTTATCTGCTGCACAAAATTTAATTGGTGATGTAGCTCATTGGCTGGTACTGCAATTAATAAAGGTATTGATTATTTACCATATGAACTCCATTTTCCAACTTACAAATTCTGCGGGCCCGGACCCGTCTCAGAGCTCGTTTAGCCCGGAAAGATCAGCCTATAAACTCTCTTGATCGTCAATGTTTGGCTCACGATCTTGCATATGAGAGATTTTCAGATTCGAAGAATAGAAGTTTAGCCGATAAAAAACTAGCTAATAACGCCTGGGAGATTGCTAAGGATCCTAGTAAATCACTTGGTGAGAGGTCGTTAGCATATTTAACAACCAACATTATGAACGCCAAAAGTAAATTTTTCGGTGGTAGAGTTAGAAAAATTCGTAGAGACGCAAACGTAGTAAAAGGTTGTCAACAAAAACTGTGAGTAGTGGTAGTGCATCTGTAACATCGAGACTAAGAAACAGTGCACGTCAGAAAACAATTCAGCATTTAACCAATAGCGTAAAGGGTCGAGGCTTCTATTTAGCACCTTACCCGAAAATTACGGAGGAAGTATTCGTAATCTCAAACTGCCGAAAGACGAAGTACTGTGGCTAGATCACGGCGCCGAACGCAACCCGCCGATCAGAGCAGGAGAAGGAGGAGGAGGAGGAGAAAACGAATCACACGTAAGTAATGATGAAGAAGAAGAAGAAGAAGATTCGACGTAGTCGTGGGCTTTCTAATTACGATTTACTCGCATATGCGAAGCAAATGCAAGTACAATTACGTGGTGTTTATATGCTGGATAATTTACCGAAAAAGGTGAATATAAACGAAAATGCAATTATTAATTTATCTCGAACAGGCTTAGAAGGTTCTCACTGGGTATGTTTTCGAAAAGCTGGAAATATTGTTGAATATTTCGACCCAATCGGTAATCTAGCTCCACCGAAATTATTACTAAAATATTTATGTAGAAAAAATAATGATTGCAAGATCTATTATAATTTTACATCAGTTCAAAAAGTAGACACAAACATTTGCGGAGAATTATGTTTACTTTTTCTAGCGAGACAATTCTAAACAGCTTAAAGCATTCATATTTTTTTTTTTTTTTGCAAATGCAATTCCGCAGTTAACAACGGAACTAGATGATCTCCAAGGAAACATCTTACAGGTGTATATATTACATGCGTGTGGTTGGAGAATTATCGAAGTTGGCATTTGAAGAATAAGATAAGGGGGAATTCACAAATAGTGTTGTCTTTAGAGAAATAATAGAGCCCACTTGATATACGAAGAGGAAAATCTTGAAATGTATTAGCAAGGTAACAAACTATTTATCCATCCCTAGTTGTGAATTTCTCCAAATCTGATTCTTCAAATGCCAACTTCGATAATTCTCCAATCACACGCATTCGATAAAGTTACAATGCAACTTTGATTGTAGAATATATAACGGAATTAATTCACTAATATTAACAGTTGTGAACAGACAGTTATCAGGTGAACATTACAATGAGTAAACTTGTGACATTGAGTGATAATTCTAGCGAATTATATTTAACTCTACAAGAACCAATTCAATTAGAGAATGAATGCGTAATTGGACTGGTTAATTTCACATGTTATAATACAATATCAAATATTAATGAAGGTATTAACAATAAAATTATGTACGGTGATTTAGAGATTGCACTAAGAACTGGTGCATATGAAATTGAATCAATAATCAAAGAAATTAAAAACATTTACCGCCTGATCATGGATTAAAAATAATCGCAAATAATAACACAACGCAGTGTGAAAGCTATTCATATAATCCTTTAGATTTGAGTGCAGAAGACAGTTTGGCAGACGTTTTAGGTTTCGAACGAACATGTTTAGCACCGATAAATGGCATTATTCCACACAAATAGTTAAGATTAGGAGAATAAGTGCAATACGAATTATGTGTGATTTTGCTATAGTTACAATTTCTCATAATGGATACGAAAGTGATTTTTTCTATGTTTTCGTATTGCCTATAATGTCACGATACGCGATGATAAGAAGACAATAACCAGTAATTTACTTAGCTATGAGTACAAATGTAATTACTAGCATTTATGTAAAGATAGTCGATCAGAACGGACGCTCTAGTAGATTTTCGCGGAGACAGAGTAAGTGTGTGTTTACATTTAAGGCAAAAGAAAAAGAGAAATGGGAGTTGTAGTGTATAATAATCCAACATCATCATCATCATCAAGAAATATTGATACAACACATGTAAGTTGTTATAAAAAAAAGAAACGTATGAGTCGATGCGCAAATCAAAAATCGCAGTTTACGCTCAACTACGTTAAAGGTAACACCTCGTTACGCAAGAATTCTCAGAGATTTAGGATTTAAAGTGAACCCTCGTCATGTCGGCGTTTAGTGAAATATTGAATATTAATAATCAAATTAGTATTGACTCATCGATTCAGGGATATGAAGTTCATTCCTTTGTACCATACACAAACTCAAATTTCAATAGTTCAGACGAAATAAGAATAAGTATTCAACCGTCTGAATTATTCAGTTTACCTTGTGAAAGCTACTTATATGTGGAATTCAGCATAACTTGTAACAAAGATGAAATTGTAAGGAAGACAGATATTACACCGAAACAACAAAAGTTGTTCCGCAGCGATACTGTTAATTCTAACCCTATAGCAAATTTGTTTTCAGAGATTCGATTCGATTTATCGGGTCATGAAATACAACGCCTTCGTTATCCAAATATTGCTTCACAACAAAGCATATTTATGTCAACGCAGGCGTTGACACGAATTCATTTGAATTGGCTGGAATTAAATCATCTGGCTGGAGTAATGCAGATCATAAATACCAATTTTAATGCCGTTGAAAATGGTTATGGGTTTTTTCGAGGATTTTCAACAAATTCTTTTACATGTTAAACAAGAATTAATACTTGTTCGTACATCTCATGATAAAAATTTAATTACTAGTGCACAAGCAAAATACTTAAGTGTGAATATTAGCAAAATTTGTTGGAGAATGCCATTCGTAAAACTCGCTGATTCATTGCAATTGAGAATGTTGAAATTATTGGATGATGATCACCCATTACCCATTGGGTTTAGACACTCTGAAGTTTTTGAATACCCGCTTTTACCTCTTTCAAAATCCCATAGTTGGGTGGTAAGAACAGCTTCATTCCAGGATAGACCGAGTTTTGTTGTTGTCGGTTTCCAAACTGATCGAAAGAATCAGTATACAAAGACAATGGCTGAATTTGATGATGTATCAATAATTAATATGAAATTATTTCTTAATAATATATATTTTCCTTATGAGAATACCCAATCTAAATTTGAGATATTTTATCAAATGTTTCTTAATTTTTCAAAAAGCTATTACAATTTAAAAGTTAGTGATGAATATGGTCTTGCATTAACATTTAATGATTTTAAGACCAAAGCGTTATATGTAATTGATTGCAGCCATCAATTAGAACTATTAAAATCAAATGCAGTTGATATACGTTTAGAGTGGAATGTAGTGTAGATGTAAAGGCGAATACTACAGCCTATGCTATGCTAATTTCCGATAAACTTCTCACATATAAGCCGCCACCGGCATTGTGACGCAAATTTAGATTAATTCAGTTGGTAGACATGTGTATGCATGAGAGAGATAGATGGATAGATAGTGTGCACATGCTAACATATTAGTGTTTAATTAGTTTTAAGTGAATAGTCGGTGCATAGAGACGTTACAGTGTATGTGAGAGTGAAAGATGGCGGCAGCTGGTGCGGTAGACACGAGTGCAAGCGTGATACGGGTGAGATGCAAGATAATGTTAATTATCAATGCAACGAAGACATTAATAGCAATAATAATTCATATGCAGTTGTTGAATTTCATTGGTTCAGAGACAATTACAATAATCACATTATAAAGGAGTTAGCTTTTGCAAGTTATGGTGAACAACTAACAGACTGGAAAGAGGGAGTGTTTCATTATCAGCCACCTTATAATTTATGTAAACTCAATGATGATAAAATTAGACATGTATTATGGTTAACAAAGCATTATCATTTACTACCGTGGATTGTGGAAGGAAAATTCAGTAAAAATCAAATAAGAAACTTGCTATCAAAATATAAAATAGTGTATACTAAGGGTGAGGAAAACGTAGATATCTTTCTCGTTTTCACAATGATGTGAGAGATTTACCACACCGATGGAAAACCAATTTATAATCCACATACAAATGAACATTGCAAACAGCATAGAAATAATTATGGACGATGTGCATTAACTGCATACATTACAGGGAACAAATAGAAAATTATATTTTGAATGCTATTGATAGTGGTGATGAAGATTATAGTGATGATGATGATAATGATGATAGTGATAAAAGCTGTTGTAGTAGATGAGAGTAATGTAAAAAGTGGAGATAATAAAGAAGAAGAAGAAGAGGCGATGGCTGCAGAGAGAAGAAGAAGAATGAGGAGGAGGAGGAGGAGATAAATGAATTTGATTATTCATCAGTAATTAATAGATTGAAGTCGTTAATGAATATGTTTATGAATCAAGAAGATTCTAAAGCTAGTAAAACGAGGAAGAAGCACAAGATTTATATAATAATGATGATTATCTATATCAATTAACACATTTGCGTGTATTAGCACAAAATGGATTTTATTATTGTCATAAGAACGATGCTATCAAGTGTTTTGGTGTGAGAACCCATTAGAATTTCACATCGCAAATGTTTGCGCCCTGATTATAGAGATACAATTAATTTTAATGTGTTGGTACCGCATCCACCTGATGCATCATCCCTTCCACAACCGCCGAACAGTTTCTCACAAACATTAGTACAGAATGATTAGTGTATGTGTTGTGTGTGAATAAAAGCAGACATCGCGACAAGGACTTGTGATTTGTGCGTCGAGGTGTGATATTGAGGAAGCAACAGCATCATGAATCCAAGGTAGATTACAGATCGATTGAATTAGAAGAGAAATTAAAACACATTATCGAATGTGTTGACAAATTGGATAATGCTATTTCACGAGCATACACAACAGGAGATTTGTATATAATAAATTTTGCTAAAAGTTGAAATCTACATATTTGTCAACAATTAACAGCGAAGATATTCACGAATATCTGGGCTACAGTAGACCGTTATTATTGGATGTAGATAAATTGATTATAATTTAAACTTATATTTATGAAAGGATGGCGGACATTTTAAATTAAGAAGGAGTGTTAAAAAGATTATATTAATGGATGTAGATTTAGTAGAAGAAGGAGTAGAAGATGCACTGCTTAAAACAAATCAGCATTTGAAATCATATCATACATAAACAACGTTATCATAGGTATGAATGCTATGTAAAAGATCATGAACATTATATTACCTGTATAAATCCTAACACAAATGAAAAAATGCATCAAATCATTGGAAAATGTACTTAATATTCCTGCTTTTATCGACTAATTCAATCACCTTCAGCGGATAATCATCGTGAATTTTGCAATGGAGCTTATCATACATTCAACATGTGTAAAACAAACTTGATAGAGTTACGTGTAACTTGTGGAGGAAATTCCGATGTATGAAATATAGCAAATTATTTCGATCGTTAAACAGTGTACAATGAGTAGCTGCGATACATACATGCAGGTTGTTTTTTTTAATTAATAATTGCACTTCAATTCTAGCATCTAAACATCACAACGATACAAAGATGGTTTAATAGATTAGTTCGATAGTTAAATAGTGTACAATGAGCAGCTGCAACATACATGCAAGTTTTTTAATTAATAATAACACTTCAATTCTAGCATCTGCAAACTGCAATGATGCAAACGATAGTTCAATCAACTTTAACGGACATGTTTGAACTTGAATAACGGATCCAACACACACCTGCTCGACAGGTGTGCCAATAGGTGTGCACTTGAACTAGAATGCTGATGATGTATCTATTATCTGTGAGATCGCCTAGCTGTGAACATTGCGCGCGCGCAAGCTGCTGCTGCTGTGGGAAAGTATTCAAAAACAATTAATAATGCCGATTATTAGAACAAGTCGCCGCGGCCATCACGTGAACGAAGTTTCAAGAATCGTTTCAACGCCGAAGCGCCGTAGAAACATTGCCAACAATTCGACTTTTAGATTTAACTGAACAATTTAGATATCCGATAATTTCATCAATGGTTACGCACTCAAATTTGGAAAACGAGTTATTGTGCGAGTGTTGTTCTACAGTGATGAAGAACTGACAAGCAGTGCTAAACCATGTGATATATTTTACCGGAAAAATTTCTATCTGTTGTAAATGCAGATAATATATCGAGTTTTAATGGAAAGGAAAAATATGTATTGATTACGGAACGTGGTGAATGGTCTCAATCCACCCGAGTTGCACAATCGACAGGATGACAAAGGCTGAACTTGAAGAATATCCAGAGGAATTACAATCACTAATAATGAACGGAAGAGATATGGACACCAGATGTTAACTGCCGCTGCTGCTGCTAATGCTATTCGAGCTCCTGCTTCTTCAAATTCTATTTCTACTTCTTCTGCTGCTGATGCCGCTGCTTCTTTGCTGCCATTGCTGATAATCTTGCTGCTGCTGCTGCTGTTGCCGAGGTGATGGACACGGCAGAGGACGCTGATGTACTAGAAGATGAAGAATTGGACGACAGTGAGGAGGAGGAGGAGGAGGAGGAGTTTCAGAAGATGGAAGGTGATGAGAACACTGAACGGATAATTGACATTGGAACTATGTATGATCGTTTAATATTATTGCTGTTGTTGTTGATAATTGCATTGCTTTTTACTATTGTTGCATAATTTATTGTATGATTTAGCTGTTAACAAATTACATTGGTAAAGCATAATAATAATAATAATAAAGCTGAGATTTTTTCTTTAAATATGGTTTTCTAATTTCAGCAGCATTAGAAACCTAGTTCATCTAGTTTTAGTACTTCTATTAATTGCATACATATGTGAGGTGTGTACTTGAGCTGCACAGTTGAATTATCATTAGTATGATGATAACAATCGATCGATTTGGAAGACCGCTGGGAGCCAAGTCCAGCGGTTTTGATAGTGATAATAACGAAAATAATAATATCTTAATGGTAAGCGCCAACGCGCACGCACTAAAGCAAAAAGTGGAGATAAAAATTAAATACTACAGCTGAATCAACTTCAACTAATACTATTATCGCATCAAAATCTGAAGAAACACAGACTGATAATGCTGATTGGTTAGGAAATTATGAAAATTGGGATGATTTTATTAGTTCATTACTAGATGGTCGCGTCTCAATGTTCATTCTAGACGAATTGTGAATTTAGGTGCACCGCTGGAAAATAGTGATGCAATAAATAAACAATATCTATTGAATGAAATTGACACCGTGAAAAACTTAAGCATTACTGATCTTTCAGAACGCCTGACTAAGTTAGTGGAAGACAAGGACGTAGTAAATAGACCGCATCTATTGAATGATATCGAGAATATTAAAAATTAACTATTAACGATTTATCAGATCGCTCATCTAAATTGGTAGAAGAAAAACAAGCACAAAATAAACAATATATATCGAATATAATTGGCGATGAGAAAGCAGTGATTCTCAATGATGTGTCAAAACAGGTAATCAAATTAGCAGAAGACAAAGATGTAGTTAATAGACAATATATATTGAATGTAATTGGGGAGGAGAAAAAATCTATTCTCGCTGATCTTACAGGTCAAGTTAACAAATTAGCAGAAGATAAAGATGTGGTTAATAAACAACATATTTCGGATGTGATTGGGGAAGAGAAAAAATCTATCCTTGCTGATCTTACAGCTCAAGTTAACAAATTAGCAGAAGATAAAGATGTAGTTAATAAACAACATATTTCGGATGTGATTGAGGAAGAGAAAAATCTATTCTCGCTGATCTTACAGGTCAAGTTAACAAATTAGCAGATGATAAAGATGTAGTTAATAAACAACATATATCGAATGTGATTGGGGAAGAGAAAAATCTATTCTCGCTGATCTTACAGGTCAAGTTAACAAATTAGCAGAGGATAAAGATGTAGTTAATAAACAACATATATCAAATGTGATTGGGGAAGAGAAAAATCTATCCTTGCTGATCTAACAGGTCAAGTTAACAAATTAGTAGAAGAAAAAGACAGAGTAAATAAAGAACATATATTGAACGTGGTTAGGGAAGAGAAAAAATCTATCCTTGCTGATCTAACAGGTCAAGTTAACAAATTAGTAGAAGAAAAAGACAGAGTAAATAAAGAACATATATTGAACGTGGTTAGGCAGAGAAAAATCAATCATTGATGATTTATCAGGTCGATTAACAAAATTAGTCAAGACAAGGTTGGCGGTGATGTTGGTCGACGATGTATCAGAAACTACAACTAATATTGGTAAATTATCGCATTTAGTTCGTAATAATAGAATCTATTGTGATACTAAACTAACACAAATGCAACGAGATATGGAATCAATGGACGCCAAATTCATGAATATGATTAATGAGAAATTGAGAAAATAATGGTGATGTAATTATTAGGTTCTAATTAGGTGTGAG
Source organism: Laodelphax striatellus (assembly GCA_017141395.1). NCBI lineage: Eukaryota > Metazoa > Arthropoda > Insecta > Hemiptera > Delphacidae > Laodelphax > Laodelphax striatellus. Next base: position 627,835 of record CM029540.1, read on the forward strand.
ATAGTCAGCTAGTCTACTAATCAGCAGATTTGTGGGAAAATATTTTTTTTGAAAAAGGCGGGCGGTAGAGGAGCTGGGTGAGGTTCTATCTTGTCTTCATGATCCGCTATCTCACAAGATACAGTAGCCATGTTGGTTACAGCAATTAATGTGGTGACAAAGTCACATATGGTGCCGGCGCGCATTGTGGTGATAGCGGCCATTGTGGTGCCGGCGTCAATTTTGGTTACAGAATTCCAATTGGTTACAGCGGCCATTTTGGAGACATAATCAGATTTGGTTACAGTGAATAGGTTGGTTACAGAGAACGCTCTGGTTACAGCGGCCATCTTGGTTACAGCGGCCATCTTGGTTACAGCGGCCATCTTGGTTACAGCGTCCATGTTGGTTACAGCAACCATCTTGGTGACAGCGGCCATCTTGGGTCCAGCGGCCATCTTGGGTCCAGCGGCCATCTTGGGTCCAGCGGCCATCTTGGGTCCAGCGGCCATCTTGGGTCCAGCGGCCATCTTGGGTCCAGCGGCCATCTTGGGTCCAGCGGCCATCTTGGGTCCAGCGGCCATGTTTGGTCCAGCGGCCATCTTGGGTCCAGCGGCCATCTTGGGTCCAGCGGCCATCTTGGGTCCAGCGGCCATCTTGGGTCCAGCGGCCATGTTGGGTCCAGAGTTGGGTCCAGAAGTGACATATTTACACTACTCTCCTTTACCTCTCTATTATATTATATTTTTATCTTTCTTCTCCATCTTCTTCTTTTCTTTCTTCTTCATACCTTTTCCTTTTACTCCATCTTCCTATTTTTGTCCTTTTTCGCTCTTCTTTTCTTTATCACCAATTTCTTCTACCTTTGCTCCTTCCTTCTGTAGAAGCTGGAACAAATCAGCTCACGTCATCTTCATAAATCAACACCGAAAGAGGACGAAGTAAGACAATGAGAGGGGGCAAGAGGAGGAGGAGGAAAAAGGTAAGGTGTTGAAAGATGAAGGGGAAGAAAATGAAGAGGAAGTCGTAAAAGGAGAAGGTGGAGAAGAGAAGAAGAAGCGAGGAAGAACGAGAAGGAAAAGGAGTTGTGAAAGAAGATTGAGGAGGAGGAGAAGAAAACTTTGGAGGAGAAGAGAAAAGTAAGGACCAATTAGAAGAAGAAGAAGAAGAAGAAGAAGAAGAAGAAGAAGAAGAAGAAGAAGAAGAAGAAGAAGAAGAAGAAGAAGAAGAAGAAGAAGAAGAAGAAGAAGAAGAAGAAGAAGAAGAAGAAGAAGAAGAAGAAGAAGAAGAAGAAGAAGAAGAAGAAGAAGAAGAAGAAGAAGAAGAAGAAGAAGAAGAAGAAGAAGATGAAGAAGAAGAAGAATAGATATGAGAAGAAGAAGGAGGAAGAGAAGAAGAAGAAGAAGAAGAAGTAGGAGAAGAGAAGAAAACAAAGAAATAAAAAGAAATAAAAAGAAAGCGCGTAACCGGAAGCAGTTTAGTTAGTTTGTTACACGATTGGTATACGAGTGGTTGCGTGAAGATATTTTGTTCAAATTTAATTAAAAACTCTTTGACGGTCCCTGTGACGTGTGATGCCAATGCTGCTGATGCCAATGCTGCTGATGCCAATGCTGCTGATGCCAATGCTGCTGATGCCAATGCTGCACAGTCAATGCTCAGTCACACAATGATCAAACAAATGATTGGCCGCGCGAAAGAACACTGATTGGCACAGGCCGGCTTCCTCTAAAATGCTGATCACTTCAGCTGGTCACCAAGTCCATGAATCTGTTCTCTCGGTTCTGACACCGCCTTTTCTTGAGAAAAGACATCACAAATTGGAGAAAGGAACTGTCGGTCAGTTCCAATTATCTATTTTTTACTCCTTTATAACAGTTTCAATACATTTCTGATACTGGCCGATTTTCAATCGGCCACAGAAAGAATTTTGATTACGATCACTAGTGAGAAGATAATATTTTAGGAACGTTGAATAGTAAGTTATAGTATGATTGTAATAGCTTAGTTGTACAGCAATAGAGATTGCATGGTGTAATGATATAATATGGTAGAAGCTAATTATTGTACTATTGTGCATTTTATAGATAGAGATAGCCTAATATTGATGAATAACGCAAAAGGATGAAATAATTTGAAGTCATAGAAGTGATCCATAATCTCAATAATGATTCATTTGCTGGGTTTGTGTTCATCAGTTTCACAGTCAGCGTTTGTTCATTTCGAAAACTGTATTTGAAAATAGAGGAAGATTTGAAACTGATTAACCTGTTTCTATCATCCTTGTAAAGAATTATTTCACTTGTTTATTGCAGAAATAGTCAAATGTATTTTGAAAGAATCACCTGTACACCTGAAAGCCTGAAAACCTGAAAACCTGAAAACCTGAAAACCTGAAACCTGGAAACCTGAAAACCTGAAAACTGTACACCTGTAAAACATAAATGAATCGCCTTGAATCAATTGTAGATTGGAGATTGTGTAGAAACATTGGCAGAGAAATTTATTGAAGCAGTATTCTCCGCTCAAATACTCTTTGCTCAATAATTTAGGATTTAAAATGCATTTAATTATTCAGTGAATATGAATCGACTGAGAATAAATTGTTTGAATTCAAGAATTTAATCTGTATGACTTGTGACACAGTGTCTGGTGAGATGTAGTGATACTTACTAATAATGAAAAATCAACAAGGTATTGTCAAATATCACGATTGTTCATAATCTGTATGAATTCAAGTTCATCATTACAAAATAAGCCTATTACAAAACATCACAAAAATCTTTGCAAAAGGAGCCACTCCCTACTAGAAAAAAATCTATTTCGAACGTCATTTGCCATTTCCTACGTCAACCTGCTTCGACCAATCAGAAGCGAGTAGGGGCGTGGCTGTATTTTTCATCTTTACTCTGATTGGTTGTTGTAAAACATGGCGTCAGAATCGATTTTTTCCTTACCATGACTAGTTCTTGTTCTCCTGCCGCCATCTTCTTTTTCGTACTTAATGAAAGCTTAGTTCATCTTCTTATACTTTATATTTTCATCGTAATTAATAAAATCTTAACTCCTCTATACTAATCTTTCAAAAGAAAATGTTTCTAATTAGTAAGCTACGAAACTATTGGAATGTTTCCTATGAAAATTGGTATAATTATACTTGAAATTCCACGGAGAATGTATTTTTCCATCCTTTTTAATTCCGCAGATTGGCTTGAAAACCTCAATTCACAAAACGTAATCACAATAATTTTAAAAGTCTCAATTTAGGCCGTGTGCCCACGGAGCAACTGCTATCTGATTTCAGTCAGCAACTCAGCGTTGCCGGATGACATTGGCTGATAGGTTAGATTACCCGATTACCCGAAAAACAGCCAAATGTCATCTGGCAACGCTGGGTTGCTGACTGAAGTCAGATAGCAGTTGCTCTGTGGGCCCACGGCCTTACTAAACAACTCACAATTGGAATGAACTTCTCAAAATCAAACTCCTGAGCAAAATGACTTCCAGTGAAACTATTTTATTATTATTATTATAGATAACGCAGTTCGAAAAAGCACAACCGTTCGCTCTGAGCTCTTTATCGCAACTAAAACTTAACTAAATCTGTAAAAATCCTCAACAAGCTTTTAAATTCGAGACAGTCTATGGAACTTGTTCTAGAATCTAGTTAACCAGGATCAATGAAACCGCTCAACCCATGACAAATTTCAAAAAATCATTACTCCAACATAATTGTCATAAGCGCGCATGCGCATTAGTCATGGACCTAAGCTGAGACAATCATTTGTCGCTATATTTTTCACTAAACAATATTGCTTCCAGCCTTTCGTATAATAAATCTCGGTACAATGAGACTGCTGTGCTTTCGGCTTCTCTATTGCTACACCTACACACTACTGTGGAAATAATTGACTGTAGGTTTGTATTGGCATTCATTTGTCATGCCGGTAAACTCATAATGACTATTGTCTAGTGGGTATCTGAAATCCATAGTGCTACAAACTGGTAACACTCCATATAGCCACCCTACTCTCTATTTTCAATCTCACATTTTTATTGCCTTTTCTTTATCGTCTTCATCGATTTCCATCTCTTTTTTAACTTCTCCTTTTTCCTCTTCTACTTTTTATTATTCTTCATCCTCTTCAATTCTTCTCCTTCTTCCCTCCCGTCTTCTCTTTCTTTTCCACCCTCTAAATTTCACTCTTCTTCTTTATCTTCTTCCGTCTTTTTTCTTCTTCCTTAACTTCCTTCTCCTCTTCTTCCTCTACCTTCTTCACTCCTTCTTACTCTGCTGCTTTACTCTCCGCTTTATCTTCTTATTTTCTCCCTTTTCCTCTCCTCAATCTTTCTCTCCACACTTTCCTGTGTCATCTTCTTCTTCTTCTTCTTCTTACACTTCCTTCTCCTCCTTCTTCTTCTTCTTCTTCTTCTTCTTCTTCTTCTTCTTCTTCTTCTTATTCTTTTTACTTTCTTCTGCTCCTTCTTCTTCTTCTTCTTCGTGTTCTCATTCTTCTTTTTCTTGGTCTTCTCCTTTTTCTCCTTCTTGTTCGCCTTCTCCTCCTTCTTCTTCTTCTACTTTTACCACTTCTCCCTCTGCTTCTTCTTGTACTCTTCTCCTACTTCTTCTTATTTTTCTCCTTCTTCCCCTTCCTCCCACTCCCACCTTGTTCTCATTAGTCACAAGCAATGGCAGTGGAACTAATAATGGCTGCGGATAAATCACGATAACACAAGTAGAATGAATTGAAAAGCAATTATTACCAGTTGGTTGTTATTGGGTAGCCTAGTTGGTTGTTGTTGGATAGGAGGAGGCAATGGATGCCGCAAACGAGTATCATTAGTGTTGGAACATAGTCAGCTGGATTGTCAATGGAAAATTATCATCGAATATTGTGTTCCTGTTTAGTCCAGTTATTACACGAGGTTTCAAGTTCTGTTCACAGACGTAAGTTGTTGCTGATCACTCCAATATTTAAAGTTTTCTTCCATTGATTCGTTTTCACAAAGAGTTTCAACAATAAATACAGAATTCTGGTTGGTCTGCAATGCGATGTGTAACAATGGTTATGTTAGAAGTCAGCCTTTTAGTTTGAAGTTAGAATTAATTTAGAAGTCAAGAAATGAAGAAGTCAGGAAAAAAGTAGGGAAACATAATAACATAGAGATTGGAATAAACAGAATAGGGATTCTAATTTTGCTGAGCATTTGATCACTCACAGTCATTAGTTCATGGCTGAGGAGAATGTTGAGTTTCTGCATTTGAATAGCAAAGGTAGACAATTGAACATTCTAGAGGCTCTGGAAATAACCAGAGTAACCAGGAATGATCGAAATTACACTTTGAATGAGCAGATTCATTTCAACCAGTACACTACTGGACCTCCAAGTTTTATGAAACCAGTTCTAAGAAATTGTGTAACAGATAGATGTTCTCAAATGTAAACCAATATAAATGATAATAATTGACTATTGAAATTTATGGAACAATGAAAATTGAATTGCAAAATAGAATCAAATTATTTTCAAATGTTTGTTCACCTAAAGGAAATCATGAATGGAAGCACTTCATTAAATTGTAACGTCAATATAATTCTAGTAACACTAATCAAACACCGAATTAGTGTGGTAGCTTTTTCGATAGAGAGCCTGCCTACTGCTTCTATAATTAATGATTATTTGAACGGTAGGAAAAGAAGCTTTCAATACTAATCATTGATCCACTAGTAGCACTTCTGAATTTCCTAAACTCGCCACTTAAAAGTATTCTAAAACGTCTCTTAATGGGCCCAGTGAGCTATCAGAGATATCATTATTGTATTTATATTGTATTTTAAAGAAGAGAAAAAATAAGAATAAGATGATGAAGAAGAAGAAGAAGAAGAAGAAGAAGAAGAAGAAGAAGAAAAGAAGAAGAGGAAAAGAAGTAAATTGTGATACCTAAGAGCTGAGCGAATCAAACTCATTGATGGTCGTTTTCCATTAAAAGTATACCTTGATTTGCTTAGAAGACAGTTTTTAGTATCTACCCATAGTAATTAATGATAAACAGATATTTACCTAATTAGATTTTCGGCTGGGTAATAAGTTTTAAGATCGCCGCTTTCCTGATAAGTCACTCTTGAAATAATTCGAGTGAAGTGATGTCTTAATTAGGCGCAACACTTGAGTGCCAACCGACACTTAAGTGCTGCGCATCTCGCACTTTGATAGCCGCGCAGCTTCGTTATATTTTTTCGAAATTGGAGCTGAATGCTTTCTCTTTAATTGGTTGCAGAGTGTGAGTGTGAGACTGGCATCAATTAATGATCTCAATTATTTTTCACGGTTTGATCAAAACTCCAATTTCGCGACGACAGCTTATTCAGTGTCCTGTTGGACACTTTTTTCGCCACTGACGCTCGTCTAGTCATAGTTCTTCACAAAGATGCTTATGAAGCAACACACACCGATTAGTCATTGCATCGGTGTGTGTTGCTTCATAAGCAAGTATGTGAATTACTCTGACTAAACGTGATTAATCTAGTCTTGTCTTGTCTTGACTAACCGGTGTACGCCTAGCCTCATAGGTCTATTGATCTAGAGATGTATAGATGAACAACTAGAGGTTGAATAACTCATGTTGACGTTCAATTCATACTCAGGTAATGTACATCATTATCAATGATGGAGGAACGTCGAATAGTTTAACGTAGATATCTTCGTAGATATCTTAACGTAGATATCTATTATGGAAGTTGAGAGACAAAATGAAAATCGTGAAATGCATCACTGAATGAATCGAAATTGAAAAAAATGCTGGAATGCAGAACTGATTCGATCAAAATGATTGAAAAACAAACCGATTAGTGACGTCACTAATGATGCTACTTTGCATGATCGGTCACGTGGTCGCATTTGGTCACGTGACCACTTGGTCACGCGATCATTTTACAGCTGATTGCTGCATAAATGCAAAGTGCATCAACATCAACCAAAGAGGAAAGAAGTAAAGATAGCAAGGAAGAAATTCTTCTTCTCTACTCTCTGGCATCAGCACGATCCATATTACTGGATAATATTTGTCGTGACCAACTTCTTAATATGATATCTTTCCAATCAATACACAAATCATGCCTTAACTTGATGACTGGAAGATTACAGGGATATCCATTATTTGTTGATCAGAGCTTTTATAGTCTCAAGTTCTATCTGTGACTATGGTTGGGCATTCTTTAGGCTAGGCGTACACCGGTTAGTCAAGACAAGACAAGACGAGATTAGTCACGTTTAGTCACAGTACTTCACATAGTTGCTTATGAAGCAACATACACCGATTAGTCATTGCATCGGTGTGTGCTGCTTCATAAGCAACAATGTGAATTACTGTGACTAAACGTGACTAATCTCGTCTTGTCTTGACTAACTGGTGTACGCCTAGCCTTACACTGTACTATGCAAAGCGGCAGTGATAGGATTAGTAGAGATTCTAAATTATTTGGTAAAAAAATTTAATATTGGTTCATTACTTGAATTTGTTGAACGTTTCAATGCAATGAAGCATTTTCATAAAGGTTAATTCATAATCTTTTTTGAAAAATTCCGTAATATTTATGTTTTGTTTTCTAGATTTTTATATTTTCAAAAGACTTAGCGATAGATAAAATATAGACGATTTAAGTTAATTAATTCTGAGACCTCAATATCGGTAGAAAAATAACGTGGAAATATTATATCCACAGTGTACAAATTTATAACTAAATAAGCATGAATATATTGTTAGCATATTACATTATAAAAAAATATAGATACAGTAGTATAGTATCATGATATATGAGCTCTATCTATCGGAGGAAAAAGTAAACAAGTGAGCTGGTACCGTCTTCAATGCTCGTCTGCCATTGGACGATTGGATAGCTACTCCCGGTGTTAAAAGTGGGAGGTCTCGTCCAATCACAGAGCTTCATCGTAGTCTTAGTTGGTTCCGCCATTTTGTATACGAAGGCAGCCATTTTCTTCGTCTTGACAAGCGTATCACAATATTTCTTGAAAGAGTATGACAAAAGAGATTTCTTTCACACTCATTCGATATTGTTAATCACTAATTATAACCAATTGGTTAATTAGTTTTGGAAAGGAATTCAGTCAGAGAGTATAGTTACGAAAGTATGAGAAATTAAAAGAAAATCCTTTATACTGTTGAATGCTATTTGAAGATAATTTTTGATTCCAAGTCAAGACTGTTCACTAATCATAAAGAATTGATGGGAATTATTGAAAGACATCAACTATTGTCTTATTATGATGTCGCACAGTCAATAATGATGATAGGATTTTGTTGAACATTACTGAGAAACATCAATCGTCATATAATCATGTTTTAATGATTACAATCATGTAATCATGAATACAATCATGTAATCATGAATACATGTTTTACAATCAATAACAGAACTGAGATTGTTGTTGAGACATCCAATTTTAGAGCACCTTGGAGACCTGATAGGTGACTCAGTGGCAAGCTTTAAAGACTTAAATGTATGTGCAGTGCATTCCAACACGTAATCGAACTCCATTCAAACTTGACCACTTATTATCTGAATATTATGGTTGAAATTGAACGATTTGGGATGAAAATGTGGTGACGGCAAACACCTAAACGATTTAACGATCGTAAAAAATTAATAGTTATTTGTGGAAAAATTGTTGGCGGCATTTAAAACAACAGAACAAGTTCACGTTGAAAAAAAAATGAAAAAGTTAAACTGCCATAGAGAGTTTAAAGTGCCATTACCTACATAGTTGAGAGCAAGCAAAATGATATTGGGCGTGTGTGTGTGTATGTTGAGTGATTACCATTTTTTCTTATTATTTTTTTACATAAGTGGGTAGCCAGAGGAGCTACTGTAGGCTGCCCGCACTACACTGTGTTAAATAATCTATTGTAATCGATTTTGACTCTAATGAGACTCATTTAGGTGTAAGAGGTTTTTAGCTTGGATAGATAGAGAGACTGACTACTTTACAAGGCCCTCCTCACAGCCTCCTCATAGCTACTAACTGAAATTGGTTTTATGAAATACGTGGTGGAGCCGCCTGCGTTTAACGGCGTGTATTGATCTTGTAGAAGGCGGTGAAGAAGGAGAAGAAGAAGAGGAGGAGAAGAAGAAGAAGAATGAAGGAGAAGAAAAGGACGAAGAAGAAGAAGAACATGGAGGAGGAGGAGAGGGAGGAGAAGAAGAAAATAAGGAGGAGGAAGAAGAAGGAAAATGTAGTAGTAGAAGAAGAAGAAGAAGAAGAAGAAGAAGAAGAAGAAGAAGAAGAAGAAGAAGAAGAAGAAGAAGAAGAAGAAGAAGAAGAAGAAGAAGAAGAAGAAGAAGAAGAAGAAGAAGAAGGAAGAAGAAGAAGAAGAAGAAGAAGAAGAAGAAGAAGAAGAAGAAGAAGAAGAAGAAGAAGAAGAAGAAGAAGGAAGGAAGAAGAAGAAGAAGGAGGAAGAAGAGAAGAAGAAGAAGAAGAAGAAGAAGAAGAAGAAGAAGAAGAAGAAGAAGAAGGAAGAAGAAATAAGAAGAAGAAGAAGAAAAATGTAGTAGAAGAAGAAGAAGAAGTAGTAGAAGAAGAAAGAAGGAGATGAAGCAAGAGGGGAGGAGGAGGAGGGCGGGTGAGGAAGAAGACGACGACGACGAAAAGAGAAGAAGAAGGAGGAAAAAGGAAGAAGGATGAGAGGAAGAAGAAGAAGAAAGGAGGAAGAAGAAGAAGAAGAAGAAGAAGAAGAAGAAGAAGAAGAAGAAGAAGAAGAAGAAGAAGAAGAAGAAGAAGAAGAAGAAGAAGAAGAAATAGAGGAGGAGGAGACGAGGTAGAAGAAGAAAGAAGAAAGAAGAAGAAGAAGAAGGAAGAAGAAGAAGAAGAAGAAGAAGAAGAAGAAGAAGAAGAGGAAGAAGAAGAAGAAGAAGAGGAAGAAGAAGGAGAAGGAGAAGAAGAAGAAGAATTCCAGTCAGTATTTTTCCATAGTTCTGTAATTTTCCATTACCTATTTATTTCTTATCTCTGAATCATTTCTTGTCAGTATTTTTCCATAGTTCTGTAATTTTCCATTACGTATTTTTTTTCTTATCTCTGAATAATTTCTCGTCAGTATTTTTCCATAGTTCTGTAATTTTCCATTACGTATTTTTTTCTTATCTCTGAATAATTTCTTGTCAGTATTTTTCCATAGTTCTGTAATTTTCCATTACGTATTTTTTTCTTATCTCTGAATAATTTCTCGTCAGTATTTTTCCGTAGCTCTGTAATTTTCCATTATTTTTCTTCTTATCTCTGAATAATATTTTCGTCTGTATTTTTCCATAGCTCTGTATTTTTCCATAGCTCTGTAATTTTCCATTAATATTTCTTATCTTATGTCAATGTAAAATTTCTGTCATTATTTTCCTATAGCCATCTTTACTCTCTCCACCTCCTCATCTCTCTTTTTCATACCATTACGAAAAAGAGCTATTCCTTGAAAAGAGCTCAAGCTTATTTGGTTTAAGAAAATGTCACTTGAGGGTAGATAGGTGTTGATGAAGATTGATTGACTCTTGATCATCAATCAATATCTTTGGTGTTTTCAAACATGTATCGAGGCTCTAAACATCGCAATTTCACTCATAATGCATTAATTAAAAATGTCGATGAATAGAATTCTGAAGTTCAACAAAAAGGAATTTTTTCCAAAAAGTGTTTTTGTATCTTTAAAAATACTTGTGGATTTACAGCACTGATTAGACCATCAATTTCCTCCTCAGTCAATGATAAATTTAATATACTTCTGGACCTTTCAGATTGAAATGTAAGTTTAATCATCAAGAAATGCGAAAGTTGAAAATCTTTGAAATGTTTCAAATAAATTTCATGTTTGAAGCTGAGAAAATTCCGGTAAAATTCAGAAGATTGTGTAAGTCATTAGTCTTTTTTCGTTCTTGCTCTTCAAATCCTCAGTCTTCATTCTGTTTAGACTTATTTCTTTTCCTCCTCAATTCGGGAGATTCACAGAAGCTCAAACAATCTTGTTTACGTGAACGAAGACATCTTCAAATTTTTCTGTTTATCAACTCTGAACATCATACACATTTTTTATTCAAAAGCCACGAATCGCTTCAAATATTATCTACCGACTTTGCTGAAAAGTAACTTTATAAATTCGGGAAATTTATAACTCTATACAAGGGGATTAATTGCTTTCAAATTTGAAGACGTAATCTTTCAAAGAACGCCGGATTTTGACAAGATTCTCAAATTTGACCTTTATTCTGTCTTCAATCGTATATTGAGTGAGCGATAACGTTTCCGCCAATACTGACCAGAAAAGAAACTCATAAAGAAATGCGGGATAAGGAAGAGAAAGAAGTGAGAGAAAGAGGGAGTGAGAGAGAGAAGGTAGAAGGAGCAGAATAAAATCAAAATCGAGATATTCCGTTAGCGGCTCTCACAAAGAGCCAAGTAATATAATAAAAGAGACAAGTTCATCCCATACCTTTTAAGTGCTTCTGATAATATTCTGAAACCTTGCCGAAATTTGAAAACAATATTTCTCTCCGAATGACTCATTCCATTAAGCACATTACTATCTACCTATATTGAGCTACTCAACTTGAAATTAAAATTTTTCATTTTAGATAAAAAAGCAATTCTCATACTAGCCTTCCAACTTTGACCTATTGTCGTGATGTTTCCCTTAGCTATCTTCTAATATGCTTAGAAATTTTACACATACAGTATCTTCAAATTGTTTTTATAGCTTGAAAATATCTTTGGGAGATGAAAGAAGCATACAGTTAAATGGTTTCATAGTCACTTTCAGGGAGTTATTATGAGAGTGGATTCCTAAGAATTCCTATCCTTAAAATAGATTGCTGATATAGATGAAGCTTATGGAGCAGAGATTGGAAAATGCAGAATCAAATACCTGTCGTATTTAGTACTGAAATCGTACAGGGAACTTCAAAGTTGGATGTGACATGCACAGGTTTTTTCAATGAAAGTCATTGCTCCAAGAATTGAATCGCAATTTTTACAGAGAATAATTGCCCAGTCAGATAATATGTCATCTGATCGTGAATGTATGCCAACTGCACTACTCGAGTAATTTGTTTCATTCTCTCTCTCTCTCTCTTCTTCTTCTTTTTCCCACATTTTTCTCCTTCTTCTTCTTCTTCTTCTTCTTCTTCTTCTTCTTCTTCTTCTTCTTCTTCTTTCTTCTTTTTCTTCTTCTTTTCTTCTTCTTCTTCTTCTTCTTCTTCTTCTTCTTCTTCTTCTTCTTCTTCTTCTTCTCTTCTTCTTCTTCTTCTTCTTCTTTCTCTTCTTCTTCTCTCTTTTATTCTTCTCCGTCTTCTTCTTCTTCTTTTTCTGCTTCTCACCCTTCCTCTTGCCCTACTGCTACATTCCCAGGAATGCCAATCTTGTATTACAAAACACAATTTTTCAGCATCGTCATGAAAATAGTCAGGTGTCTCCAGTATTACCAACATACAATGAACTATGACGAGAATTCGACATGATTTCTAGACGATAGAAGAACATTTAATTATTGTAAAATACATTGTGAATTGTGTCACAAGAAAGGTACAGACACTCTCGAATTAACGTCGATACTTTGACGCGGTAATTTGTTAGGGTCGAAAAAAGAAGATTGAAAACTATGCTGTGAACTTACTGTTATTAAAAGATGCCATCCTATAATACCACTATAGGACAATAATTATGGTGCAATGTGGCTGCGAACACAGTCTGAATGAAAATGATATATAGAATAAAATTTATTACAATGAATTAATGTGAGCTTACGACCTTTCTAAGATCCTCGGTGATTGCAAAAAATTCAATCAAATTCAACTGCCTTTAAATGACGTCATTCAGCAATGGTCAATGGGAATCTCGTTTATAGTTCCCGTCAAATTACGTATAGCAGGATTATTTTAAATTGTCAGAAAACAGCTGATTGATGTACGCTCGTTTACTGACGTTAAATCAGCTGTTTTCTGACTATTTAAAATAATCCTGCTTTAATTCTAAGGTGATTGAATGCGGTTTCATGCAATCCGCCAATCTTCCATTTATGTTCTGATTGATTATATATCAGCTGTTGTTACTGCGATTAATGAACTGGAGCACCACAGTACTGTATTGTGATTCAATTATCTTATTATCAGAATATGACGTTCATTTTGATATTGTGATAATAAATCCGTTTTAATTACATGATAAAATGAATAATTATCATGCTATAATAAGGTGGATTGTATTATGTGGTCTCTGTATAAAAAGCCATGACCGTGTGATTAACATTTAATAACGGGTTTTTTCTATCTTCTAGAATGTCATGATTTTTCAGAATATTCTATAGTCTGTTCAGACCTTGTATTGCAGTATTGACAGATTCCACTGCTAATCGTAAGTGAGAAAGCCAAGTAGGTCAGTTTCATGCTTTCAACAGGTAAAAATCAACATCGCGTTCATATTCTTAAGAAATACCATTGTCAAACGTCTTCCACCACATTTTAATGTTTACACAGACTATTATAATCTCCGAGAAAACAAGCATTGACCAACTTTCTTACCATATACGTGATAGTATCGCTCCATAAAGTCATTAAAAATTGGAGAAGACTGGAATTTAGACATAAAAGCGCTCAAAAAACTCATATCAGCGTTAGCTTCGTATTGTATTACATTGTTGAAATTCTGCTTTTGAAAATTTGATACCTTACAGCCGAGATAAGTATCATAGGACACACCTGGTATGAAGTGGAACAATCAAGGCTGTTATAACCATAGTTTATGAGATACTTTGATGATAATCATACGAAAGCTGAACATTACTTGTTATTAAATAGGTGTGGAAATATCATGACCTTTATCAGATTTTGTATTGTATCAAATTCTTGCTCATAAGCTGATAATGGACATGCTTGTGGATATTTGTTTTAACTAATGGTGCTCGGTAATTAACTTCGGGTTGCACCAAACGAGATCAATTTTGATTCTTGATTAATTTTGATTCTTGATCAAAAGTTTATTGAAGTTGACGTGTCATTCGGAGATAGACTCTACAAGAATACCTTAGAAGAATTAAAACTTAGAGGTACAAAAAACGGTATTTTTTGTACCTCTAAGTTTTAATTTTATCGTGTGTTTTACATGTGGACTATAAAGAGAAGGATTTTCGTGCTCATTCCAAATTGACTATAGTGCGATTCACGTCAAGAAGTCAGCATTGCTTAGGTGGAGTTTGCTATCCTTGTTAAGCACAAGGCAGTTGCTGATGTCTCTATCCTATTCGCACTGTGCATAGTTGCCGCACTGTGCATTGTTGTCGCACACAATCCCAACAAACACGTTTTTTCTTTCTCTCTCAATGAAACTTGGCATCAATGCTCCTCATATAAACAATGCTGACTTCTTGACGTGAATCGGACTATAGACCATTGGATTGCCATCCATTTAATGACTTTAACTAAATAAATAAATATAGGAATATATTTATTTATTTAGTGTATTGCTTTTAATAGTGGGGAGACTCAAGTAGGGTTGTTTCACTTCACCAATATAACCAATTATTATCCCTTGATAGGGAACATGGTGAAAGTTCATTTATATACGAATATAAATAACACAATTATTGTCATACAATAAAAGTACAAACGGAAAACATTGTCTGGTTGAAGGAATAGTAATATTGATTCTTGCATAATAAAATGGCACTGTTATTAGTAAAAACAGTTGGAATGGCTAGTGAAACTAATTTATGGTCACTCGAGTCTGGTTCACAATAATTTTTCCAACTTGCTATCCAGCGCGGTAATAGCAGAAGTGGTGAGTCACACAGTGAGCAGAGTAGAGGGCAAAATGTATGTTGTCAACATGAAATATTGGCCGCTTTTCACTGTTGGGTAGCCTCTGCCTCTGCTGTTGGGTAGCACAGCCATGATTAATCTGAAGGTGGTGTGTTGATGTCGGTACATGTAGCAACATGAATGTCCACTCTTCACACAACTCCCCCGCTGCAGTTACGGTTTATTCCTAGATCCCCTACTTCTTCAGCTTCCTCTTCTTCTCTTCCTTTTTCTTCTTCTTCTGCTTCTTCTTCTTCTTCTTCTTCTTCTTCTTCTTCTTCTTCTTCTTCTTCTTCTTCTTCTTCTTCTTCTTCTTCTTCTTCTTCTCTTCTTCTTCTTCTTCTTCTTCTTCTTCTCCTCCTTCTCCTTCTTCTTCTTCTCCTCCTTCTTTCCTTCTTCTTTCTTCTTCTTCTTCTTCTTCTTCTTCTCCTTCTTCTTCTTCTTCTCCTTCTTTGTCTTCTTCTTCTTCGTTTTCCTTCTTCTCCTTCTTTCGCAGCTTCTTCTTCCCTTATTCCTCCTCTCAACTTGCTTATTCTCAATTTTCTTCTTCTCCCTTTCTCTTATTTTTCTCCATAATCCTCTTCTTCTCACATCATCTCTCTCTGTTCATTCTTTTTCTTCATCCGTTTCATCCTTTCCGCTTCTCCTCTTTCTTTAAAACGCACTTCATGATTCCTTGATTTCAAAATAATTATGAATCATTTTATTAATATTGTCCATCCGATTCCAATGAATCTGTCTCAAATCTATATAATTGTACTTAAATATTCCTTTCTAATACAAGATATAATATATGAATTACGTCATACTTTTCATACTTTTCCCCTATTGTTTCCCCTCCTCTCCGCCATCCTTTTATCTCTTCTTATTCTCCTTTTCCTCCTCTTCCTCTCCCCCCAATCATCAGTATCCTTTTCATTATTTTGTACAATTCTTCTTCATCTTCCTCTTCTTTAAATTCTCTCCCTGTTTCCTATCCTCCTTCTTCATGTCCACACATCCTTTGGTCACTTCCCGCAAAGATAACCTCATCCAATATTTTCCAGTCCCCTACCAAGCACCCCACATTCCTGCTTTGCTTTGAACTTCGGAGAACACATCACAGTGAGCCTGTAGTAAGCAGCTTGACTACCAGATTTATTTCAGCCATTAGCTAAACAGCTTCTTAGGTAGGTGCATCACTGAAAAGAAGCCAAGAATTAAGTAGACGCTTACCTGTTACAAGCTTCCAACTGCGTATGAGAAGATATTAAAGAATGGTGAAAAATTATCCAACAAGAGAGCTCCGGGATTAGAACAGGATAACACACTGATTAATTTTTGTTTGTTTCTGTGAAAACAGTGTACAATTCTAACAATGTTTTCAACACAAGAAGAATTGTACTTGATTTATTCTACTGTGGTTGTTGTGGTGTGGTTGATACATCACAAAGAAATTGATTAGAGTTGATCTGGAAACTTGGATGTCCAGTATAGCAGGATTCTTTCAACCTGTCAGAAAACAGCTGATTTAACGTTGGTAAACGAGTGTACATAAATCAGCTGTTTCCTGACAATTTAAAAGAATCCTGCTATAACACATTTGTTTTAACAAAGTAACTTAAATTCTAACAAGGGTTTCAACGTCCTTGTAGAAGAGGAGTTGTACATGGTTTATTCTAGATTTTGTTGTTGATTTAATAGATGAAAGATTGACATCAGATCCGAAAAATGTGTATTTTAGGTAAAACATTGAGAAACATTAGAGGCAGTCATGACTCATAACTATCTAACTCCGTGGCGAAGCGTGGTATGCTTATATGGTCATCGCCTATAGTCATCGCCTTATATTTCCTATAGGAAATATACCCAGCGATGACCAAATAAGCATACCACGCTTCGCCACTAATCAAACTATTCTCATAAGATGTACCGATTTGTAGTAACTGAGGAGTATCGTGAGGTGTTGTATGTAAGAAGTACGGAAATTGATTACATGCGTATATTAAGAAAAAAAAAAAAAAAAAAAAAAAAAAAAAAAAAAAAAAAAAATGTTTAAAAAAAAAAAAAAAAAGCTGAAAAAATTTGAGTTTTCTCAAATCTTGTGTTTTGATTTTGTGATGTGACCTTCTTACAACTAACATTATTAATGCACATCCCAAACGTTCACCTAAAGATTTCACGAAACCTCATTCAGTTTGGGAAAATTCTCTTGATTATTATTAGATACTTGGATAATGTTCAATGAGTTTACACAGTGAGTAATACCGTGAATATTACTCGAACAATAAAAATAGTTTTCATTTGAATATTATACTGTATGCTCTTCCCCGTATTACTGGTCCATTCATTGCAGAACCGATTGTACTAGGACATGATAATAATACATTATACAAGTTTTGTGTATTAATGATGAATGAATATAGGAATTTTTATGACAAGGTATTAGTAATAAATTATTTGATACTGAATACTGTATTTTGAAATGCGTATGTAGAGTGTAATTTTGAGAATTCTTAGCAGAAATTGTTAGCCTAAAATCTATTCTAACAATAATTCTTACTATGAAAATTTTGTATACTTTATACCACAGAGGAAGGAGTATTGTCTTTGAGAGAGAATACTCTCTCCTCTGTGCTGTTTCATAATATATTTTACAAGTAAACAAAGTCCACCCATTATTTCAAACAGACCATTTCTGTTTACAGTTACAGACGTGTCAAAGAGCCAGCCAAAGTGAAGGGAAGCGAAAAGAAGTGACGCAAAAAAGAATCGAGTGTAAAAAATAATTAAGGTGATTAGAGGTGAACACAAATGGACGGACAATGGTCTTCGGCGCACATTCCAAAGATAAGGAAGCGCATTCCAGTCGACTCTCGACTCTCGACTCCCGACCATCGACTCTCGAATCCAAAACGAACACGAATCAAAGTGGACAACCGATAACAAACATGACCACTGGTCCACCTTTCTTTTTCAGTCTTATTTTCCTCAAGTTCTCATTTTACTCAAGTTGTTCTTTATTTTCTCTCCTCTTTGAAGTTCTAAAATGTATCTATTTTTGTATCTAGTTTGAATTTATTCTATTGTTCTCACTGCTATTCTTAACCTTTTGTAGTAGTTCCCCTTCCAAATCTTCTAATGATTCTATCATAGGTAGTGACTTTCGATTTTCAAGTCTCATTCTATATGATTAGCCCAGTGCAATAATAAAAGTAGGCTACATGTGAGCATGCAAAAATTAGAAAGAAATAAGGATCTCCAAGGGTAACTTAAAAGAGTGCCAAGGGAATGTGACTGAAATCATGATATAAACTAAAAGCCAGTTCATGAGCTCGGGATTTAGCCAAGTCCTAGACTAAAACAGTTTAGCATCGACAAACTTTAGCCTCGACACTATATGTAGTAAGGGCTCCCTATGCTGCTAACCCACTAACCTGTCGAGACAAACGTTTGTCGATGCTTCGGTAGCCACCCGTTTTAGTCTAGGACTTGGCTAAATCCCGAGCTCATGAACCGGCCCTAAATTCTCTATTTAATAATTTTGTGCCCCAAAAACTGGGTTTTTTGGATTTTTTCTCAGTTTTCGCTCCTAGCTCTAAAATTGCGCATCTTACAGAAACGTGAAATCTATCTAAAATAGAAAATCATACAGTACTGTGTCTACTACCACCTTAATCGTTAAGATCGGTTTAGCCGTAAGGACTCAATCAAACATCAAATATTGCCAAACTCTTTTCAAATCGGCTGAAAATGGATTATTACCCTCTCTGGTAGGATTCTTTAGTAATTTTGTGTGTAGATGTGTACTGAAAGCATACTGATACAGTGATACTCTGTCCTGATATTTAGGGAAGCGGTTGTCCCAGTGGTAGCAGGCGAGTCTAATCCATGAGATTAATAAGAGACGGCTTCTACCACTCCTGTTGTAACGGTGAGCGGCTCCTCTAATTACAATTTATGAGCTTCAAAATCGTTTCCCGGTGGTTCGGAACCCACCGAAAACTGTAGGTCCATTCATTTCTCATTATCACCCTTCCCATTACCCACGCACAAGCCTAGAGCTTATGTGGGCATCATCCCCAGCTAAAAAAAAGTTTGGATATCTGCTCCACTTGGTGCTAATCTTGAAGGGCTGTCCTCCACTTACTCTACTCACCTGTATTCAAAATGAAACAACACAAAATATAGCTGGATCCTTTTAACTTGTCAGAAAACATATGTTTTACTCGGCCACCAGTACAATACATAACCTACAAATGCTGAATCTCGCAGATTATTGAAAAGCTCTTTTAAAAAGTTATTCTTTGGAAGGTCTTCTTCAAAAATGTCTTTTAAAGACTTTAAAGGTCTTTAAGACTTTTAAGCCTTTTGATTATTGTGTCAAAATCACTGTTTAATTATTACCGAAACAGCTGATTTCTGACAAGTTAAAAGGATCGTGCTATAGATCATATTAAAGATAAATGGCAAAGACACTTTTTTCCACAAGAAGTCGCCGACTGGACATAACAGCTCAGTTGGCCAATGACACAAACAAGTTCACTGTCCACTGTCGTTTTATTCTATCTGCTTTTCTTATTTCTCTCTTCCTTCTCTTCTTCTTCTTCCCTCCATTCGTTTTGCAGGAATGCCGATTGTCTCTTTTGGTCCGGCACATTGTAATCGATGGGGGGGAGCAGGCGTAAGAGGGGGTAGGGGAAGAAATCAGCTTCCAAAAATATTTCGCGCAAAAAAAAAAGCTTAAAGTCATTAGTCGCTTGTTTGGGCTTCCTGTACTGGCTTGACCCGTTAACTGGCTGGACTTGTGCCGATACTTCTTTTAGTAGCAGTCGGTCTCCGAATCCTTCTTTTAGCTATTAGAATGCCTTGCATACCTAACTTGACTTAATACTGATGAACTCCTAAGATAACGAGGCCCGGTATCCATATTTTATAGAAATAGAACATATTTATTCAGTTTTTTCTGTGTGGTGGATTATTATTTTTAAAGCGTTGGGTTGTTGACCACACAGTGGCTGAAACATGATTGGATACTAGATGATGTTTTGATGCATTAGGTGATAAGTATTCTGAAACTTACAGGAAAAAATATTATTGGAATTAAAATAGAACACTTTTGTTATTCTGTACTATTCTTTGTTTTCGAGTGACGAATTACAGAAAAATGTTAATAATTTGGTTGATTGAGTGGACAAATTTGAATAAAAAATTTTCACTTGTATAGCAGGATTATTTTAAATTGTCAGAAAACAGCTGATTGATGTACGCTCGTTTACTGACGTTAAATCAGCTGTTTTGTGTAGAAAACAGCTGATTGATGTAGGCTCGTTTACTGACGTTAAATCAGCTGTTTTGTGTAGAAAATAGGTTATTGATGTACGCTCGTTTACTGACGTTAAATCAGCTGTTTTCTGACAAGTTAAAATAATCCTGCTATATTTGATATGATGATTATTGATGTGATCAATGCATTTGTTCATTGACTCATCCTACTGTGGTGTATGAAGTAAAAATAACATTGAGGCACAAAAATCCTTCAAATCTTCCTAACCAATTCAGTACTATTAACATCTTCATCAGTTGGAAATTGTTTTCAAAACAGCAAACAACGAAGGCTTGCAGAAAAGCATCTAAAATACTTTTGTCATTGCACTGCAGGATTCTCAATAGCTCATAGCAATTCAATATAAAAAGGACACTTGGAAAACCCAGGTGTATGATTCTTTTGGAAAAAAACAATAAAAATTTAAATTTTCACGTATCGTGAGTTGTATAAACACAATCAATCAAATTCTATTCAATATCAATACAATAGCCTTGAGTTGAACAGCTGATCAGGTGAAATACTAGATAAATGAAAAGACAAGATGTTGTCAAACCACTGATTTATTATAAAATCGAGATACCGGTTTCGGTTGTTACACCATTATCAATCTCTGGTAAACTAAAAACTTAACGTTCAGAGTAGCAGTATTTATACTAACGGTGAAGCACCGCTATTGGTAGACGCTCTAGCCAATGACCGTGAACGGCTGCCATTGGCCTAGACAAGCTCCTCCCCGATTAGCGGTTCATTCAAACATTACAAAATGGCGATTCAAACAGAAAACACAATTGAAGATCAATAAATAGCTACAATAACCTAAGAAATAAATGAAACAGTATTACGGAAGAATAAGAAAAACAAAGGAATAAACTAATACCGTAATATCTGCCTAACAAATTATGATAAAATGAGATTTGTGGTGTTGTATTGATTGAAATGAATTTGGTCATTCAAACTCAACTGTTGATCATCTTTTGTTACCCTAGTTATTTCTAGAGCTTCCAGTATGTTGAGAATTCTGCCCTTGTTATTAAAATGCAGAAACTCAACATTCTCCTCGGCCTTGAACTTGTGATTATTTGTTATCAAATGTTCAGCAAAGTTTGAATCTCCATTACACTTATTCCAATCTTTGATATGTTCTTTTACCCTGATTTTGAAACTTCTACCAGTTTGACCAACATAGGTCGCATTACAATCCCCACATTTAAGCCTATATACCCCACTTCTATCCCATACATCAATTTTATCTTTACTGCAGCTAAATAGATTCTTTAAAATCGGTTTGGTTCTAAAAGCAACATGAAACCCATTCTTTTATTTATTATTTTGTTGACCAACTCCAATGAATTTTTGATGCTGTATTTTGGTTGAAATCCCGTAAGTGTTCTGAATCTACTATTGAGTTTGTGAGCTAATTTGGAACAAGGAGAATTTACAAAAGATACTACTGGTCTTATCGGGATATTCGATTTATGTAATTTCAGATGAAATACTAGACATGGACTGTTATAAAGCAGCAATCCTGTATCGTAGAGCATTGCTGGTCCTGCAGAACCTTATTCAATTTGTTCAACTTGTATCTGTCTGTGTTTTCATCCTATAAGTTATATTTTGTAGTCGATAAATAAATAAATAACAGTTTATCGACATACGTACATACGTGAAAACCATGTCAAGTATTACAACAGTCCACAACTACCGAATGGGTACTTTATCTGATCAATTGGCCAATTCAAGGTATTATTGTACAAGTTTATCTTATTGGTGGGAATTTAATGAAAAATTTAGATCATATTCATGAATCATCAGGTGATCTTTGATGAATGTGTAGTAAACAAACACACACGATCCAGTCAGTGTACATCAATTGGAATAATGCATCACATAACTCATGGCATACTGATTTATCGTTTAGTGAGAACAGTTGCTGGGGGAATCATCAGCTGAAGAAGGAAGTGAAAATAATGTATGAATGAGATAGAGGACCACCACCAACGCTAGAGGAATTGCCCATGACAGGCTGAAATAAACATGTCAATACAGTTTATAAGACCACTTGCAAAGTACGAATGAATTGTGAGCGAGTGAGAGACAGAGAGATAGATAGAAAAAGATAGAGAGAGAGAGTGAGAAAGTGAGGGAGAGGGCGAGAGAGACAGAGAGAGAGAGAGATTAGATTAGATTAGATTACTTTAGAGTAGGAGAGAGAGTAGAGTAGAGTAGAGTAATAGAGAGTAGAGTAGAGTAGCAGAAGTGAAGGAGTATGATTGGGAAGACAAGGAGTAAAGAGAGGAAAAGTAAAGAGGAGAGAAATAAATAGAGGAGATGAACAGAGAGAGAATGAATCAAGTTTACAAGAGAAAAATTGGAAGTAGATAGAGAAAAAATGCGAAAGATGAGAAAAGTCGAAGAATACAACAATGATAGAAAAATAGAAGCTAAAGTGTTGGATAAGCTAACGGGGATGGAAGCAAAAAGGACGATGATGAAGATTCATAGAAGGAGAAGAGAAAGAAGAAGGAGGAAGAGGAGAAGGAGAAAAACAAGAAGGAGAACAATAAGAAGAGAAGAGCAAGAAGAATGAGGAGAAGGAGAAACAAGAAAATAATGGAGGTGGAGAAAGAGTGAATGATTAGGAAAGGAATGAGAGGAAGAAGAAGGAAAAGAAGAAGAAGGAGAAGAAGAAGAAGAAGAAGAAGAAGAAGAAGAAGAATAAGAAGAAGAAGAAGAAGAAGTAGAAGAAGAAGTAAAAGAGTATGTAAGAACGAGAAAGCAATAAAGTAGGTACAAGACTGAGAGAATGTAATGCAGGATAGCTGAGCAGAGAGTAATAGATTCATGTGGATAATTTGATAGATTAATGCCTATCATCTGGTGATAAAAAGTGGTAATAACATCTCGGCTTCAAGATTGTACACAGAATGACAGACACATCTGATGTTTCCTACAATTCCGAATCGTAACGATCGTATTTTTTCCCATAAACTGCACAATCCTATAGCCAGTTTGACTATGATGATTATTGAATGCTCCGACTTGAACATGCCTATGAAACAGTAATAGCGGTATTATTGATTTATGCAGTTTGTGGCTTACCTTACCTGCATTGATGACAGTAATCTATCACTAGAGTGGTGGTATGTTGCAATATTGAAATAGATTTGTTGATGAGTGGCATAATTTTGATAGGAGTACGGTACTGTACCTTAGTTCTCAAAACAAAAGCCCCCCAGCATAAAGATTTTATTATACTATGTACCAACCTATGTTATTATCATAGCAATACCTAACTTAAAATGTTCGCTTTTATTATCAGCTTTGCTAAAATCTTACTCGCTCCATCAAATACAATAATTAGGAACGTTTCAGAACATGATACGAATAAGAACGCATTAATCAGGATTCCTTATTCGTAAACTGTGTAATTCAATAAACCTGTGGTCTGTTTCATCAAAATCTAGAAGTCCTGTAATATAGGAAGAAGGTGGAACTACACTAGACTGACTAGATGTATCACAACATAGTACGGTCTGCCATTTCTTCTACATGTCATTTCTTATAATATTAAATTTGTCAATTTTCTTAGTAATGTGGTATAACTTAGTGTTCTTATAAATTCTTATAAATGAACCCACTAGTAAGTTGATGGTTGATTAGCGTCTTTTCGTTTGCTAGTCCACCTATTCATAAGAATTACATGGATATTCCATGAGAATCAAAGTCGTTTATGATGAAAAAAATACTCTAATGTAATTTACAATACCATTTAAAAGAAAAATTGGCGTTTCTGTATCTGAAAGTTTGGAAATAACCCTGAAAACTAGTCGACTGGCAACTTTTGACCATAGAGCTTTAGTTTCTGGCAATTATAAAAAGATATGTATCAAGGCAAACCTGTTCACGAATCCATTCCAATTTGCGAGTATCATCGTCAATAAAACAATAAAATCTAATAATACAAATAAAAATGGATCCGATGGCCCACATTCGTTTTAAAGGTAGCTAATATCAATTAAGAAAATACTGATAATATACTCGAGTCTTCCAAGAACTGTTTGGTTTATGAGGCCGTTTTTTATGATACGTCTTCATTAAGATCGAATCAGAGCACTAATGACTTTCATCAGGCGCTCTATTATGGGCCTAAATAGGGGACTCGGCTATTTATGAACTGATCTAATTCCTCAGATTGCCGGCTATAACACGGATAGAATTTCAGTGGAAAGCTCATTCGCATGCATTGAGGGAACATCAATCGGTTTCAGTGCGATGATGAGATCGTCAATTTTTATGTCTCTTCTTCGTTCATCTACCATGCATTTTTCCAAGTTTGACATGCTAATAACATGCGTGTTTCAAGATAGCAGCTTTATGTTATTTCTTTGATAAATATCCCAGTTTTAGTGTGTGGTACATAATAGCTTTCACAACCAAAGAAGATGAAATTCCTATGCAAAAAGAGATCTTATCATAGAGTAATATATATCTTTCATCCATACCTTGACAATAAAAGATCTTTTGAGATATTTGTAACCGCATTCCTACCATACCTTCTTATCCTTGGAAATTTCTAGATATTTGTCACCAGATTGACTACCTAAAATTGATAAGTCAGCTTCTAGAATGCCACAAAATAAGAATATTATATCAGGGAAATGTTTCATAAAACTTGTAACTCACGTAGTACCGTGGATTCTCCTCTAAGGCTAGACGTACACCGGTGAGTCAAGACAAGACGAGATTAGTCACGTTTAGTCACAATACTTCACATAGTTGCTTATGAAGCAACACACACCGATTAGTCATTGCATCAGTGTGTGCTGCTTCATAAGCAACTACGTGAATTACTGTGACTAAACGTGACTAATCTTGTCTTGTCTTGTCTTGACTAACCGGTGTACGCCTAGCCTAATACAGTAGGTTACTTTCTGTTTCAAACCTTTTCACACGGAAAACAGAATCCCAGGAGTAAGTAGCACATATTTCAGCTTATAAGTGAATCGGCACGTTTCATGAATGGGGAACATGGCAAACATTTTGAAAGCTTCATATCCTATTTTAAAATATTTATTTTTTGTCTTGAACGAGAGTAAACAGAAAGAATGACCAAATGCAACACTTCATGAATCAGTTACTTCAAATAATATTTTTGCAGTTTTTCCGTAGTTATCATATTTAAGCTAAACCCACTTCCCATACAGCTTTTTAACTCACAGCTATTTCTGAACGAAATTGGGAACATGTAAAGCGTGTGATTTTATGAGTGAATTTGAGAAGTTCAGTTTCCTATATTATCTGACTCCCAATTCCTATGAAACATGCCCCTAGTCGATAAAAAGCAATATAAGGATGAAATAAATATGCAGAGAACAGGTGCAACATTACTATAGGCTACATAAGTTTACAGCAAGATTTACTCCACAAAGTCAAGCCACAAAATACTGTCAAATTTAAGTGGAGTACAGTACTGGCTCCTATTATATTATTATTATTACGCTCCTATTACGGTGCATTACTGTTGCCAAATTACCTACACATAGAAAATATGGGACCTGTTAGGTTCAGGAATGTGCGTCTGTGTTTTTGCGTCTACTCCTTTTCTTCTTCTTCCTCATCTTCTTCTCCTTTTTTTCCTTCTTCATCATCTTCTCCTTATTCTTCTTCTTTTATTCTTTTCTTGAAGCATAATGCCGCCCTGTAATATTCATTCGGTGGGCACTTACCTTTTGATCCTGATTCTTCTTTGAAGTCAATCGCACTGACGCCACAAAAAGGTCCGTAGAAGTATAAGATTGATAAGAAGAAGAAGAACAAGAACAAGAAGAAGAAGAAGAAGAAGTAAAAGAAGAAGAAGTAGTAGAAGAAGAAGAAGAGAGAGAAACAGACAGGTGGAAGAGAAGAGAGGAAAGGTATGTGTGTGAACAGAGAGAGGAAGATAGAGAATTGAATTGAATGACTGCCTTTATTTTTAACCTGGGAGGGCGAAGTTAGGGCGCAGTCGGCCCTCTCTTACACTTAACACTCAAAGAAAGGATTGCCCTCAAGTGAAAGAGAGGATTGCCGAAATGGAATGAATGAAATGACGTGTGAAGTACAAAAAATAATGTACTTGAACATGATTGTGTATTTGATGTCGATTCTAGATCAACATCAAAATTTAAACTAAAAAAAAGTACTTTCTTGTATAGTAGAAAGCTCACCGCCGCTGAATTCACAGACCAATACAGCACACAAAATATTTATTGGCGAAATAATTTAGCCGGCAGAAATAAGACAGTGAGAGCGACTAAAAGCAGTACGGCTAAAAGCAGAACACGTGCACCTGTACCGATAAATCAATGAGTGATAATGGACTAGACGGCAGGTGAACCGACTGTACTGTACATTATGAATATTATTATCAGTATTATTATTATTATTGCTGTAAGATTACTATTAGAGACGCAGTCTGGGAAGGGAAGGGGCGAGGAAGAATGAAGAACGGCGAGAGAGTGAGAATGAATAGGAAGAGGTGGAGAAGAATAAGATGATGAAGAAGAAGAAGAAGAAGAAGAAGAAGAAGAAGAAGAAGAAGAAGAAGAAGAAGAAGAAGAGGAAGAAGAAGAAGAAGAAAAGGAAGAAGAAGAAGAAGAAGAAGAAGAAGAAGAGAAAGGGGAGAAACAACAGGAGGATTGATAAGTGAGACGATGAGGAGGAAGAGAAGAAGCAGGCTAATATTAGAAGGGTATAAGAAGACGAAAAATAATTGATAGAATTAGGAGACTAAAAAGATGGGAAAGGGGAGAGAAGTAAGTGGTAAATGAAGGAGGATAGAGAAATACAAGTGTTGTGTAGAAAGATAACGGAAAAGTATGGAGAACATAAGTTGCGGAAGGCAGAAAAAGGAGAATATAAGGAGAAGCATCAGGAGGATTGATAAGTGGGAAAGGAAGTGAATAGTGGGATGGTGAAGTGAGAGAGAAGGAGAACATGTGGGAAGAGGAGGAGAAGCAGGAGAAGAAGATAGAGGAGAAAAAGTAGAAAGATGAGCAGCAGGAGGGGTGGAGGAAGAGAAGAAAAATATGAAGAGCAGAAGAAGAAGAAGTAGAAGAGGAAGAAGAAGAAGAAGAAGAAGAAGAAGAAGAAGAAGAAGAAGAAGAAGAAGAAGAAGAAGAAGAAGAAGAAGAAGAAGAAGAAGAAGAAGAAGAAGAAGAAGAAGAAGAAGAAGAAGAAGAAGAAGAAGAAAATGGAAAATTTATCAAGTGGAAGAGAAAGATGGCGATTAGTGCAGCTAAGCAGGACAATATGGTACTCAAAAGTATGTGGGCAAGTAGAAATTAGACAATAAAGATTGCGGATGATTGGCTGTGGCCGATTTTAGTGATTGGTAGCCTATGAGCGAACAGATCTGGCCCAAGGCTACAGCAATGCGAGTACTAGGCTATACAGCAAGTCTCGTTTGGCTTTTTTACTAACTGAAGGCTATGACAAACTACTACACAGAATTCCTCAACTATGTAGTACAACCAAAAAGGATAGAAGTACACATAAGAGTGCCTTCGTTAGAGAGTTAGAAGAAGTATATACTCCTTATAATATAATTATACTCTTTGTACAACTCATGCCTTTGACTAAACTATACAATTTGGATGTTGTTATTTATTACACTATACAAATGAATATGATAATTAATATGTTATCTAGTCCTAGTGACAGACTGTACTATAGGAAGAAGTAATTCTCCAAAAAGTGACTGTTAGTTGTGAAATGTAGTTTCTTCTAATACAGACTACAGACTACTGACTACAGACTACAGAATACTCATACTCATACTGTAATATTTTCAATCATATTGTCATAATAATGATCTTATATCAATTCCCATCCCAACCCACAACTTTAGGGAATTGATCGAACATTGTACTGTAATATGCTAGAAAAACGTTATTATACTACAGTATGACTCTAGATAACATACAGTTTATAATATCTATAGTGAAATAAATTCTACAACATTTAATTATTGAAAGAATGAACATTGTTGAAATCAATAATATTAGATTATTCCATTCCACAGCCAGCTTTATCAACCTCAATACTTCCTTTGCCCCAACAGTTTTATCAATTTAATAATTTTTATCAATCTTGCTTTCCATACCAAATTAAAATTGCATTCTATAAATCTTGCACCGTATCTCATTAAGTCCTTTATAATTTATTGCAGGGTTGTCAACAAATAATAATTTTCCATTCCAGAATGAATTAAAACGAGCCGGTACTACATTTCAACAATGAACTATATTTCATACGATTTAACAATAGACTTGTTGTGCAGTGCAGTGAACTACTGTAATTATCTGACAAATTTGATTTACAATGCAGTATGATTTCCTCGTAATAAACTTCACTTTCTAATTAAAACTATGGTGGAATTTCAATTATTGAAATTGAAAAATATTTGAATTGAGTTTTTCTCGATACTGAAATGATCCTTGGTCTTTTCAGAATGCAACAATGCTAATGAGATTTTCAATTTAGTATCTATTGTTAACTCCATTGGCAATCATCCATCTAATTTAGTTATTGAATACACAGCTATAAATTGAATATTATATATTGCATTCAGGTCATAGTCGTGTTTTATATGACATAAAACACAGTAAATGACAAAAGACAGTAAATGTTTGTTATTTTGTAATAAATCTATAGAAGACTTAGAGACTTTGTACAAAAAGCCAATTAGACCGCCGTCAGATGACGTCATTTACGTAGCTCAATAGGGACCTTGTTGCATTGGTTTCATCAGATGACGTAGTTTTACAGCTGTCAAAAACTATTAGCTTTCTTTACAATTAAATCGTCACTGTGCAGAAATAGAAATAGGAAATCAGAAATAGTACCTGGTTGAGAAAAATTATGATAGGATCATAATTATAATAATACAGTAATATTAATCAATCGATCACTTTCATTGAGAATCAATATTTCATACCATTGTAGGGTGTAGGGTCCTACTAGAACCCTCAAGTGTTTAAGCAGTACCCATCCATTCGAATACAACATTGTAACCGAGAATCATTATTATTGTATTAGGAATCCAGAGTATGAATCATTTCGTATACGAATCTCGCTCTGTATCAATTACGATTTGAACCGTAGATTATTCGCAAAATTATACATGCTGAAATCTCAAATTGATAATAAATATGTATAATTACTCACAATATTGATCAGTATCTGATTAAACATTGAGTATCGAATTGAATCCAGCAATTTAGAACAAGTACTGAATTACAGGGTTTATCTTAAGATTCACTCAGCCACGGGGCATTATTCTACCTCCCAAGATATCAGGTGTCTACTAATGAAGGTTTGAAATATTACAAAGTACAAATTCTACTACTGAAGAATTCACTTCAATTCACTCCAATTCTATTCTCTGATGATATAGACTTCTTATAAAGGTGTATTTTTAATAAAACCCTGATAATATTTGAATTAAAATACAAGGAGTAGTTTATTTTTTACGTTCCATCTATTTATTATGTTATCTTTCGTTTCAACAGTCGCACAATTGTTTATTATATGAATTATTAATTTCTGTTTTGTCATGTAAGGAGAAGGCATCTTATAATGTACATCTAATTTCCAGTAGAGTTTTAAAAGTTTTCTATGTTTTCCAGTAGAGGTAGAAGAATGTTATGGATTTTCATTCACTTTTCACCTTTCTATTGTTTTATCTTTTATTTTTTAAGTCACACAATAATTTATCAGTGTTTTGTCATGTGAGAGGAATGTTTATACTGTATAAATAGTTCATCTCATCTATGTTATTCAGCTTTGTTCAATTATGAACAAATGTTTTGATCATAAGGAAATTAGGTTTTTCAATTTTGGGTTACAGAGGTTAGACTGTAGGGGTGAACAATGCAAGGAGCAATATGCCAGCTTCTAGGTGTATACTTTTACAGCGTCTAATCCGGCCACCGGCGGCTAATCCGCAGCCCGCAGTTCTGTTGTAGATTGCAGATAAAGATATTGATCTGAAGAGTCGTCTCTCTCTGATCGTGACCGATAGCGGCTCTATTTTCTGCATAATCACTGCGATCAGTGCTTTAAAACGGTGTTAAACGAATTTTCCAGATTATATATTTAAGTAGTAGTCTGATACCGCCAATAAAGATCGACTGAAACACTGGTCGGGTGCCGAGATTACAAACTGATAAAGGAAAATTGATCAGATACTGGTCGGGTACCGAGATTACAAACTGATAAAAGAAAATTGTTCAAATAGTATGTACCGTACTTCTAATACGGGTAATTCGCTCGTATTTAGGATAACCCCTTAATAGAGAATTATAAAGCATTTAAAGAAGGGTTATATAGAGGATGATTATACAGTTAATATGGAATCATTATTCTTGGAAGTTTCCTAAATCTAGTTTAGTTTAAGCATAGACTAATCAAATAATGGATAATTATCAACAATTGAATTTTGTAAATAAAATTAATGCAATTTAAGGTTTTTCTATTTTAATAAATAAATGAAAGGACAAGATGTTGTCAAACCACTGATTTATTAGAAAATTAAGATACCGGTTTCGGTTGTTACACCATTATCAATCTCTAGTAAACTAAACCTTAACGTACAGAGTAGCAGTATTTATACTAACGGTAAAGCACCGCTATTGGTAGACGCTCTAGCCAATGACCGTGAACGGCTGCCATTGGCCTAGACAAGCTCCTCCCCGATTAGCGGTTCATTCAAACATTACAAAATGGCGATTCAAATAGAAAACACAATTGAAGATCAATTAATAGCTACAATAACCTAAGAAATAAATGAAACAGTATTACAGAAGAATAAGAAAAACAAAGGAATAAACTAATACCGTAATATCTGCCTAACAAATTATGATAAAATGAGATTTGTGGTGTTGTATTGATTGAAATGAATTTGGTCATTCAAACTCAACTGTTGATCATCTTTTGTTACTCTAGTTATTTCTAGAGCTTCCAGTATGTTGAGAATTCTGCCCTTGTTATTAAAATGCAGAAACTCAACATTCTCCTCGGCCTTGAACTTGTGATTATTTGTGATCAAATGTTCAGCAAAGTTTGAATCTCCATTACACTTATTCCAATCTTTGATATGTTCTTTTACCCTGATTTTGAAACTTTTACCAGTTTGACCAACGTAGGTCGCATTACAATCCCCACATTTATTTTTCTATTTTGTTTCAATTTCTTTCTGAATCTCGTTTACTTTAAGCAAAGACTTATCATATAATGGATTATTATCAACAATTGAATTTTGAAAATAAAATTAATGCAATTTAAGGATTTTCTATTTTGTTTAATTTTTTTTCAGTTTAGTTCGTCGTTGATCCTACTATATATTATATTGCTGTCCTGATTTATCATCTTCTTGAATATTATCAGTGAATTTAACAAATATTCAAATTTCAAATTCATATATATTGGGAATACAGAGTACATTACATTACATTACATATCAAAGAAACACAAATTTTTGAACGTAATGAAAACATTGCATATAATATCTCTCTAAAGTTTGAATACTCCTGGAAAGAAACGGTTAAGCCGACGGACGGTTGATTCGAAATTTGCATTAACTTTGTAAAGAAATTGTATTGAAACTGTTGTTAGAGAAGTATGACTGTAGAGAAGTTCTATCTACTGAGATAGTTCTGAGTTTGTATTCACGCTGCCTGGCCAACCATGTCCAATGTTGATAGGTGGGGGCGTGCCATACTGGTCTATTCAATTTGGCACAGCAATTCAGCCCGGAAGCGTTATGCGGAACCGTGCTTTTGATCTTCCACCAGCAGACCTGCTGCCGGCAATTTTATTTTGGTTTCCAGTGAAAAAATATTGAGATCAATCGTTTCTATATTGACCTTGACATTGTGAAGCATATTTTTTAGTACAGCATAAATTGTATGTTGATACTCAAAATAGCTGGTGAGTTTTGCTAAGGCAGCTGGATTGCAAATTATTGTGATTACAACTTTTTACAATATTCCAAGTGCATTAAACTTCATTCAATTTTAATAATTATTTAATGCAGCCATGTTATTACTGTGAAGTGAATGAATTCTCATTATTCTGTACACTTTGAACATTGAGTTGTAATGACAATCATTTTCAATCGAGGTGCTCAAAAAAAATGAATCAAATATACGTAGCTTGATTTAATGTAAATAACAAGAATTAAATGTATGACTTCCGTAAATGAATTTCATATTACTTTCAAATTTCAAATGGAATAAAATCAATGAGAATAAATTCTATAGTTGTATAGTGGTATAGTTGTATAGTATCATTGATAGTTGTATAGTTTCATACAGAAAGTAAGAGTGTACTAGTAAACATGAAAATTAATCAACATTAAATGGATTACTGTATGAATATACGACCAGACAAAAATGTATTTTGTTTATTCACTCATTAAAAGTAGAATCACTGACATCAATTTTTTTGTAATCTTTGTGACTATGAGTGAAATAGTTACATACACAAAGTAAAAGTGAAATCGTCAACATGAATTGGGCAAATTTTCTCATGGGAAAATTTTCGCATACCAAATTAGCAAGCCGACCTTATAAGGTCATTGTCATCAGCGAATAAGAGATTCAAAGCTCAAAATTCACTGTTTTCAATCAAACTGCTAAACAGTTCTAGTTCATTAAACCAGTGCCTATACCAAGCAAAATGGCTCAGTTCCCATACTAATTTGATTGACAGATAAATGAAACCGGAAAGAATGGGAAAAGAGAAGAGAAGCAAAGAAAAAAAAAAGAAAAAGAAGAAAGATGAGAAGTAGGAGGAGGAGAAAAAAAGAGGAAAAAGTAGAAAATCCATTATTGACAGGTGAAAAAATTATGCGAAATGAGATTGTCCAGTTGAACGGCTTCTATACTGTTTGAAGTCAATGGTCTTTCCGACACTTTCTTCAAGGTTTTTCAACTCTGTTAACTGTAGATGCAACTTTTTAGCACACCAGTCATTTTATTACAATAATCGTGGACAAGATTTTAGAAAAAAAACTTAAGAGTAAAATGAGTACAAGAACGTCGTCCTTCTCGTTTTTACATCTAGCGAGACAGCTAGCGATCTCTCTTTCTCACTCTATATAATATGCAGTGCGATTAGTGATCTAGTGTTTTTAGAGACGGGTATTTTTTCAAGTTTCAGTGCAAAACGAGTTTTTTAGTGCATAGTTAAATAGTCGAATAACACTCTCTCAGTATATAATAATATATTGATTGAAATCCTCCGCAACTGAAAAAGTGCAGTCAAAGAAGAAGATGATGAAGGAGAACTTGAAGACGTAGTAGTAGTAGAAGAAGAAGAGGAGGTGGAAGAATATTAAGAGGAGGAATAAGAAGTAGAAGGAGGAAAAGGAGAAGAAGAAGATGGAATGTGCAGATTTGTTCAAGTTTTTATGAGTTACAGCTTCAGTCTTAAAATAAATGAATGTCCGATAGTCATTCAGAAGATAAGCAGCAAGTAGCTGCTCAGCATTCTTGGATGTTATTTTCTTTTTTTTCCTGTTTCAATAAGAAATCCTGATGGATTTTATCTATTGATAATGATATTAATCATTGTGTAATGCAGTTAACATAAAATTATCACATAATGTTCACATAATCACCTATCATAGTGCTGTGATGATTAGCTTTGTTTAATGACAAATTCATAAAGATAGTCGGTGCTAGTTGCGTGGAAATCCAATTGAATTTAACAGCCATTGAAATGACGTCATCTAACGGAGCCAATGCAACGAGAACCAATGATCGAATCTGACGTAATTTTTCGTTGGTTGAATACACGTGGATTTACGTGAAACTGTCCGAGTAATTTGGATTTTTGATAATGTATCAATGAAACATTGAGTTTAGGATTCAGTTCAAAAATTATTTATGATTTTGTTTTATTGTGCTTTACAGTATGTACTCATGATTGTAGCACGACTCTGTCATTCAACATGAATTGGTTTAGTGCCGATTGAAGGAAAGCCAATATCGAATTTAACCGCTGTATTGTAACGTCTAAGTCGATATTATTACTGAGAACAGATTAGTAATAACTTCTCTACTAATCAGTATAGCTTCTCTATGATATTATTTACTATCACATTGCATTAGTTTCTTTCAATGACGCCATTTCATCGTGTTTAAATTCTATTTTCTCCAATGCAAATTACCGATAAAGTTAGTATAAGAACTATAGAAATACTTACGAACAATTTCAAATGAGGACTATTTTGAAAAAGAATCTATTTTGAAAAGAAATTTATTCAAACACACGAGATACAAGTACTAAACAACAGAGAAAATACATATAAATAAACAAAAACGACTTACTTAATGGTGGAGAGTGCTAAAGAAGAGAGGATGGGTACCAAAGTAGAATAACTACACCTAGAATAGGCCTAATAAACCTGGAATACCTCGACACCTATGATTTCCCATGTCATAGACAGTTAGTGGTCGGAGACTTTGAAAGTGAAGGATCTCGATTCTAGAACAGCAAGCCTGCTATGAAATTCTCCTATTTTCGGCAAATAGAACTATTGCAATAAGACTGCGTGTGCAGTCTATTGCAATTGTTCTATTTGCCGAAATAATAGGAGAATCTTTACTGATTATGTGATTGTGAAAATCGAAAGTGTGTGTGTGTGTGTGGATGTGTGTGTGTGTGTGTGTGTGTGTGTGTGTGTGTGAGTGTGTGTGTGTGTGTGTGAATGTATCAGGTGTTCAGGAACTTTATTCAGTGGAACAGAGTGGTTATCGACAAAAAAAAGCGTTAATGGAATCACGTTTCATTTTCGCACGCTTTCTCCGCACACAAAATGGCGTCAAAATCAACATGAAACGCCAATAAATCCTTATTTGATCGGCAAAAGCATCCAATCCACTTCTGCTTATCAACTTGTCATGTGATCTAATGTGGACCACACATTGCACTGGTTCACACACACTTGCGTGGCAAGCAATACTTTAAGGTGTGATGCAAGCTTTCAGGGGCCTGCTTCGCTAGATAAAATAATTTATTCATATTCATTTATAATTTATTTCATCAATGATACAATAAATTCAAATTTATTTATTCGATTGAAATACAATACCATGAAAGAAAAATAGGTGTCAGCCTAAACCTTCTGCTATTCCAAAATTTATGGAAAAAATGTCCAACATTGAGGAAAGAAAAACTGAGCGTTAGGCTAGGCGTACACCGGTTAGTCAAGACAAGACAAGACGATATTAGTCACGTTTAGTCACAGTACTTCACATAGTTGCTTATGAAGCAACACACACCGATTAGTCATTGCATCGGTGTGTACTGCTTCATAAGCTACTATGTGAATTACTGTGACTAATCTCGTCTTGTCTTGTCTTGACTAACCGGTGTACGCCTAGCCTTAGTTTAAAACTTCTGTTCCAAAATTCACTCGAAAAATAACAGGATTCAAGTTATGTCTAAAATCTTTTAATCACGCAAACTTTTCATACCCTAAAGCGTAGATGATCTGATGAGCATCAGTACCGTTATTCAATGTTTCAGAACCAACTTGAAGCTGTAGATCCATTCGTTTCAATAAAATTAAATACTTAAAATTTAGTTATAACTCGTAGAATTCTTGTTGATGTTGTGGAACTCTATGATAAAAGAAACGCTGTATGATATTGTCAATTCAACTACTTTTGGTAGTGGAACTGATGTAGTTGAATTGAAAATATCATAAATAGTGTTTACTTAAAATTTACAAAAACTCACAAAATATAGGTGTATTCATTAAATTTGGCGGATGGCGAATAGCTTTCATTCAACATTTCTATGGTAACGGGATATGATCTGTGAATTTCTTAGTTGAAAAATTCAAGAACATCGCTCATCAGGCTGAGAAATCCTGTAGTAAAAATCAACCAAATATAATAACGCTCTGATGATTCACCGCTCTTGGTGTGATGCTAATTTTTGTGTACCATGAAAACGAAAACAACAAATCTACGACAGACAGCATAGGACAAAGGTACAGACAATTACAAAAGTAGCATCACCAATGAGAAATGGGTGCCTTGAGATCATTCAGCATTCATCACCGCTATTGTTTCATGATTTGGGTCTTCAATTATAGTATTATTGTAACGACCCATTGTTATCCACTAATTCATATCATTGACTAGTTATCACGAGAGAAAACCAAATAGATGGTCAGCGGTTGTCTTCTTCTTCTTCTTCTTTTCTTCTTCTCCTCCCTTCCTCCTTCTTCTTCTTCTTCTTCTTCTTCTTCTTCTTCTTCTTCTTCTTCTTCCTCCTTCTTTTCTTCTTCTTCTTCTTCTTCTTCTTCTTCTTCTTCTTCCTTCTTCTTCTTCTTCTTCTTCTTCTTCTTCTCCTTCTTCTTCTTCTTTCTTTCTTCTTCTTCTTCTTCTTCTTCTTCTTCTTCTTCTTCTTCTTCTTCTTTCTTTCTTCTTCTTCTTCTTCTTCTTCTTCTTCTTCTTCTTCTTCTTCTTCTTTTCCTTGTTTAGTTCGCAGTCAGAGGAGGAAGCTGAACCAACATTTAATATTATCATTCTAAACATGTATCATCCTCACCTTGTATTGTACTGTAGTAATAATTGTTCACTTTGTTTCTCTGTGAAAATTACTGTCATTCACTGGCTGTAGCGTTTAGCATAATTTGAAGTTATTATCATCATGTATTGGGGGGTTTGATAGATTTGTAAATTTAATTCCATGCAAATTGGTGGCTCCATGCTTATTGTGTTTGGGTTGTGTCTATTGGAAGACAAGGCAGTTTGATAATGTCCACAGTGACTGTATAATCGCAGTGTGGTTTCATTTGTGTGAAAAGGTACATAACAGTGTGTTAGAACATTTCTTATTCCAGAATAATAATTTGTAATAATTAATAATGCTATGAAACACTCTGAAGGCTTCCGCTACTGCGAATATTGTCAACAGAATAATAGCTAGTGAGGAAATTCGATGAATCCTGTACAAAAGAACCTTCACCCAGGCGGGAATCTAGTTTCGAGTGAAATGGCAAAGGCAAATTGTACAAAGCATAATATTATGATTTGGATGTTGTCGAATATCGCTGAATTTATCAAATAAATTTTCATCTTTAGTGATGGCACAATGATGCTGAAACATGCTTGTTAATTTTTTGAATAAATCAAGTGATATTTGACAACATCCAAGTGATTTCATTATGTTTGAATATCGCATAACATTTTACCAGACATTGTGGTCAGGAGTTATTTTACGTATCAGTTCGAAGTAATCCGAAGATCCGGTCTCATTGGGGAATTGGCAAAGTATGTTGGATTTGTCAGAGCTAACCAATCAAAGAGTCATCAATAATGGTAATACACTGTGATTATACAGTCTCAGTTACCATGTCTATTTTCCAGAGTAAAAGATAAGAGTGTGTGATTCTCTGTAATCTAAAATCAAATAATCAAATAATTCTTTATTTTGGAAAAACATTACAAGTACACATGAAATATACATTTATAGGCATACAAAGTATTTTATAAAATATCATGAATATATGTTTCAGAGTAATGAAGGAAATAATGTACATAACAAGTTTATACACAACATATCTGGGACCCCGATTTAACGTATTTAAGAGGGACCAAGAAACTTCATTACGTTATGGGGTTTACTTAAAACAGGTTCGTTAAATCCGAGGTTGAAGTTGGCAAAATACGTTATATATAGGGGTTAGTTAGCTAACCCATATCAAAGTATTTTTGAACACGTTAACACTCTATTTGGAAAGTAGAATTTTAGATATACAGTTTACAGTACTGTTACAAATACTGTACTGTGTTTCATTATACAGTATTAGTACTGTACCATACTGCTACAGAAAGGTGGAAGAAAATAGGATATTGATTATTCAATTGCTATTATATAATAGAACATGCTGTATTGAAAATAGCAATTAAATTAATTACCGCTATTATTTAATAACAGTTTAATAATTGTAATACAGTACTGTTTTCTTCCGCCTTTGTGTAACTAGCCAACTCAGTTTCTTAAAAATGGTGTAATGTTGAATTCACTTTTGCACGTCCACTTTCTTCTTATGATGGTTTTCTTCTATGAATTTTAAAACTTTGCCGTTTGTAGTCCAGCACTCAAAGACTTTCTTTTCTCGGCCATGACGCACTCAAAAACAAACTTGCAAAAAAAACACAAAACCCACTTTCAGTCACACAAAACTTTTCTATTCCAAAATCTGCAAACCGTACACTTCACTGTCTCGAGAATACACAAGAATACATAGAACATTGTACAGACAGTACTGTGTACTCTATTGTGTGGCGGCAAGGCGGAAGGGGGGTAAATGAAAACTCATGTTCAAACATGCTCAAGTGATGGCCCTAGATAAGAATAAAAATACTATACAGGGGTCTGAAACCTGTGGGAATACGTTATATAAGGTTATCTACGTTGTGTAGGGGTTTCTTAATTTTTTATATATACGTTATAATAGGGATCAAGATATTACTAAAAAACACACCAAGATTCGTTATATGAGGGTTCTAATACTATTTTGGCCACGCTACATAAGGGGTTGAATTTTCTATTAAGGTTTATGGGGTTTTCAAGGGACCGGGAAAAATACACGTTATACCGGATTCATTCGTTATATCCGGGGGTCCGTTATATCAGGTTGCTATATTGTAATATCCAGTATTAAAGATACTACTTGCTTACAAATTCATTAGAATTTGTTTGCAAGCAGGAGCTACCTACTTTTCAAAGCAGGAGCTAATCTACTTTTTAGATTGCGCTAAATACAAATGAATATGTGTCCTCTGGGATGTAACTAGCAATATGAACTGTTTTCCTTATGTAATGCAATGTATTGAAATTCTGAAAGAGTCTGTGGTCTAAGTGCTTGAAATAAACATAAATCAAGCGACATAATATATCACCTCCCTTGTATCGGTTCTGAGAGCAATTAACACAAGGTACTCACTGCCCGTTAATTTCATCACTTCAACATGAGCCCTGCTGCCTATTAAGTGAGCTATCAACTAATTCAAAAACTTCAACCACTATTTTAATAAATCTTGCAAATTCCAGGCCAGGCCATTAACAGCGTTTAGTAAGGCGAAAGATCAATTTGAAAGGTGTTGGAGACGGGCGGTTATGGCGATAATTAATACGCGACGAAATTAATAGTCGATTATCGCGCTCACTCGAATTACTCGCATATCGACAAGTCCATATATCGATAGTCGATACATTATTAAATCGATACCTGATTGTAATCTTGCGAAGTTGGCGGTCATAAACAATCCTACTAAATAGTGGAGTGTCTTCTATGTATCAGCTTTCTAGCTTCGTTTTCCGTTATTACTTATGTATTCCTCACTCACACACTCTCTCTCTCGCATACTCTCTTTCTGTACAGATTTCTCTCAATCTTATTCTATCTCTTTCACCCTTTCTTCTTCTATCTATTCTACATTTTCATACTTCATCTTATTTCTTCCAATATCCTCCCCCCAAAAAGAGTTCATAAAACTAATCAGCTCCTGATTTTTCGCAATTTCAAGATCATTTTCCCTCAATATTCTTCATCCTCCTACACTCTTCCTCCTCCTCCTTCTCCTGCATCTCCTCCTCCTCCTCCTTCTCCTCCTTCTCCTTCCTCCTTCTCCTCCTTCTCCTCCTTCTCCTCCTTCTCCTCCTCCTCCTCCTCCTCCTTCTCCTCCTTCTCCTCCTTCTTCTCCTCCTCCTCCTCATTCTTCTCCATCTCCTCCTTCTCCTCCTTCTCCTCCTTCTTCTTACTTCTCCTTCTTCTCTCCTTCTCCTCCCCCTCCTTCTCCTTCTTGCTTCTCTCCTTCTCCTTCTTCTCTCCTCATTCTCTGCTTCTCCTTCTTCTTCTTCTCCTTCTCCTCCCTCCTCCTCCACTTCTCCTCATCCTCCCTCCTCCTCCTCCTCCGCTTCTTATTCTGCCTCCTGTTACCTTTCAAATATCAATGAGAGAGGTGCAATGCTCATTGCTCTGCATCATATAAAACAGGATTTATGCTAACGAACATGTCGGATCGCATTCCTCATTTCTCTATACATTTTTATTCTTCCTTACCCACTCCCTTCTCCTTTTCATTCTCCTTTTTTCTCTTTCTCTATCATCTCCTTCTTCTAGAAAAAAGCATGCTCATTCACCGCACATTAATATAAATTAATCTAACGAAAGCTTGAATGACCTCTGATTATTTCTTATTACTCCTGGAATTTCTAGATTTTGAATCTCAAAATGATTTTCACTCCTATTCCTACACTATTATTATATATTGAACTATGGTATTATTATAGTTCAAAACATTGTTCAAAATTAGGGCTGTTAGGCAGACAAGATGAACAGCTTATTTTCATATTCATTAATTCATCTACAATATGAAGGGAGTAAATCTTATTCATTAGTACGGAATACCATAGCCTTAAAAATACGATGTGCTTCATTTCCGTAGTGAATGACATATCATTTCCAAAATCATTTGATATCATTTTCATATAATTTTGAAAATTTTTCTACAACGCATTTGTAATACTTACTCTCCCTCAATTCCGAAATGAAAGCTTGAAACAATATTCAATAGTTCTCAATGGTATGTGAATAATGTATAAGGTATACCAACCTTCTACCACAGACTAGTAATTATAACTAGAATTCAATAGATTATTCCTATTTTCTTTCTCGTACGTTGTCAATGAATACAGAATCTGAGTAAGGAATACGATTTTGAGGTATGCCGATAGTGTATAATGAGTCTTAATTATCATACAAAGTTTTTTAAAAAGCATGAGACCGACTGAGTGCCACAAAAAGCTGTGAATAACCTGCGGGAAATAGCTAATAACAGATTGGCGAATTAAAAACAGGTGAACTCCACATCTCAAATGAAGCCGTCCGTTATTTTAAATACTATTGATAGTAGCAGTGATATCTTTCGCCGATAGAGGCGGCTATATCATGCTCATTGATATTCAAATACATTCATCAGGTACTTGCGAGGGTCTCTGATTTGAACGTTTGATAGTCCTTGCTACACTATACAAGTATTTAGTATATACTTTTTATTAGTATATTATTATATACTTTGATGTATATATTTGAGAGGTGATTAATCTCGCCACCGGTTAGGCCATCAGTCTATCAATTCACCACCTGGACAAATCAAAGGCTATAATTATTTATCGATAATAAAAGTCGATAGAAAAAGAGTCGATTAGAAGAGCGAGGCTGTTCGAGATTAAAAGATAGTATTCAAAGAAGCAGTCTGGATGGAATCTTCAATGAATGTTATGTAGTTATCATTTCAGTGATAATTTTTGAAGAATTATGATATACTGAAACATAGATTCTTTACAGTAGAATTAGAATATAATCTGATAGATTAACTTGAAATTTCGTTAAATTACCTCGAAATCCATGCTACTGAATCAATTATTATCATAGAACTACCTCTAAAGTCGATGATTTATAATATTCGCTTATAAAAAAATTTGAAATGAAAATGGAAATAAGATACCTCTGGATTCCTGTGAGATGTAAAGCTCTATAACCATAGGCTAATGACAGAACATTGTTAAGATGAGGGTTTTCCTGTTTTTCTCAGAATAGAGATGACTTTTCATCAACAAAATTTGAAGTAAAACTCCATTTTTGAGTCACTATTACACTATTGACACATTGTCAATATTACTTTTTAAATTGGGATTATAATAATACTGACATCATAATAATGTGTATGAATACATGATTAATCATTAAAACATAAGGGTAAAATCAAAATAATAGATGTATTAAATACAATATTAATAATATTCATGACATCACATAAGAAAATCTTGGAGTACACGGAACTTCCATTCTTTTCGTGGGAGCCATTTTGAATGTCAGCTGTGAGATCAACTACGTCACACAATCGACCAATCACGTGCGAGTACACTTTGTACAAGTCCACGCCCACAACACTCTCTCATTGGCTGATGCCATTACGTCATTGTATAGACTTCATTTTGTTGAACGATATCATTCAAATGCATGGATTGTTATAATTAGTTCTTTTCGTGAAGAAATGAGTAAGATTTTTACAATATGATACTGTATTTTGTCGTATATATGTTATAGTAAAAACGAGAATATATGTATAATAAATATTGTGAATTAGTTCCTATAACATGAATTGTATCCTAATTTCTGGATATTCTTAGCAAGATACGTTACCATAGAGAAGCGATACCCTCTAGTCTGTTCTAATCTGTTCTCTGTGACATTACTGAACCATTCTATGTTCACGTATACTTTCCATAAACTATCTCGTTAGTCTCCGAGATCATAGTCGATAGAAAACGGTTTATTGACAGAGACAAGCCTGAGGCCCTGTTTAGCGGTGAATGACATTCATCCTGAACCAATCCAGGATCCGAGCATTATCCTACAGGATCAGGCTTGTTTTATGACAAGGAGTCACTAATGACCCACTCGCTATACAGCCTGTTAGCATTGAATATAATATATACCCTTTAGGTATACCCTGTTGAATAGGGTATATATTCAATGCTGTTAGTGATTGTAAACGCAAGGCCTTGTGAATAAATCTTTGTTGGTGACAGGTCCCACACTCGCAAAAAAGTGTGCACTGACCTAAAGGCCCGGTTCACACGGTCGCAGTTCTGGAAATGGATTCAGGGATTTTAAACACTTGTATCATACATGGAGATTTGAATAGGAGACTGGAGATTGACGGACAGTGTTAAAGTGCCGTAAAATTTTTTACAATGATGGAATTCTACAATTTTTAACTGCAAACTTAGTTAACTATAATTTGTTAATCTTATGGTCTTATTAAAATCTATGGTACAGTAGATTATTCTACTCTCTCAGTTTAATTATTTTTCCGAGCTCCACTGAACTCAACTTTTAACCTTTCTTCTCATTTCTCTCTTCAACCTCTATAGTTTGAAAGTATTATAAATTATTAATCTCTCCTAAAATTATTTCTGTTTCTCATAATAATTGTATAAATCTTTTAAATCTTCTATTTTTTTAAAGTGAAATATTCTGTATTTGGATAAATTATTATTAATCCTCAAAACTTGTCAATCAGTTCATAATAATTAGACAGTGATTGTTTCAAATAATCATGAATTATGAGTCTTGCTATTTCTTTAAATCATCCATGAATTCTCATAAATAAATTTTTGAATTGTTGTGAATTAATGATATTTGTTAATTGTGATTATTATTTTTTATATCAAAGATGTAATCTTTTATTTCTGGCATTATTATACAGGTAGTTATACATTCAACTCAACTATGAATCAATATATTATATTTATACATTAATATTGAATTAAACTCAATTAATAATTCAAAGTTACTCAGAGATACAAAATAAAATTTTAAAAATAAAAGTTTTTAAAATAACATGATTCGCATTTCAATTTTTGACTCGCATGCTAAAACCAACTCCAAATAGAAACTCAAGATTGGAATATATATACTGTAATTCAAAGTACAAAGTACCTCTCCTTTTCTGTGACTCAACTCAACTCAACTCTCGATCCAATATAGGCAACAAACACTCAATTTTAAGTTTTCTACACATGCTGCATGAAGCTCGAAGTCCCAACTTGACCTCTGGCAGACCCCGGACTTTTACTTGAGGACTTGGCAGACTTTTCACTTGGATGCAGCAATTATATCGACCATTATAATTGGACGATTGTCGCCAGCAGACACCACTGGCTATCGATAAAATCTCGAAATCGCTAACAAGAGTCCCATTTTCGATTCGATAATAATTTATACGTTATTATGCGCGCGCAGCCTGACATCTGACACGACTAGCGTTTTCAGAAACTAATCAATGGGTCGGTAATGCCGCGTCCACACGATTCCAGCCCAGTGGCATGTGCCAGTCGAATGTTGCCATTTCTAAAATTTAAGGTAAGTTAGTATGGGAACGTTCAGTATAAATTTAAAATTCCTTTTCATTCAAAAATATCCAAATTCGAATTTTATTCTCAATGTTCACAAAACAAAACATAGCCTACATAAATGTGAGATACCTAATTTGACACCTAATTGACACATTGTCAATATTACTTTGTAAATTGGGATTATAATAATACTGACATCATAATAATGTGTATGAATACATGATTAATTATGAAAACATAAGGGTAAAATCAAAATAATACATGTATTAAATACAATTAATAATATTCATTACATCACATTTATAAAAAACTTGGAGTACACGGAACTTCCATTCTTTTCATGGGAGCCATTTTGAATGTCAGCTGTGAGATCAACTACGTCACACAATCGACCAATCACGTGCGAGAACACTTTGTACAAGTCCACGCCCACAACACTCTCTCATTGGCTGATGCCATTACGTCATTGTATAGACTTCATTTTGTTGAACGATATCATTCAAATGCATGGATTTGTTATCGTTAGAGTATTTTTCGTGAAGAAATGAGAGAGGTAGTTATTAGCAGTCTTAATAATAAATTATTGTATCGTAAAAAGTATTAATTGAAAATAGACAAGATAATGCACGGAATGTTTTTGTTATCAACTTATCATCATAGTGTGCATCAATAACCAGCAGGTCCATGATTCGTCATGTGAACTTAGGCTAGGCGTACACCGGTTAGTCAAGACA
The DNA here is from genome assembly GCA_017141395.1 of Laodelphax striatellus. Taxonomy (NCBI): domain Eukaryota; kingdom Metazoa; phylum Arthropoda; class Insecta; order Hemiptera; family Delphacidae; genus Laodelphax; species Laodelphax striatellus. Next base: position 672,696 of record CM029540.1, read on the forward strand.
AGACAAGACGACATTAGTCACGTTTAGTCACAGTAAATCACATAGCTGCTTATGAAGCAGCACACACCGATGCAATGACTAATCGGTGTGTGTTGCTTCATGAGCAACTATGTGAAGTACTGTGACTAAACGTGACTAATCTCGTCTTGTCTTGTCTTGACTAACCGGTGTACGCCTAGCCTAATGGTACAATTGAGGTCCAATTTTTAAGTAGTAAAGTTTTAATTTTGTAGTGAGCTACATTTCATGACTAGAGTCTTGTATTCATGTCTAGTGAGAGTCCACTCTATAATTGTTTCAATAATCTCATAAATTTTCGTGGAACGCGTCCAAAGTTTGTGAATTAGTAGAATTCTTGGGTGTTGTCATTACAAAAGCATCGCCAGGTCTAATCTAACGATAAGTATGATAGCTATCACCTCATTAACTCGTCCATTGCTCAGTCTAATTGAATCTCCCGTCGCGTTGCGAGATTCCTGTTACTAATGAATGAAGCCCATTGACACACCTGGTCCCATTCATTCAAATCGATGGTTATTCATCAACTTTTCTGTCACTGGAAACATTAATTTCCTAATCTCACAATTATTTATTATTAATTAGTTAATGATCACAGCCGGAATGATTCATTTTAGGCCATCAATGCACGTCATGAACATAGATATTAATTCTTTCATTTCGTTTCATAGAAAATTAAGCTCTACAACTTATAATTCATCCATGGTAATAATAATCGTATGAATTTATTGATTTACAGGGTGTTTCAGAAGTAGTGTCGAACATTTCAGGGTATTGTTCCTGGATGATAGGAGACTACAAATGTCGTATTTGAAGTGTCCAAAACTCAGTGGTTATCCTTATAGCTGCCATTTTGTTTTTTTCACTTAGGAATTTTTATCTCAAGAACGAAATGTTGTATTGATCTGAAATTTGGCATGAATATTTATGCTATAAAGACTCAACTTTAAAAAATGAAATAGAAAATTTTCGAAATGGCGGCCATTTTAAATTTTTGATGGCAAATTTCACGAAAACCGTTCACTTTACAGAAAATTTACAAAAATATATTTTTATTGTACCGAGGTGGCTCATCGCTTTACTGATAAACCAAAGGCTTCTGGTTCGATCCCAGTTGACTAAAGATATTTTACTCAGGCCACTGTTTCATTGTTATTTCAAATGAACAGTATTTCTAAATCTCAAGTAATCAAGAATAGGAGGAGAGAGAGAGAGAAAAAAAATTGGATGATGAAGAAGAAGAAGAAGTTGTAGAAGAAGAAGAAGAAGAAGAAGAAGAAGAAGAAGAAGAAGAAGAAGAAGAAGAAGAAGAAGAAGAAGAAGAAGAAGAAGAGAGGAGTTCAAAATCTAGGAATAGAGAAGAATGAATGCAGTACAAACAATTTAGCACAAGTCATTCAATTCACTGTACTCTCACTTAGTCATCATTCCAGGAAAGTCTTGGAGGCAATCTGCTAAGTCGATTTAATTTGAACGTAATCAACAATTACTTTCGACCGGCAATCATATAGCGATAATTCGGTACAAGGCACAGTCATAAAGTAACGGGAAAACGCACTGCTGAATCATGCCAATGATGGCAGAAAATTGCCACACACTAATTGCCACAAATAATAGAACACACTGTCATCCGAATCACTAATGACGGTCGAAACTGAAATTGTTTTCAATTAAAGAGACGGTCAATTAGCGGCGCTGGAATTTTTAGAGAACAACTCATTACAGAGACGTTTGTAAAACGCGTGTTGCTGACACTAATCAACTGTGTAGACTGCCGATTAACTAACCGCCTCAAGAGATAGTAACAGAGGTAATAACGGAGTTTTAATGCTTCGGCGAGTTTACATTTCACCAATAATTTGTAATTGCTATTAAACGTTTGTGTATGTGTGAGTCTGTTTACGATGAGCGGGCTCTATGATAATTTCATTCATAAGCAGGCAATTTATTCTTTCTCCCCCTCCTCTCCTCCTTCTCCGTCTTCTCCAACTTCTCCTTCCACTACCTCTTCTCCTCCTCTTTCTTCTACCTCTCCTTCTACTCCTTATTCTCCTCCTCCTCCTGCTCCTCCACCTTCTCCTCCTCCTCCTCCTCCTCACTCTTCTTCTCCTCCTTCTCCTCCCTCTTCTCCTCCCTCCTTCTCCTCCCTCTTCTCCTCCTCCTTCTTTTTCTCTCCTTCTCCTCCTTCTTCTTCTCCTCCTCCTCTTCCTCTTCTTCTCTTCACCTCCTCTCCCTTTTCTCTTCTTCCTTTTTTCCTTCTACAAATCTTCTCGTTTCTCATTGCCCTTTTCTAATTCCTTCGTTTTATCTCATTTCTCTCATTTTTCTTAATTTTCTTAATTCACTATAAGCGGGTTCTATGAGTGGTTTCATTTGTAAACATGGAGTTTATTCTTTCCCTTCCTTTTCTCCTTCTTCTCCGTCGTCTCCAACTTTTTCTCCTCCTTCCACTTCCTCTTCTCCTACTCCTTCTTCTTCTCCTCCTCCTCCTCCTCCTCTTCTTCCTCCTCCTCCTCCTCCTCCTCCTCCTCCTCCTCCTCCTCTTCTTCCTCTTCTCCTCCTCTTCCTTTTCTCTTCTTCTCCTTCTTCTTCTCTTCATCTTCTTCAACTCCATCTTCATCTTCTTCTCTCTCTTTCTTCCTCTTCTCTTTGTCTTCTTCCCCTCCTTCTCCTCTCTTTCTCCTTTTTCCCTTCTTTAAATCTTCTTGTTCTTCATTGTCCTTTTCTCATTTCTTCGTTTCATTTCATTTCTCTCTTTCTAGCCTCATGATTCTCCCTCCTTCTCCTTCCTTCTTCTCCCTCTGATTCTTCTCCTTATCGGCCACCCATTCCTCTCCTTCCCCCCTCTCTACCATCATCGCAATAATCATCATTTTCATGCCTAATGAATAACTAATCAAATTTTATTAGTATCTTGTTGATGTAATTGCCCCCAGCTAAGAGGAGACTAGTCAAGTCTAGACTTGAGGTTCAGATTGGCGGTAATCAAGTGCTTGTACTTGCGGCTTATCATCTAGGTGGTACCGCCTCTAATTGTGTACACATTGTAATAAATGCAATTCTGCACTTACCTTAACTAATCACCGTAATATCTGCTCTGAGGTCAATTGTTCTGCTAATATTTTTATCTTTTTTTTAAATTTATCTTTACTGTTTGTATCTTGCCTTATCTATGTCTCTCCTATGTGTGTGGTCTCACCTAATCCATGAGGTGGGAATAATTGAGAAAACATGTTGGAATACAAAAAAATTCTAAAAATAAAATGTTTTTTTCTTGGTTTTATTTGACCTAGTACTTGTTACTATCAGTGCTTATGTGTTCGGTTAAGTTTTCCCGGTTACCCCTCTTCTGATTTTTTTATATCTATATCGACAAATTATTCTACAATAATCTCTGAATTGCCTGTCCTACACAATGATCAATATCCACAGCAAACATAAAACTCAAAATAACATAATATTGTGAACATTTCCCCTTTTACGCCACTGACCAACCAGAACTATTAATTTTTTTGGTGCAATCACGTTTATAATCAGATTTCTCCAATACTTGTAACGCTGAATATTTTTCTTGTTTACTAAGCTCTGTATAATCCACTTATATTTCTTTTAATTTACTTAAACGTTCAACTATCAAAATCAACGTACTATACTACATGATTTACAATAAGAATACAACAACTATAACTTACTCTGTTTAAAACTGCTTTAGGATTGAGACCCGCTTGACCTCAGTGGTGGACCGCTTAAGGCCGGTCCTAAAGTTGTTTGAATCAAAGTAACATAGTAAGTTATATATTCGAATTCTGAGAAGGAAATTTTCGTATTTGCACTGATCAAATTGATAATCTAATCTCATTATTTTTGAAGATAATTATCAATAATTTTCTGTGTGTTATTTTATTATCTTAGTATCACTTACTCCACTAACCATACAATTACTCGCAACATGTCTTATGTCATTCAAGTCACTAAGCGACATAATTATGTCGCATATCACGTTATCCTTGTCGCATAATACCTGTCAAATTCAAAACTAAATATACATATAGAAATATACACACTGGAATATAAATACATTACAATACATTGACAATGTAGTACGCTATGTAGTTTGTAACAACACAATTCACATATGACAAAGCTAGTTGCATAACAAACACAAGCATGAAAATAACTCTTCAAACAGCCTGCCTGTCATGAAATTCATGCATAGTATATTTTTGCAATCACATGTATGCAATTATGGTAATTTTGTGTCTATTAAAACGCAGTACCAAGCATAACACATGACTGAATAGTATTGCTTATTATTGGTGAGGAGATGTTAGCTGGCTATTAAAATATAGCAGAAGATAGTATTTTTAAATGATGTATTGTTGATGAATGTATTGGTTTGAATGGAATCCGTTGCTATTCATAATTAAACTATTGCTCATTTGAGAATTAACTTTTTCAATAACATCGAACCATTCATGATACTGTAACTTTGTTCTTTGATTACTTTAACTTTTAATGTAGAAAATTCAACATGGATAGATAGCTTGATGACCTTCAAGTTTTTTTTATTCATTATATTGATACAGTACTTGTTGGATGTTAATCAGTTACTTATAACACCTTATATCAGAGATAATTCTTCATTTGGTTAGCCTACGCTAGTATTCACAAGTGAAGAGAGATGTCCTGGTCTGGTTAGAATTTATTCTCAAAATTTTTCTTCAGTTCAGAGCGATCTGATCGATTTTCCAGGTCATATGAAAAATAATATGAGGTATGAAGCATAAAGGAGACAGATAAAGCAGGATTATTTTAAATTATCAGAAAACAGCTGATTGATGTTCGCTCGTTTACTAATGATAAATCAGCTGTTTTCTGACAAGTTAAAAGAATCCTGCTATATCAAGAAAGGGATCCAAATTGGAAGATTGAGAACGATAAAAAAAGAACGTTTGAAACGCCACATTCATGGTGTTGTCATACCCTTTACAGCGTGGGATTCTACCCGGATACTGATTCAAGAGTTTTTTAACTTGTTACTCAGTTTACAGTAGAAACCTTTCCTGTAAAAATAGGAACAGAGAATAAAGCCGCAGATGATTTCAATACAATACCCACATCTCGACAATAGAATTGAAGCAGTCGATACTAGAGGAATAGAGATAAACTAATGAGGAAGAATTCCCAGGGAAAGATTTCTGAGAGGACTTCTATTTGACACATAGACTGAGTTTTGACATGGTAACAATGAGGTTGGAAGTGTATAACCAGAGAGAATAGAAATGAAGTAAAATCTTCTTCTATACTCGCTGCATGTAACAAGGCTATTATGAATACAATACTACCTATTCCCATGCGAACTTGATAATTATGAACTTCAAGTATAAAATGAAGCATCAAGCACAAAAACCTTTCTTTGCTGATAAATGTCAAATAGGCTATTATAGTCTAGCTCGCTCATGCATAGACCACCTGGAACAACGAATTTGAGTCAATGTCAATTTTATTACGGCTTATCATAATGTTTTACTTGTATATGAATTCACCCAACGTACAATCGAAAGGATTGATTTTGAATACCAGTAATAGGTGAGATTCTCACATTTTAATAATAATTAAATTAAAAACAGGGATTTCACACAAAGATGAAAATGAGTACCATTGATTCCACCATTGCTTGACCTTCTTGTATTCGATGATGATTTTCACTATAACCTCTCGATTTTCTTTTTGTGTATAATTTATCATCACCATTATTATTATAATTATCATTGTCATCATTACTAATTGCCAAGAAGACTGTCAACGTAAGCATTCCCTCAAATCCTGAAGCAAAAAACAAAAACACCGTAAAAATAATTACAATTTATCTATTTATAACGTATAGCAGGATTCTTGTCAGAAAACATCTGATTTAACGTTAGTAAACAAGCGTACATCAATCAGCTGTTTCTGACAAGTTAAAAGAATCCTGCTATACAAAATGAATCTACCGGAGAATCATATGAAACGGCGACCAGTACTGTGCAGTTCTAAAAGTTCAATGACAGTAATATTCTTTGAAATCGTTCGTATTTAGAGCATAAAGCAGTGTGAAGCATTGTACTTAGTTGTGATTATTATTGCAAAATGTTCCATTTGAATCCTGTTGTTCAGCTTGTAGTATGATATTCATGCTTGACTGGCTTTTGTTTGAGCAAATATAGCATTAACCTTCCTTCTCGGTTCACTGGTTATCGATTTACTATGCTAATATGGCAGTTCATTGAATTCTGAAACTTCTAGGTGGCAAATCGGACAGTTTATTCTAACAATAAAAAGCATATTTCATAGATATTAGCATAGATCTGGAGCTTTTAGGGGGCAAATCGGACAGTTTATTCTAATAAGATGAAGCATATTCCATAGATAGAAGCATAGATCTGATGTGATATGAATGACAACAGTTACAGGTATACTATGACCTTGGGAATGTTATGAAATTATCAGTATTATTATTACTACTTACCATGAGAATGATTGAGGCTCATTGAAATAAGGTCATAATTTTAAATTTTTAATAAGGACATAAATTGTAAAAAATTTGTATCTTTATTCATTTATTAAGGAGAATCTTTAGCCTCAAGATGGAGGAGAGTGGAAGAAAGTAGAGACTAAGAACATGACCAAAGGCATCAATAACAGGTGAGAAAAAGATAAATCAGAGAGAAAAGGATCTGACGAGAATAAGAAAGAAGAAGAAGAAGAAGAAGAAGAAGAAGAAGAAGAAGAAGAAGAAAAGAAGAAGAAGAAGAAAGAAGAGGAGGAAGGAGAAAAAGAAGTAACATGCCGAGGAAAAGGGGAAGAACAACAACGGAATTGAAGTAGTAGAAGAAAAAATCAAGAACAGTAAGAATAAAAGAATAATGATGAGAACAAAAAATAAATAAGAATGAGAAGAAAAGAAATAGAAAAGAAGCAGAAAAAGAAGCAGAAGAAACAGAGCCAGAGCAAAGAATAAAATATTAGAACAATATTCTGAACAAAAAATAAGTCGCGAAAAATAATAAGTAGATGAATATCAAGAAGATGAAAGAGGCGAAAAAGATGGAAGCGAAGAATGAATAGAGAATGTCTATGCAAAACGAAGATAGGCTATCAGAGTAATGTAATAGCTGCCAGGATACTAAGTTGGAGCCCTTATCAGGGTGTCACCTCTATTGACTCGATAAAATTTAAAAGGCCATTAAGTGTAGCCAATATCATCAAGCTATCATTTTGCCGGGAACAAAGCCATGCATTGCTTAAGCCGTTTTCAGACCTATATTGTTACCATACCACACGTAGGAGGAGCGAAAACTCACATTGTGGTCTCAAACTCGTAAAGTAAATAAGCAGTATACTTTGTCTTTGCTCAGGTTGGCAATATGTAATCATATCTGCAGGTAAACGTATTGTTTCCGTTTCCCTAGAACAGGGATCGGAATAACTCGATAGGATAATCAAGATTAAAGGATTACAGAATAATCTCTGTACTTGCTAGAAACCTAAGCACGTTATGGTCTACACTCTGACATTACCAAGATCTTTACGCAAGGTTATAGCAGGATTCTTTCAACTTGTCAGGAAACAGCTGATTTAACGTTAGTAAACGAGCGTACATCAATCAGCTATACATCATTCTAACAATTTAAAAGAATTCTCTATATTCAACTATATTGATAGTTCGAGACTGTGTAATACTAAATAATTAATAATAATTGTCAATGATTGGATTGTAATGAAAAAATAAATTACGTTATTCTCAAGGATCTTAACAGCGTTATCATAATATAATAACTTTAACGCAATATTATCCAAATAATTGACAGTTTGAGGTTTATTGAAATTGATAAAAATATTATCCGCTGTATAACTAATGAATATAATCAATTTATTTTTTGATTGAATATGATTAACTCACTAAATGTATAAATGGAAATTATAAGTATCTTGGTTTTTGATTTCACGGAAGCCATTTTGCAGTCTTGATTGCAATGAAATCGAAATAATCAAGTAATAAAATAATTACATTATTTGAAGAAACCAATCCATTGAGAACAATATCAAGCACTCTCTTTTGCCTTCAAGGCAATGTTTTTCGAGGAAATTTCAAATGAAATAATTCTTCATTCTCAAGTAAATGGAATGTCCATATAATATAATATTATATATACTCAATACTATATTAAAAAGTTGAAAACTGATATAGAGGAATTCAATTCATAAAACGAATAATACTATAGTAATTATGCGTATAAACCGAAAAAGATACTGCTTTTTAAAAAGCAGGTATAATTTTTTCTTTGTTAGCCCAATCCGCCACGTGACTAGGTGATTTTATTATCAAAATTATTACTTTAAAACGATTACAGAATTGGAATTAATTCCAAAATTAAATAAGAAAAAAAAACATAATAATTTAGTTCTATGTTTCATCGTAGCTGTTTCAAAAATAATAATTCAAATTTTTCAGTGGAAGCTTCTTTAGAGTATTGAAGTTTTTCGGTCGCAGAAAATATTCATAGCTGTCAAATCTTTCAAAGCAGCTCTATAAAATTCGATTACCACTCAATTCTCGAAAGTGCTACGTCACAGTCAATTCAATAACCTCTGTTCCACGTCTTGGAGAAATTTTGATTGATGTCTTGATTGTTGTTGATAAGATTTTGTTCGGTCCATAAACATCAATCAAAAATCGGCAAGATAAAACAATCTGTCTGGGAGTTATGATGAGTCTTTTGCAGCATTCATATTACATTATTTATGGACTATAAATAGACAAAGATGAATATTTTTGCAAATTCTTTTGCGGAGCTTTGATGTTGAATATTGAAAAATGGATGGAATATAACGAGGAAATGTATAAATAATAAAAAATAAGAAAGGTTAACAAAAAATAAAGGAGGGGAAGAAGTAGGGTTAGGAGGAGGAAAAGATAGAAAGATTAGTCCTAGTTCTTCATCATGAATTTTTCAGTAACCTATTCAATTCATGTTACCTTGAGATTCATATACCTTCCCTATTCGCCTTTGTAGAGAACATTAAAGCAAAATTGGAGCAAATCGGCCATCAAATATTTTTCAAGATCCATAAGAATAGCGTTAGAAATGGGTTCCAAGGTAGCGGATTTCAGGCTACTTGAAAATTTTTCTATTCTTCTATCTTCATGAGAATAGCGGTATAAATCTCCCCTATTATTCTTTTAACTCCATTGAAATGACATAGATATATCTATTTATTGATTTATTCAACTTCCAACGGTACACACCACTTTACATAAAATGAGATCACACATAGAAATACATAACAATGATAATAATACATAATAAAATGAATTGAGATTGATAGCACTAAATCACCATGCAGTAAGATAACAAGAGTAATAGAGAAAGTAATAACAATAACAATAAATAACAAGTAAAAGTAATAAATATAACAAGACAAAAAATAGATAAGTGCAGCCAAACAAAAATGTAGAAACATTGCATTGCAAAGAGAAATAGAGTAAGGAAATTACAAAATAAGACAAGTTACTAAGAAAATAAATGAAAGAACACCAGGAGAAAAAAAGAAATAAAAAGCAATAGTCAAACAAACAATTAATGAAATAGCAGATAAAAAAGCCAAAGCTATAACTAACCTTAACAAGTACATACAATAAAGAATAGATGAGGATAAGAGTGATAAAAAGTAAAAATAACAAACAAGAGCAGCAAACAACAATAAAAAACAAGAGATCTATTCTGGAAATATTATGCAATAGTCTCACCAAATAATTATGTTTTTATCATTATTGGGTCATGAGGTTAACCTTACGAGGCTACATCATGCTCACGATAGCCTATAGTCTTTCCAATCTCAAAAACAATAAAAACCTCGAATATTACACATCACGATACATGAATAGTGAGTATACCTCCTACTGTTTTCAATTTTCATAGAATCGTGAACTCGCATAAGCCTACCGAATACTGACTTACCGTTATTCGGGCTACTAAGGAAAGAAACTATATCGTGGTGTAACACTCTAGTCAAGTCCAATATCCTAGATTGGGATTTAAATAATTTAAATGAGAAATTCGCCTAAAAGGTAGCAGGCAGCCAGAACGTGACAGGAGGCTCAGATAGCCATAATTGAATTCGGCTCTGGAGGTGCTGTGATAGGAATAAAGCATTGAAAAACGAGTCCAATGTGATATACATATTTATAATGATTATAATATCTAATCTAAATATGAAAAATTGTTGTGACTCCAATCATTTGTTGTATTTTTTCTTATACTTCTTCTTCATCTTCTTCTTCTTCTCATTCGTATTATCCTGTTTTTCTCCTTCTTATCTTTCATCGCTTTCATTATCTTCTTCCTCCTCCTTTTCCTGTTTCACAACCTTCTCCTTACCATCCTGCTTCTTCTTTTCCTCCTCCTCCTCCTCCTCATCCTCCTCCTCCTCCTCCTCTTCCTTCCTCCTCTTTCTCAAACTTCTCCTCACCATTGTGCTTGTGTTCCTTGTCTATCTTCTCTTTTCTCTCCCACCTCCTTCTTCTCTCACTTCTTTTTTCTCTTCTTCTCCTTCATCTCCTTCTTCTTTTTCCCCATTCCTTCCTCCTTTTTTCCATTTTAGCCTTCTTTTCCTCCTCCTTCTTCTTTCTCTCCTTCTTATGTCCTCTCACCTTCTTTTCATCTCCTCTCAAATCTCCTCCATCTTCCTCTGCAGCTCTAGCCAGTCATATTTCACTTTTCCTGACAAAGTCGTTAGTAAGTCGCCATTTCGCCAATAAGAAATGGCATAGTCGTGTTGCCTGCCCATCATACCTTGTTTGTTGAAATATTAATAATGTTTGTTTGCAGTTTCAATGACCATTACGGGTCAGCTGATAAGAGCCACGGGCGAATCGTGTGGCACGACGCGACTCATACGGGCCAATTAGGTGACATCACTTTTCACCTGACATTATCTGCTGATTTTGACATCTCAATAACCAATGGCAAGACAGATTGTACCAGGGTAATTATAATACTTTTTAGAGGTCTAATTACCATGAATTATGCTGAAATGGGGGCAGGAATTGTATCCTGACAGTCATTGGCTCTATCAGCTGATTTCACATCTCAATATCCAATGCGAAGACATATTACAACAAATTAGAAAGAGTAATAATATCCTGGCAATGATTTATTGTGGACCACTTACGTTTCTCTTATAATATGAAAATAAGTAGAATTCAGATTATTCAGACTTCACTCACTTTCGTGGCCAACTATTTGTTTTAAATATAGCAAAATGGAATAAGTGTCATGGCAGAAACTCTGTCTGCTATTCCAGAGGAATAATTAATTTATTTCACTTCAGAATAAATTTTAATTATTAATTCATAAGTGATGTACCAATATTACAAATTATACTATTGGAAGGTCTAATAGACTCAAGCACAAAACAGATCCTTTCCAATTCAGAAAACAGTCCAAATCTAGGTTATGTAGCATATTTCACAGTAGTCGTTGTAGTTGTCACTAGAAAAACAAGCACTAGACTATTGTTTCTCAATATCATAGAATATTCATAACTTGAATGTTCTACCAAATCAAAGTTACCACAAATGACAATATTCCTTCCTGGCTTGCTATTGGCTCAAATTGTTTACTCTTACAAAATGGCGTTTCTCGTTCTCTGTGTGACGCAATTCCGTGTTGACCAATGAGAGTTAAGTGAAGTGTATTGCAACAAAATGGCGGATTGCACGGGATTGCAACTTCTGTTCAGACTTCTTAGATTCCTAGAACAGGCTCGGAATTGTGTTATTAGATGGAATTTTTCATGCTAAATTTAATCGTGGAGAACGCATTTGAATTCATAGAATTTCTCCAGGTTCATTGTAAGTATTTATCCATAGAACTATTATAAAATTGAGCATAAGGATTTGCATTGGAAATACCTAATTATGAAGTTCTAATATGTTGTGAGTTATAACAGAGATAATTGAGTAGCTAAATTTAAAGTAGATAATTATTGACATTTTCTGTGTTTGGAATTAGTTCTTCCAGATCTTTTTGTTTAGCTTTCCTGCGCTCAGGCTTATGCCTTTCCAGGTTTTTTCCTGATTTTGTTAAAAATGTTAGTACGTAAGATTTTATTTTATTTTGTATTTTGTATTGTGACAAAAAGGAAATGAATTTGAATTTGATTTGATTTTCCAAACAATTTAATATTTTGACGGATAATCCATTCTCTATATCTATTATACCTTCAATCCATTCATATTTGGTTAGTAAATTTACAACGTTTTCTTTTGGCTCTTTTCAAGAGCTGGGCTCAAGTGAAACGGTAACAAGAAATTGCAGTAGTGAATTATCAGCAAGTAGCTAGCTCTCAATACAAGTTGAGCAGCAAGGCCACATAAATCAAGTATGGCTGACATCAGCAATTATTGGGTGTCAGGATGTGGGTCACGAAATTACCAGGGCTGACAGCTTGCTACTGTGGTTGGCGTTTCAATTATATTGGCAGTGAGGAGTAAGAGGTGAATGGATATGGGGTACAGTAGCTGAAAATATAAGTAAAAAGAAATTCAAGGAGAAGAAGCAAGATAACATAAAAAGGATACGGACAGGGCACTGGAGAAAAACATGTAAACGTAGTATGGAACTACAAACATTCCCACGAATGTCTTCATTATGAACACCTCATATTATTTCTCCTTCTTTACTAATATTTTTCTTCTTCAATCCTCTTCTCCTCATATTTTTCTTCAATTTTTTCCTCCTCCATTTTCTCTAACACTTCTTCCTTCTCCTTTTTTCAACCCCCATCTTTTTTCTGAAACTTCTTCATCCTCTACTTTTCATGTTTCCCTTTCTTCCTCTTGATATTCCTTTTGCTCTCTCCTTTCTTTGCCTCCCCAAATTTCCCTATCTTAATCTTCCTCCTCGTTTTCTCATTCTCTTTCTAGTAGGCTATTTTATATTCTAATTCTATTCCTCTCCCGTTTCACTTCTCCTTCTATCCCTATTTTCCTTTCCCCTATTCCTTTTCTTCCACAATACAACATTTTTTCTATTTGCTCACAATATTCTTCTTCCTCTTCCTCTTTTTCAACAGTCTTTAACTTCTTCTCCATCTCCTTCTTTACAAGGTAATTCTTCTCTTTTTCTTCCTGAATTCTACTTCTTTATCTTATAATCACATTTTCCTTCCTCTTCCTCTATTCTTCCTGCTTCTACTCCTTCCTCTCTTTCACTCAATATTCCTTTTTTCACCTCGTTCTCCTCTCTTCACGTTCTTTCACTCTTATCTAATTCCTCTCTTTCTTCATCTTCTCCAACTTATTTTCCTCTCACTTTCCAAGTCTATTCTCATTACTCTTTCACTACTCGCCGCTCGCTTCTACCTTATTCTTATTCTACCTCCATTGCCATCCTGTCTCTCTCCGTCTTTTTCATCACACTCCTCGTCCTTTTTCTACTTCTATTCTCCTTTCTCTTCCATTACTTCTTTCGTTCCTACTTTCTCCCCTTCTTTCCTTTACCACTCTTCCTCTTCTTCCTCTTCTTCCTCATTCCCTCCTCATTTTTCTTATCCCAAATCTTCTTTCTCTCTTTCTTATTCTTTTAACATTTTTCTTTTCTATCACGTAGCCAGGCGTGACCTCCATCACGTAGCTAGATAATATTCCCAGCAACTTGTGACTGCAAAAGTAGCACGTCAAAAATCTGATAATTTATCACCTCCTCCTCCACCTCCTCCTCCTCCTCCCACTCCACCCGTAATGAGTTATTGACTCAAGTCATAAATTAGACCTTCTATCAACACTCTTTGCTAACTCTATCCATTTCCCAGCCATGATTTGTTACTAACCTATACAAACCTGGACATTCAGTTGGGATCTTTGAATGCGAAACTCACACTTTGGGTTTTCTCAGTGTAGTCGAAGTAAAGGTAATAATTATTGTTGACATCAAAATAAAAAGCAATTGAGAACTTTAAACAGCAATCTGCTTCTGTACTATGGCCTACCATATTACTTCTCCCACCTATATTATTGGATGAAGGGCCGGTTTCTCCAACGACGATTTAACCAATTTTTAGATTAATCTTAGAGGCCATGCGTACACTGGTTAGTCAAGACAAGACTAAACGAGATTAGTCACGTTTAGTCACAATACTTAACATAATTGCTTATGAAGCAACACACACCGATTAGTCATTGCATAGGTGTGTGCTGCTTCATACGCAGCTATGTGATTTACTGTGACTAATTTCGTCTTGTTTTGTCTTGACTAACCGGTGTACGCCTAGCCTTAGGTTTTACCACTCACTAGAAACGCTATTGTCAGAAAGTTCGATGTCCGAACAGCTGACAATTTGATCCAATGATGCTAACATTGAATTAAATGGTCTAACTATGTCTGTTGTAACGAGAAATGAAGCGTTAGCAGTATTGTTAGAGCAGTATTGATTGATTGATTATCAATCTCCTTTGATAGGTCTTCAGATACAAATGACAACAATGGCCTCAATGAAGGGAGTGATTCTTGAAGATAAGAAGGCAAGTATGGATAGGAATTGGCCAAATTACGTAGAGTACGTTTTTCTAAGTAAATTATGAGTAGAAGTAGGCAATATAACGCTATCATTTTATTTATTGCTGACGAGTTTCAGCGTGAGATTGAATAAAAACCTTGTTGTACACAGCGACCACATAGTAGAACTACTATGAATGTGAACTTCTACTATGTGGTCGCTGGTTGTACATCAAGTCTGATTATAAATATTTGAAGGTATCAGAAATCGTATACTATCGACTTTAGTCCCACGATATAGAGACGTTTTCCAGATATATTATGTATTCAAAAATTCAAGGTGTTGAATAGTCTTTTCAAACTGAAAGGTTTGGAGGTGCTAAGTAGTCATAGTATAGTCTCTTCCAAAGCCGAATATTAGTTCTGATGAAAACTGTGGGAACGGACAAACTGCCCCCGGGGGGCTCAAATTATCCTATCAACAATTTTTTTTCACCCTCAATTCTGAAATTCACACCTGCCGTTGCCAGTGTTATTCGAAATGTCAGTGAAGATCAGGATATAATAAGGAACAGTTAGACGATCAGTATAATGCTAATGCGTCAAAATAAAGACAGTTTAATGTGAGAGCAGTTTCCGCGGCATAATAATGTTTTCTGGTTTAGCAATCAGAGGTTTTCATGTTAGCAATCTTTATTGTTTGTGTATGAAGTTTGGAAAAGAAGAAGAAGAAGGAGAAGGAGAAGAAGAAGAAGAAGAAGAAGAAGAAGAAGAAGAAGAAGAAGAAGAAGAAGA
Source organism: Laodelphax striatellus (assembly GCA_017141395.1). Taxonomy (NCBI): domain Eukaryota; kingdom Metazoa; phylum Arthropoda; class Insecta; order Hemiptera; family Delphacidae; genus Laodelphax; species Laodelphax striatellus. Next base: position 688,049 of record CM029540.1, read on the forward strand.
AGAAGAAGAAGGGAAGACGGAGGAGGAAAAGAAGAAGAATAAGAGAAGAAGAAGATGGCGAAGAAAAAACAATGAAAATGATAATGAGAGGAACTGGCAGGCTACAAAGAAGATAAATGAAAATGTTGGAAACAATCGAAAAGTTAAAAATGTTTGAAAAGAAGACGGACGAATAGAAGTGCTATACGAAAGTACAACAAGAAAAATGAGAGAAAATCGTTAATAGTTGTAATTTCTGTGACGCAGTAAAGAGTTGGTCGTCGGGAATCAAAAGATGCTGGAAGATGGAGTTTAAAACATTTGGACAGTAATTGTATAATACGCGGTGCACTTATGAATATTAACAATGTTCCCCTATAATCATCCAGTCGTATATTTTATCGTTATAAATAATTAACACATATGGATGGGTGGGTTGATTCAGGACAGGAGAAGGTAGAAATGAGAGAAAAGGAGAGAACGGGAGAGGAGAAGGGGATAAAAAGCAAGAATTTGACAGGGGAGAAAGAAGTAATTTGGGAGGAAAGAGTGAAAACTTATGGACAGCCTCAACGCTCGTCAAATTATTGCCTGAGAACTGTTCAAAAGTCACAATAATTATCAGCCACAATAATAACAAATCCTCCGTGATTTACATTTGGATTGCAGTCGAAAGATGAGAAGAGAAGAAGAAGAATGAGAAGAAGAAGAAGAAGAAGAAGAAGAAGAAGAAGAAGAAGGAGAAGAAGAAGAAGAAGAAGAAGAAGAAGAAGAAGAAGAAGAAGAAGGAAGAAGAAGAAGAAGAAGAAGAAGAAGAAGAACAAGAACAAGAACAAGAACAAGAACAAGAACAAGAACAAGAACAAGAACAGGAACAAGAAGAAGAAGAAGAAGAAGAACAAGAACAAGAACAAGAACAAGAACAAGAACAAGAACAAGAACAAGAAACAAGAACAAGAACAAGAAGAAGAACAAGAACAAGAACAAGAACAAGAACAAGAACAAGAACAAGAACAAGAACAAGAACAAGAACAAGAACAAGAACAAGAACAAGAACAAGAACAAGAACAAGAACAAGAACAAGAACAAGAACAAGAAGAACAAGAACAAGAACAAAGAACAAGAACAAGAACAAGAACAAGAACAAGAACAAGAACAAGAACAAGAACAAGAACAAGAACAAGAACAAGAACAAGAACAAGAACAAGAACAAGAACTAAGAACAAGAACAAGAACAAGGAACAAGAACAAGAACAAGAACAAGAACAAGAACAAGAAATGATGAACAAGAACAAGAACAAGAACAGAACAAGAACAAGAACAAAAATAATAATATTAATAAGAAGAAGAAGAAGAAGAAGAAGAAGAAGAAGAAGAAGAAGAAGAAGAAGAAGAAGAAGAAGAAGAAGAAGAAGAAGAAGAAGAAGAAGAAGAAGAAGAAGAATAAGAACAAGAACAACAAGAACAAGAACAAAGAACAAGAACAAGAACAAGAACAAGGAACAAGAACAAGAACAAGAACAAGAACAAGAACAAGAACAAGAACAAGAACAAGAACAAGAACAAGAACAAGAACAAGAACAAGAACAAGAACAAGAACAAGAACAAGAACAAGAACAAGAACAAGAACAAGAACAAGAACAAGAACAAGAACAAGAACAAGGAACAAGAACAAGGAACAAGAACAAGGAACAAGAACAAGGAACAAGAACAAGAACAAAAGCAAAAACAAAAATAATAATAATAATAAGAAGGAAGAAGAAGAAGAAGAAGAAGAAGAAGAAGAAGAAGAAGAAGAAGAAGAAGAAGAAGAAGAAGAAGAAGAAGATGAAAGAAGAAGAAGAAGAAGAAGAAGAAGAGAGAAGAAGAAGAAGAATAAGAAGAAGAAGAAGAGGAGGAAGAAGAAGATGAAGAAGAATAAGGAGCCGAGGTAGAAGAGTTTGTCTACCATTATAATCATCTTATCACATCAGTCAACGCGCACGTGCAATACAATAATGTATAACACACAGTTGTTAACACAATGTATAGTTATAGAAATAGTATAAGGCTAGGCGTACACCGGTTAGTCAAGACAAGCCAAGACGAGATTAGTCACGTTTAGTCACAGTACTTCACATAGTTGCTTATGAAGCAACACACACACCGATGCAATGACTAATCAATGAGCTGCTTCATAAGCAACTATGTGAATTACTGTGACCAAACATGACTAATTTCGTCTTGTCTTGTCTTGACTAACCGGTGTACGCCTAGCCTAACCGTTTCATCAATCGTCACTGATTTTATAATAATATTATTACTAGTATTGGTTCCTGAATAAATAGGGTTCAGTCGTTCATAGTAGGATCTTTGCTCTGATCTAGACTCAAAGTGCAGGATACAATATTATGGTTTTCAAGTTCTTCGTTAATGATCTTTTGAATGTTATCGGCTGATGTTTGAGCGGTGCGACGGACCCTTCTGAGATAACTGCAACTCCATATTTGGATTTCTGGTTTTGGTAATTAGTTGCTCAATCATTCCCCTTCGTCATGCTCTTGCAACCAGTCACTTTTAATCGCCTCACCGTAACAAACTACAGTACTACTGTCTCTACTTTCTGTGAAATTCTCTCCATATTTTCAACAATTCAATGATTCGTACAGAAAATCGGCACGGTTATTTTGCAACTAGGAGCAAGCTATTTTAATCCTTTCAATGCATGAATCCATCTGTTGACCGTGGGCCGCACTGCAGGTTCTTCTTCTACTTCTCCTTCATCTCCTTCTTCTTCTTCTTCTTCTTCTTCTTCTCCTTCATCTCCTTCTTCTTCTTCTTTTTTCTCCTCTTCTTGTCTTCATTGTTTTCTAATCCTACTAGTCGTGAGAAAAATGGAATGAGCAATGAATGAGCCTCCACTTCATTCAGTAGCTAATTATTATTATTGCTTAGTACACTTGTGCTTACTTAACTCTCAACACACACGAGGAAATGTAGATGACGAAGAAAGAATGAGACAAAATATGAGAAAAAAACTCAGACAAAAATTGATAAAGAGAAGACGAGATTCCTAAGAAGGTCGAGGAAGCAGAGGCTGATGTACAACGAATACCGGAATGGGGATAAAAATTTAGAAGAAGATGAAAATCAAGTGAAAAGTAAAGAAAAAGTCAGAAAATAAAGTAGAGATACAGAAAGAGTAGGAACGTAGGGAAGAGTAGTGGAGAATACCGAGAACTGAACGAAGTGGATAAAGTTGAAGAAGAAGAAGACGAGAGGAAACTAGAAGCAGAACGGAAGGATTAGACGTAGAATGAGAAGAGGAAGAAAGAATTTTGATAAAATAGGAAGAAGAAGAAGAAAAAGAAGAATAAGAAGAAGAAGAAGAAGAAGAAGAAGAAGATGAAGATGAAGAAGAAGAAGAAGAAGAAGAAGAAGAAGAAGAAGAAGAAGAAGAAGAAGAAGAAGAAGAAGAAGAAGAAGAAGAAGAAGAAGAAGAAGAAGAAGAAGAAGAAGAAGAAGAAGAAGAAGAAGAAGAAGAAGAAGAAGAAGAAGAAGATAAAGAAGAAGAAGAAGAAGAAGAAGAAGAAGAACAACAACAAGAATGGGTAGAAGTCGATTTTTTGTTTTCGCTATTTGCCCAGAGGCTTAAACGTGACTAACTTTACTATAGACTAGCACAACATAACTTCACACTGCTACCCTGTTCGCCATAAAATACGAATAATTTGAATGCAAAGTCGCACTACTACTACTACAGCCACACTACTCAGGCAACCTGCAGTCAGAGGTGGCAAGCATTTAGCATAGTCAGAGGTCGATGTATCCTCATAATGCATTCAAATATATCCGATTACCTTGCTTTTTCCTCCATGTTGTAGCTACTGTGTTCCGATACGCACATTTCTGTATAACCTAAGAGCTTTCTTGCCACTTCAATCACAACCACATAGCTGCTTAACCTACACACACCGATGCAATGACTTTGTTGCTTCCCCTATACTGTGACTAAACGTTCCAATCTCGTCTTGTCATCTTGACTAACCTAATACGCCTAACCTAGTTGAGATTTGGATGGGAATAATGTATTCATTCACAAAGAGGATAATCAGTACGAGAATATGAATTTTTTCAGTAAAATAAATTCGTTCCTTCGTCCCTTCTCAGTGAATCATCCCTCCAAAATACAGGGACTGTATAATTACAGTGTGGTTATTGGCGTGAAAAGGTTCATAACAGTGTGTTGAAACATTTTTCATTCTAGCCACAACCATACTTTCGTCAAATTTCCAAATACTGATTAGGCAAACATGATCCCATTCACTCATTTTTCAAACTTATTTTGAGAGAAACAACATAAAAAATAACTTTTCTAACATTAACAATATTGTCTGACTACTCTTGTTATTGTTTTGGAAGCATAAAAATTAATGATGAGAACTAACACTGGCAAAGGCAAATTGAGGTAAGATGTGAATCACTCAACATAACATAATTATGATTTGCGTATCGTTTCAATGCAAAACTTATGATAATTGGCAAAATTATGGTGGATTCTTACGAGTTAACCAGTCAAAAGTGTGGCATCAAAATGGAAGTGAAACATAAATGAAATAGTAGAAGAGAAGAAGAAGGGAGAAAAGAAGAAGAGGGAGAAGAAAAAGGAGAAAGAAGAAGAAGAAGAAAGGGGAGAAAGACGAATGAATGGCAGAAACAGCAATAAAGCCATTACTTAGCGTAGACGTGGCGACTTATCAAAAGTGGCATCGAAAGTTGAAAGTGGGTCAACGATAAATCAGCTGTTGAAAAGAGAGTGAGAGGGCCAGTGTGTGAGGGCCAGTGTATGAGAGAGCGAAACAGAGAGAGAGAGTAGAGAATAGTCTGTAGTGATAGGATAATGTGCAATGCCTACTCGATAATAATTATCGGAGATCGTGTTTCGCCTGTCCTATTAACAGTTCCAGAGGCCTCTGATTGGTTCAAATTTGATCACGTGATTAGCTCACTAGCCAATGACAGAGCGTCACGGTTCGGTGCTATTGTACTCCAAGAAGGATAACTACTGACGATAGAGAGAGAAAGACAGAATGCTCAGAAAAGAGAGAGATTGGTGAGAGGGGGATTCAGAACCAGTGATAATTGATGTTTTTATTCAGACAAGGATAACTACTGGTCACTTTTCTATAAGGCGCCATCAGCTTGTAGAAAAAGGTTTCTTCTGATTATGAGATGGAGTTACGTTTCTTTCTACACGCCGACAAGTTTACTACAACTAAGCTGAAACTGTTTTACAAATTACTTCGAATAATCTCATTATACTGTACTTCTAGAACTTGCTAAAAAATTTAAATCCTTTTTTTTGCTAGGAATGATGCCCACATAAGCTCTAAGCTTGTGCGTGGGTAATGGGAAGAGTGATAAAATACTTATACACATTTGTGATAGTAGACATACAATTTTTTGAAATTAAGGAGTTTCATTTTTTCTAAATTTAATTTCATGGAAATCTATTACATTGTTGTACTGTATTTTAAAGTGATGAAGATTTTCTTCTTGCAATATTCCCATACAAAGATCAGTAGCCGTGGCGAAGCGTGGTATACTTAACCGGTCATCGCCGGGTATATTTCCTATAGGACATATATACCCGGCGATGACCGGTTAAGTATACCACGCTTCGCCACGGATCAGTAGCATTTATTTAGCTGTTCATCTTTTCAAGTGCCAATATTTCTTGCTTCATTGATAATAGTGAACATCGGTGACTTAATGATAGGCGTTGAGAAGACAAGACGAGATTAGTCACGTTTAGTCACAGTACTTCACATAGTTGCTTATGAAGCAACACACACCGATTAGTCATTGCATCGGTGTGTGCTGCTTCATAAGCAGCAATGTGAAGTACTGTGACTAAACGTGACTAATGTCGTCTTGTCTTGTCTTGACTAACCGGTGTACGCCTAGCCTAAGAGTTGAAGGTAGTGCATTGGCTCTAGTCTAACTTGTTTGCTTGTTCACCTTGGTATAAGCGCCACTGGAATAGCTTCTTACATAGATAAGTCTTAAAAAATATCGTATAGGCCTATGAATCAGTTTTACCAGCCAATAAAGTTATTTATAAATGTTTTCCTATTAATAGCCTTCCTTTCCAGGTAGATGAGCTATAGTTTGATATATTATTAATGAATAAATAATAATGAATAGTTGATTTATCAATATTTCTATCTATTCGGACACGTCCTTCAAAGGTGCAATAACGCTTTCGCTAACCTTGTTTTCTGAATAAAATGACTTGAAGTTGTCGAAACCACATATTTAATAAAACAACGAGATACCGGTCTCGGTTGTTACACCATTATCAATCTCTGTTAATCTTAAACTGAAATACAGTGCAGCAGAATTTATACTCGTGACCGAGCTCTGTGATTGGGAGTTGAACAGCCTATCAAGGTGAACGCATGCCATTGGCCTAGATGTAAGCTCCTCCCACAATGGGCGGCTCCTACAAACTTAATAGCAATGGCGGTTCAAAGTAACAAAGTTACAAAGCAAACAAAGGCAGTAGATATACGCTAGAAACCCCTGTTTCCAATATTAATGTCACTGGTTGTATTTTTGGCTGATGAATAATGTATAAATAAAAACATTAATATGGAGTTCGTTCATATATTGATATTTTTTATAGTTGCGAGAAAATAATAGTTTATTATCAGAGTCTGTTTAACATAGGGTCATGTAATAGACCACATATTAATTTACTGTATTATATTTCAATTCTCTTACTATCCTTTACAATAGCGATACAATATCTAACAGTATCTAACGAGAAATAAGTAAATTCCATTCTAACAGTAAACAACAGAGCTAGAATCAAAATTAACACAATAAAAAAGAAGTACTGTGACAATTTCTTATACTTATTCTTACTGTGACAATAAAATAATATGTGAGGTGTCTATGAAATGAATAGTAATAGTAATAGTAATAGGAATGGCAATATGAACGTATAATGTAATAGTATATAATATAGATGATAGTAATATAAATCTGATTCCTAGACCTACACCCCAGATTAGCATTGAGGAAATTCTGTTCCTGAACATCGTTTGAAATCTTGCGAAATGATTCTCTACATTTTAGTGTTCCAAAGCAGTGTACAAGAAATTGACAAGTTGAATTGTGTTTTCAAAGGTGAGCTGTTCTCAAATTTCGGTGATAAAAATGAATGTCTCGTCAAGAAAAAACTCCGGTAATTCTCTTCGATTACAACAGGCATTTGCTTCTGGTTTGGCAACATGAAATATTTGAGAGCATTATATAAAACGCAAAAACAGCAGCATTAAATCGACAAGTCGCAAATGGAAACAAGTCAATTGGATGTCTGAAAAAGTTGAGAATAAAGTATTTTCAAAAGCCGTTCACCCAGTAATAAGATTCAATTATCAATTTATTCTGCAGCAATAAACTGTGAAGAACTCGAACAACAGCATTGTAACTGTTCGTTGTCTTTAGATGTATCACGATTTATTTTTTTTTGTAAAAAATTGCTGACTGCACTTTGAAAATGTATAAGTATAGCAGGATTTAACTTGTCCGAATACAGCCGATTTAACGTTAGTAAACGAGCGTACATTAATCAGCTGTTTTCTGACAATTTTAAAGAATCCTGCTATATGAGAAACCCTGAAGAGATTGTCAAACTCCCTCATAAATGTTTAGTAACCATTTTTTTTGTAAAAATTGTAACGAATTCTACCAAAGTATATTGATCAAACTTTTCTTCAAAATGGAATTTTACAAACATCGCCTGTCGGTTTTGACAAATTTATGCGGGCTTAATTGATTGTTGGGTCATAAATTTCGAGAACCATTCGGCAATTTGACAAGCGGAGAAATTGATTTGAAATTTAGAAAATCGATGTGAAATTTATGCGCTTGGTTGGGGACTGAAATACGTGGATGCCATCAATGATTAAAAGTAAGAATAATTCAATGTTTTTTTCTATTTGAGAGAATACAGTTGAACAATCATTTTGGAATTGAAAGAAGGTTATCATCACACATCCATAGTGATGAAGACGTTAAGATTCAGAAAAAAATTGTAAGTGAGAAAAAAAATTAAGAGAAAACGAAGAGCTGAAAGTCATCACAAAGTTTATTTTCGTTTCGTCAATGGATTATTTCCCTCCGTTTATGGATTGTACAATTCGTAAATTGCTCTATTTTATTCAAAATATTCTTCAGGATGTTAGATATACATTCTTAATTTTCAAATGTAAATATAATTTTTAAAAAAATATAACACAGAGTTCTATTACAGATTGATCATTTGGAAACGATTTAAATCAGCGCTCATTTTCTCCAACGTAAGAATTGGAAAAGTGAAACTTGAAACATACTGTTTTGATTTTGAATGTCTTGCTAACAACTGAACAATACTCAAGCAACAACTACATAACAAATTCGTACCAAATAGATTACGAATACTCATGCATGCTCATTGTTAGCTGCTCTTATGGAAGATGTGCCCATTCGACAGCATGTAATGTGAAAGTGAAAATAAAGTCATTTATCTATCTATCTATCTATCTATATCTATCTATCTATCTATCTCATTGTTTGAATAAATCTGTAGCAGTGACATCAATCAAGTTTCCATTCATAAAATTCATTATCATCATCAGGAAAAATTAACTATTGAAAAATATAATAATGACAAAGTCACCAGAAATAATTATATTTTGGTACTGTATTTAAGAATATAATATTTATGAGAGTGATTCTTTAGCTACTAGGCTCTTCAAAGAATACAACTGATAGACACTGAAAGTAAAAGTTGAATACTGTTAGTACTTGCTTTAAGTAAGCCCTGCGGCTTCCGTTAGCCCAGTAGCCAATATTCTTCTTTTCCGATTTCTGTTTGTTCTTCTTCGTTCTCCTCCTCATCCTCCTCTTCTTTTTCTTCTTCTATTTCTTTTGTGCTTTTTTCTTTTTGTTCTATCTAGCTCTTCATCACCCCTTCACCTCTTTCTACTCCTTCTCCTCCTTTGACTTCAAACCCTTCCCATCTCCTTCTTCTTTCTTTCTTCTTCTTCTTCTTCCTCTTCTTCTTCTCTTCTTCTTCTTCTTCTTCTTCTTCTTCTTCTTCTTCTTCTTCTTCTTCTTCTTCTTCTTCTTCTTCTTCTTCTTCTTCTCTTCTTCTTCTTCTTCTTCTTCTTCTTCTTCTTCTTCAATCGACGGGGCCCCATTCGCTCAGTGTGTTACCAGGTAATAGGCCTACCATCCATGTGTGTGTGTGTGCAGTCAGCTGAGTCAGAATATTATTGAAAAGTGAGACAGAGCTATAGGGCATTGGATAGGAGTGAGAGAGAGAGCGCCAGACTAGCGGCACCATTTGTATACTACGTGCTGTGACGTCACAGTGGCTGAAGGTCCTTCACAAGTGGACAAGTTACCATATTTGACTTGGAAGGCTGAAGCGGAGTCACTTGTGCGATTTTCATCACTGGGCTAAAGGTTCGACGGCCCTGCTCATTTCTACCAGCCGTCTTCACCTATTTACTGCTTGCTACTTCAATCGACTCAAGACTACTGTTACATCACGAGAATTCAACCTTGGAAATAATAACAATGATGCTTATAATATCTTAGAAATATTCTGCTTAAATATTATGTATCATTGCATGGATTGAGTCAATAATGATGATTATTCTGTTCAATAACAGTCTTCATCTCATCATTATTGATTCTCATCTGATGCGCCCATGTTCTAGACTGTTATATTGCATGGATCTTCCAATGCTAATATGATTTGTTCAATAACAGTTGTTGAACAATCATATTAGCATTATTATTGAGTCCTCATTAATCCATGTGTTGATGATTCCTATTTAATTTGGTTCAAAATATTCTATTCCATAACAATAATTATTACTTTCATTGGATGTAAGTAGATGTATAGTACGATCCATTTAACTTGTCAGAAATCAGCTGTTTCGTTAATAATTAAACAGTGACTTCGACTTCCTTGAAAGTCTTAAAGACCTTTTCTTCAAAGAATAACTTTTTAAAACACCTTTTCAATAATCTTCAGCATTATTTTTTTATTGTGATCATACGTTCGTCTCATATATGTTTTCTGACAAGTTAAAGGTCCTGCTATAAATAGATGTATATCAGATCACATTGAAGCTTGGCACAGATAGATACCGTAGATGGAAAGATATTGACGTTGCTGATGACCGTAAAGTACGGTGGCAAAATATCTATCTAATATAGCGTCAAATTTGTATCTGATTCTTGATAGACATGTAGGCTGCGGTTAGTCAAGAGACAAGACGAAATTGGTCACGTTTAGTCACATAACTATAGTTGCTTGAAGCAACACACCGATAAGTCATTGCATCGGTGTGTGCTGCTTCATAAGCAACTAAACTGTGAATTGTCTTGTCTGTCTTGACTAACTGTACTAATCTATCAAAGTATAATCTGCTAAATTGATTCTGAACGTGGACAAGCCACGACGCTAATAACTTCAATTATTATTCATTGTACGAAATCTGTCCTTTCCAATTATATCTGTAGAATGTATTAATTTATAACAAGTATTTAATACAAAAAGTGTTTAAAATGCATAAAAATTTCGAGATTCTTGAAAAAGTTGATGTATTCTTTGCTATAGTGAAAAGGAGTCCTTGTATATAAATTTTCTGATTAGTAGTTTTATGTGGTGTGTGTACCATTAGCCTCAAAGTTTTTGAAGTCCTATTCTGAGCAAATGGAAGTTGAAAAAAAATTTTTAATTGCATATATTATGTCCTAATAATATGTCTAATGGTTTGGAAGAAGAAAAAAAAATATTAAAAATTTATAATTTATTGACCGCTCAACCTTAAAGTCTTTAAAAGACCTTTTTGAAGAAGACCTTTCAAAGAATAACTTTTTAAAAGACCTTTTCAATAATCTGTGAGATTCAACATTATTTTGTAGGTTAATATTGTGATCATATGCTCGTCGATCATTATTATGTTTTCTGACAAGTTAAAAGGGTCCTGCTATAAATAGATGTATAATCAGATCCATTTAATTTGAAGCTTGGCATTAGATAGATACCGTAGATAGAGAGATATTATTTTTTGACGTTGCTGATGACCGTAGAGTACGATGGCAAAAAAATAATATCTATCTAATGCCAAGCGTCAAATTAAATGTATCTGATTATTGATAGACATGTAAGGCTAGGCGTACACCGGTTAGTCAAGACAAGACAAGACGAAATTAGTCACGTTTAGTCACAGTACTTATGAAGCAACACACAACGATTAGTCATTGCATCGGTGTACTGCTTCATAAGCTACTATGTGAATTATTGTGACTAAGCGTGTCTAATCTTGTCTTGTCTTGACTAACCGGTGTACGCCTAGCCTAAATCAAAGTATAATCTGCTAAATTTCCTTTTGATTCTGAACAGAACATGGTCAAGCCACGACGCTAATAATGTTCCAATTATTATTCATTGTACGAAATCTGTCCTTTCCAATTAGGCCGCCGCGCTGTAGAATGGTGACTTGGCTGCAGGTTTCCTGGTTTTATTAATCACTCGGATCCTGTCCAATGTCCACTCCACTCTTCTAACTGGATGACCCGGCAATTAGTGCTGAATGAATATTCTGCCGAATACAGGTCCGGTCATTAAGAGGAGCTCATCTGAAATAAATCTGAAACAGGAATAACATCATAGATAATATTAATGTTGATGAAAAATTCTGTTCAACTTACAACGTAATAAATGTTAGTCGCTGGAACAATATTGGGACAGTTTGAATTTTCATCAATTCTTCTAATTTAATTGAAGAAAATATTTAGACGAATTAGGAACTAAGATTATTAGACTAAACGAATTAAAGAATATTATCCAACATAGAGAGCTCTTTATAATATCAAAGAATACTTATCTAAATAAATAAGGTTAGCTTCTATTAGTTGAATTGTATTGCATGTTGAATGTGGATTATGTATTGTACTGATTTCAAATTTTATCTAAAAGTAGTCGAATGTTATGATTTCTAATGACGTTGACTGTAGCTATGAATTTTCAAGTATTTAATATTGTTAGTGATTGAACTACGAATCTTGACACTATTCATATTATGTATTGTACGGTTTATTGAATAAAGAAATAATGAAATGAAAATGAAATTATCATACTTCGATGAATTGATCATACCTATCCTAATCACAACTAAATCCGAGCAATTCAAGTATTATTATATCGTGCTCTATTATTATATTGAATTATAGTGATCCATTATATTGGATTTATCCAATATAATGATCAATAATTATTATTACTTTCCATACAGCCCACAATCCAATCAACAATCAGATGTTTTTGATCAGGCACTCTGTTAATTTAGTGAGTCCACTCCTCATTAATTTATTTCTTGAAGTTCACAAAAGGCAGTATGATCTCATATTTCATGATATCTAAGAGAACATTAACATTAAATAAGATATTCAATATCTCTATTTAATTTTAAGAACCAAATTAAATCATTCAAAGGCTCATGGGTTATCCTGCCAACTGAATTGAATCAATAAATAACGCCTTCGCTTTTCTAGCTGCATACCCTTGACAAAGATCAGTTAATCAGCGATCAGATGTTGATCGTTGATCAGGCGCTCCGTTAATTGAATAAAGCAATAATCGGAATCGTGCCAGCGAGCAATAACTCACCTCACTCGGGTGGTCTTGTTACTGTTGCCTTGTTTGCTTTTGGTACTTTCACGCTAGAGCTCGAAAATTTGTTTTTGATTTGAGATGTTATTTATTTTGGTTTATTCAATTTTCTCCTTTTTCTCACCCTCTCCTCTTCTATTTCTCTCTAATCTACTATTTTTTCACATTTTCATTTTCGTCCTTATGGCAAGAAAGTTTAGGTATTGCAAGAAGAGAATTTATTGGTGAGAGGAATAACGTGATATGTCTTGAAATGGGAAAAATCAATGCATTCGATTTCCAGTTTTAAGCAAAATAGTAGTTTGAAGAAGACAATGAAAATAAAATTCAAGACGGTTACTACGATCACGGTTCAATTGATCACTACATTTAAGCTATTAAGTTATTGGACAACTGACGAACCAGGCATGAAAAAGGCGTTATAACAGGGATGTAGACTACATCCCATGAAAAAGGCATAGACTACATCCCTGTTACAACGCCTTTTTCATGCCTGGTTCGTCAGTTGTCCAATAACTTAATTAGTTGAAAACTACTGACTAGCCGGGTATCAAATTCATTTATCCTTCATAGAACTTCAATTATTATGATCCACTTGAATTACTTCTATTCCAAAAACGAATAAGTTACTACTGTAGTACAAATACAAATTCACAAACATCTACATTTATTAATACAGAATTGTGTTAGTAAATGATCAAAAAATGTGTTATATTACATGAGTTTCTGTGTTTAAAATTGACCTACTCCACTATGGAAAGCCATGTTCAAGAGTAGGTTATTCCAGGAGTAGTAATTTATGGAATACGTCTTGCAGTATTTTCTACTACTGTATCAATCCTTTCCTTGTATTGTAAATGATTTTTTGATGAATAACTTCGATTTCATATTGCCTCTAATAGAGGTCTTCTGGTTACAAGATATTACATCCACAAGATTATTCAACACTTTCATTTATCTCGTAAGTGACTGGTTTAATTTTCAGGATCAGTACAATTGAATTGAATCCAATTCTGTAAAATGTATTGTTATTCTACAAGTTAGGCTATATTTTATAACAATCACTGTCTTCACAATTTGAAAATAGTATCAATGATTAATTCTGTACTCTGTTTAGTTATTCCACCTGTTAGGCTTAATTTTATAACAATCGCGGTATTGACAATCTGAGAATAGTCTCATTGATTCACAAAATTGAAAACTCAGTTGCCATCTTCGGTTTACGTTGAAAAATCGATCCGAAAATTGAAGACGACCATGATAAATAGCATCAAGTTAGACCAGGAAACCAGTAAAGGCGAAGGTAGGCAGCAATGATTGGAGCATGGCATGCATTTACTACGTGTGTGTGGCATATTGGTGCTTGCATGATGTGGGAATAACATTGTTTAAAGGAGAGATGTTTGGTTTTAGGAGAACAGCGGGGTTCCTGCAAGACCACCCATGCTGGACCACTGCGCATACTCTACTACGCATGTAATGTCACGCCCTTAAATTATTATTATCGAGTACTCTTAATAGAGGTGTCTTGTGTTCAACAAAAATAGTATTTCACTTTGTTCAGTGTACGAAAACAAATTTGAGATGTAAAGCAGACAGAACAACAAAGGTTGTGTTTTAGAGATTTCATGTCCGGTGTACTTTGTTTAGTAATTTGTTTGGAGTGGTTGTACTTTGTTTAGTGACCAGAAACAAATTGTACCAGAAGATGGAACAAGGCAGGTTTTGTTTTGGTGTTGGAGGAAGTGGGTTAAGATGATTTTAAACAAAAAGAGAACAAGAGACCAAAATAACAAGAATGATTGTTTTTTTTTTTCATTATTGGAGAAACAACGTTCCTCGCAAAAATAAATGTACTGCGTAAATTATAATGTATGGTAATTTATTGTAGTACGAATGTCGTACTTTATTTAAAATCATAATTTTATTCGACCTACTATTGTCCATTAAGTTCTATTTCTCGAAACCTTGATGGTTTTCACTCATCAATTTTTACTCTTCTTACAAAAATAATATAAAAATATATTATAACAATATATTATTATAATATTTTAAATAATATTAAATATATTATTAGTGAATTTCCAGCCATCACTGATAAACGCACATTTCAGTTTTAGGAAACCTCGTTATCAACAAGAGAAAAAAGTATAACTAACTATTGAACCTAAACTTCCAAAAAAACTTTCGAAATTACTAGTGTAAGATTCTATGTTTGAAACAAACATGTAGATTATACCTGAAAGATCCTCATTCTCCTGCTCAAATTCTTAGGTACTTCTCTTCCCCCTCTCTGTCTTTTCCTTTTATTCCTCTTCTTCATATTATTCTTCTTCCTCTTCCTCCTCCAACTCCTCCTCCTCATCATCCTTTCCCTCTTCCTTCTACTCCACCTCCTTTCCTCCTCCTCATCCTCCTCCTCTACCTCCCCTTCCTCCCTCTCTTTCTCCTTCTCCTCCTCCTTTTCCTCCTCCTCCTCCTCCTCATCCTCCCCCTCCTTCTCCTCCTCCACTTCTTCTTCTTTCCCCTGTTCTTTTTCCTATAATATACTCGAATCAAATCAAAATTATTCTCACAATTTCCGCCTCATTCCTTCTATCTCCCACTCTCTCATCTTCAACTTTCTCAAATCCAACCTCATGGTTGAAGTACGCTTTTTAGCCGCCTAATGCGATCGTTAAATGCAGTCCTGCTGCATCGATAAGCATTTATTTCTGCGTTAATAATACAGCCATGAATATTTTTCGGTCTGTGAAACAGATAGAGTTATTTGCATAGGTGAACAAATACGATGACCTCTGACCTGACCGCGTTCACCTGCCCAGTTAACGGCCGGTTAACTTTGACTGGCGCCTGGGCTCGTTACGGACTGTTGCCCGAGGCTAATCACAGAGGCTGTGAACTGTTGAAAAATACTGCTTTCGAAGTCTGTTCCACGTTTAGTTGGCAGTAGGAGGAGGATGATACATTATACTAAAATGGTTCTGGAAATATTTTGATAGCAGGTTTTCAGAATCGAATTCATTCATTGATTATATTTATTTTACATAAACATGACATTATTATGCGCATTCACACGAACACCTTATGAGGTGGATAAAAGATGAAAAAAAAATGAATTTGATTTGAATGAAATTTTTCTGAATTCAGCACGAGATAATATAGAAAAGTTGGAAGTGTACAAAAAATAATATATCTTTTCAGCTCTCTTTACCAGCACACCGCTAATACATGATTATTGTTCTGACAAAGACTTCTGGCTCTAAAGATCATACATTCAATTGAAAATTGATAGAAAATGCAATTAATAGAATATTGTAAAGTACCTGGTCGTGATAAATCTCTCTCATCTCTGGTTTAAAACGTTGTTTATTCGAATTTGAATATTTTTGTAGGCAATCACCAAAGAGTTCTCGTGAATTTAATATCTATCAACAATATTGTAAAAATTAGATTACATTCCTATTATTCTAGTTAATAAAATCTGTAGATACAAGTTAATGAAATTTGATACATTTGTAAGAGATGTATAGATGTATTGATAAATTTAATAGATAGATAGATGAGAAGACTTCATTAGATAACAACCAAACTTGAACAAAATCAGCAATTTATTATTACAAGAATACGTCGAAATTTCTATCATTTAGAAGAAGAAAATCTTCATATAGAATAAAAGACTTCGATAAATAACAACCAGACAACAAAATCAGTAATTATTATTGCTGGAATTGCATTGAAATTTCTATCATTCAGGAGAAGAAAAACAGAATATTAGAATGAAAGACTTCGATAGCAGACAACAAAATCAGTCAATATTGCTGGAATACCTCGAAATTTCTATTGTTCTCAAGAAGAAAATCAGTAGATAGTTAGAAAGACTTTAATGAATAACAACACAATCAGTATTTATTGCTTGAATGCATCATGTATCACCTATCAAATCGACTATAAGCCACGATAAATCATTGATTAATCATCATTAAAGTTGTCAATTAGTATAGTCAGTACATTGAAAGAGAAATCAACACAAGCCAACCAACAATTCACCTCTTATGAATGTCTGTAGATGCTTGAACAGTTGAACACGTACATGATAAACGAATCTTGTATTTAATAGGACAAGAACAACAGTTTATCAAAGGCAGTGGTAGTAATTGAAGATAACGAATCAGGATTTCTTAATTCGCATAGGCGGAGGAATAACTATGAAATATCTTATTTTAATGATATAAAATTTATTGTTAGTCGATAGTAATCTCGTTATTGGTTGGTCGAAGTTGCTCCCTCACTTTATGGTTATTTTTATTTGCATTTCTGACTTGCTGCAGTTTAGATAAGTTTCGATAAGTTGGCTTGCGGCGATTCAAGTGCGCGTCTACTCTATAGAATGCTGTCTCTATTATGTTCCTTCCATCAATGTGGCGGCTGCTATCTCTAATACGCATCCAAGTCTTAGTCGTTAGTACTTCATTTATTGACTTACCTGGGCGCAGCATCGTCTCTCTATTAAGCACTAGATGTTTAAGTGGGTGGGTGCCGCCCTTGAAAAGAATTTCATTTTTACAAGTCGATGGGCTTTGGATAGTTTAGTGAATACTGATAAATTATGAATAATAATTTATTTATTTGAAAAACTCCAAGAACACTTGAGTATTATTTTAAAATTACATAGGGAAGATAGCGCCCTTAATGCATTAATGCAAATTAAAACCCTCAAATTGGTCCATAACTTTTGATACAGCAGCAAGTTATTCATGTTGACCTATTCCGTGGCGAAGCGTGGTATATTTAACCGGTCATCGCCGGGTATTTCCTATAGGATATATACCCGGCGATGACTGGTTAAGTATATCACGCTTCGCCACGGCATGTATTGCAGTATTCAAATCTTCAATTAAACGATATTCACGACATTAAACCTAAAATTTCAAGTGAAGAATAATCACATGCCAATACGCTCGACTTTAAGCTCTCTACTAAAGCTCCGTTGAACGACGATTGCAGATTTATTGTATTTGAAATATTGTTCAACAGCAAATACGCGATCAATTGCGTCATTGTTACTAAAACTGTATACTTAAACCTACAAAATGGTGTCACTCTGCGGTCACAGACAGGTTCTCTCCACTGATACTATCGTACTCAAATCCATCCGTACTCAAATCAGACAATATTATATTCCTCATTAAGATATGATTCTCTTTGAAATAAGTGAACTGTCATATCTCTATTGATACTATCAATCACTTCAAATTAACTAGGGAAATTCCTCGCCATACGAACAAGTTAACGACCTGAATAATTCATACTTCCACAGTTCATGTTTTGATTACTATTCTTCTGCGTCACTATTTTCTCCTCCCACAAGAAACAATGGACAATATCAATTTCCAGCATCGGGATAATACTGATAATAGCACCGGTGTGTTATGATATTTATCTTGGAACAGCTTCAAATGCCATCAGATAAATGTGACCACACATGAATAATGTACGCAGCAGTGTTGAGTTTTAATAGAGATAAAATTGAATAGAATGTACGCACGGTGACGGTTTGCATTCATGCCTTTTTTTTATTAGCTAGACACAGTACTGTGCGTGCGGAGAATGGCACGTTGTACTTCATTTAGTCGCCAAGCGGCATCTGTAGGTGAAAATGCAATTAATAGAATATTGTCAAGTGGCCTGGTCGTGGATCATAGCATAGCGGTCAAACTGGTTCATCAATAATTCAATGCAGCTAGTCGCTTGGATAGCTGATGATAACCTGACAATTCACAGCAAATGTTCATACGTCAGATAAGCTCATCTTCAACTACTCAAAAGAAAATTTAGTGCTTACAGCCTCTTTCTTCCTTACTCTTCTTCTTCCTCCTCTTCTTCTTCTGCTCCTTCTTCTTCTTCTTCTCCTTCTTCTACTCTTTTCCTTCTTCTTCTTCTTCTTCTTCTTCTTCTTCTTCTTCTTCTTCTTCTTCTTCTTCTTCTTCTTCTTCCTTCTTCTTCTTCTTTTTCTTCTTTCTTCTTCTTTTTCTTCTTCTTCTTCTTCTTCATCTTCTTCTTCTTCTTCTTCTTCTTCTTCTTCTTCTTCTTCTTCTTCTTCTTCTTCTTCTTCTTCTTCTTCTTATTCTTCTTCTCATTTCTTCTCTCCTCATCTTCTTCTTCTTCTCCTTCGTCTCCTCATCCTCCTCCTTTATCTTCTTCTTCTTCTGTGTCTCCTTTTTCATTTCTTCTACTTCTTATATTTTTCTTCCTCTTCTCCACCCTCCTTCTTCTTCTTCCTCTTCCTCATCCTTCCCTCCTCATCCTCTTCCTTATTCTTATTCCTCTTCAGCTTCCTCTTATCCATTTTTTTCTCTGAATCTTTAGTACAGTTACGTGTCAATATTGGAAAAATGCGTGGGAATGTGTCACGCCTTGTTTTTCACCTGCTTCCTCCTTACTACACTGAGATACCTGTTCTAAGTTCTGATGCATTTTTCCCATCACAATAGCAGCGCTACCAGTAAAGTTCTGTGTGAATCGACTTAAGACAAGATCTTGTTCTAGATCGAAGAGACTTGCGACTTTATCAACTTTTTGTCTGTTTGTCAAAGAAGTCCAGATGATTTCTCAATATGAATGTTATAATAGGAAGCCTTGTTCACGTTATAATTATAATAATTATAATTGAAAATAATATTATTATTCATTAAATTCAACTGTAACATACTCTGCATTAGGAGAAGCCTCACTTTACATTTTTTTCTAGCTACACTACAATGAGCCAAACTAACTAAACAGTAATCTGCAGTTTTCAGTGTGAATGATTTCCTATTTTTGTTAGGTTACTAGCAGGCACTGAGTAAGGCTAGGAATACACCGGTTAGTCAAGACAAGACGAGATTAGTCACGTTTAGTCACAGTAATTCACATAGTTGCTTGTGAATCAGAACACACCGATGCAATGACTAAGAGGTGAGTGTTGCTTCATATTAAGCAACAATGTGAATTAATGTGACTAAACGTGACTAATGTCGTCTTGTCTTGACTAACCGGTGTACGCCTAGCCTAAGAGAGTCTATCTCATTTTATTATTAAATTCATGACCAAAACCAATTAGAACAGAATTATTATTCATAACTGTAGTTCCACTATACGTGGAATCCTTGCTAGTTTTGCCGTGAATATTGAAATCTGGTTGAGAAAACCTGATAATAACCAGAATGTAGCTTCGACTGACCGTTCAATATTTCATTAATTCCCAGCCGGATATTAATGACTGGTCGAATTTATCGGAATATCCGACTTGAAGCATACACAGAAACGAGTTGCTGTTGTGATTTTTTCGACAATTTATTTTATATTCGAAATTTGCGTGATTGCCGGTCACATACAGAGTTGGCTTGCTGGCTGCTGATGGCTCCCCACTGAGTGTGAACTGAGTGATTATCGCAGCTGAACATTCAATAATCACGGGAGACGATGACGGAGAGAGGAGAAGAGGACGAAGGATGAGAAGAAGAAGAACAACAACAAGGAAAAGGAGAACAAGAGGAAGAAAAAGGGAGTAGGAGTAGAAAAAGGGGAGGAGGAGAAAAAGAAGAAGGATGAGAAGAAAGTAGAAGGAGGAGGAAGAGAAGAATAAGCAGAAGAAGCAGGAGAAGAAGAAGAAGAAGAAGAAGAAGAAGAAGAAGAAGAAGAAGAAGAAGAAGAAGAAGAAGAAGAAGAAGAAGAAGAAGAAGAAGGAAAAGAATAAGAAAAAGGGAAAGATGGGGAAAGAATAAAATGAAAAAAAGATACGTTTTATAGGCCTAAGCCGGCAGATAATATTTTTAATATTAATATAACATTCTAAGTTATTTATTATTAATGCTATTACTCAACTCGCTCGCCTGTAATACAATTATGTTAAATGCATGTATAACATTAAGGCGTTATATAAGACGCATACCGGTTAGTCAAGACAAGACAAAACGAGATTAGTCACAGTAATTCACATAGTTGCTTATGAAGCAGCACACACCGATGCAATGACTAATCAGTGTGTGTTGCTTCATAAGCAACTATGTGAAGTACTGTGACTAAACGTGACTAATCTCGTCTTGTCTTGTCTTGACTAACCGGTGTACGCCTAGCCTTAGAGGAGCCTCCAATATATTGTATTTTTCAAATGTAATTATTGTTTTTGTTTTGTTATTTTTGGAGAATAAAGTATTTCAATTTCAATATTGTTTGTGAGAAACTTCCGAACCATGTTCGATGTAAATTTATTTTTACCAAGGTTTCAAGACAAGTTCATTTCACGAAGCAATCAGCAACTCCTACTGCACTAGTCTAGAACAAACTCCATCTAAACAATTCTGATTTGACTGAATCTACTACTGTAATAGTCTAGCGGTAGCTCCAGACATTTCCAATACGTAACTCCACACTACAGGAAAAACAAGAGAAGCTGCTGTAAAATGACCGCATTTACAGCCGCTGTAAATTAAAACACAAGTCATGTAAAGTTAATTTAGTGGAGGCCGTTCAGCTCGCCCACTAAACTTCCAATTCTTTCTTTCTCCTCTCTCTACCCCTTTATTCTTCCCCTCTCACCTTCTCCTACCCCTCTTCATCCTCTATTTCCTTTCCACCAAATTTATCGCCATGGTCTCGAATTAAAAACAGAATTTTTCGGTCATTTTCTGTCTTCTAAATTAAGATTAAGAGCGTGTGTTGTGCAGTGGGTGGGGACGATCTTTACCGAAATTTCAGTAGTGGACTTTTAAAAGGCCATCAATTAGGATGGGGCCCATCCTAGGCCATTACCACGCCATCTTATTAAATCCGAACACGGTATTCCAACATTTAGGAGCCAATAACCCACTACAGGTAGCTCTCGGAACAGTAACGAGCCTCTTTTGATTTTTTTCTTTTTAATAGTGGGTGGTAAATAAAATACTGCTAGCATTTCTGCTCTCAACTTTAAAGGTTTATCTTAATTTCTTTTGAAAGATTTTTCTACTTCACGTTTTAATTCATTTATATTTTCTGATTTAGATTCAAATTAATATTGATCGATAAGTCAACAGGTTCGCTTCAATCTTCGAGCTAGGATGATTCGAAAATATAATATTCAAATTCAAAAAAAATCTCAACTCGACTTCCGCCTCTGATATGACGGAAAACCAACCTCTCTAATACAACAAAACGAAGATGTTTTTCTAAAAATTGCCAAAATAATACACTTATTAGTAGTTGTTTGTTAAAATATAATACTATGTTCTGTAGTTGTTCTACGTCGGTGTAATCGTCACAAATATAATTATGGCGTTTAAAAGGGCAGGTTTCTCTAACAAAATTGAACCAGGTTTAATTTTTTTCATAATTATGTTTAATTCCGTTGGAAAACCCGGCCCTTGAACTGAATAAGAAATCATATGCATTAACGCAATAAAATTTGACAGAACGAAATAATATTATTCAATTTTTTTGAATAAAGTTTCACATCAATATATCCTTCACACATAGCATGCAGAAACGAAATCAGACAATACTGATAATCATTCAAAATCAAATAAATTTATTCATGAAATTCGCCACATTATTCACTACTTGTACAATAGAACAACACCTGAACAATCACATGGATTGTTGACTGCAATATTTATGTGCGGCTGTTTCTATGCTAGAAAGCTGCGGCTTTACGACAGCTTCAACTATATACTATACTGTAATGTGTAGCCTACAGTACCTACTATAGTATGGCAACATTAGAATTCATCGAGCATATAATTGATAGTGCGCTCAATAAAGGCACAATTCTCACACTCTTGGATTCTTCTTCATGGAGAAGTATTACCTCTTTCTATGAATCTATTTGCTTCTTCTTTTTATTCTTTTTATTCTTTTTCTTCTTCTTCTTCTTCTTCTTCTCCTTCTTCTCCTTCTCCTTCTTCTTCTTCGTCTTCTTCTTCTTTTACCTCCTTCAATGAATACAGAGTGTGGCGTGGGAAACCGTTTATTTACTTGACCTATCAATTGATCAAATCCTGTAGCCTGTTTTAATAGGCTACTACTGTACTTTCATTCATGCTTACTGCTAGTAGTACGGTAATGGTAGTAGTGCTATAATTGAACAAGATCATTTATAAAGGAACCACTGATCAAGGAATAACAATATTATTCCAATGATAATTAATATAATTTGATCATTGTTAATGAATGTCACTGTTATTGACCATGTTCAGGCTTTCTATTAATAATTCGCTTTTCAAAGTGGAAAAACGTGATATTGGAAATAATATAGTGGAATATATTATAGTGAAATAATATAGTGGGAATAACGTTATTGTGCATAAAATAAGTACATATTTGAAGCTCTCCCATTGTTTTAAAGAATGCCAAGTGATCGTATGTGTGACAGTAATTCAATGTAATAACAATATGTTGAGACTTCCAAAATCTTCAAAGAGAATATTTTCAGCTTTCAGGTCCAAATTTGATTCGATTTTGATTTGGTTTGTCCAAAACTAACCCTATTATAAATTATTTGAATAAAATTATTAAATTCTATTTGAATGAAATTATTAAATATTATTTAAATGAACTAAACCTATTTTGAATCAGGAAACCACTTGGCAACTTGGTTCGATTGCTGAGGTTTTTTTCTTTTTTGTAAACTTTCGGAATTGATCGGCATGAGAACTGTGGTTGGCTGCGCTGCACTAAGTGGCCTGTCGTTTAATAGCAATCTTCGACATCATTATATCGCGGCTTCATTATATCCTTCCTTCCAATCGTGTGCTATTTGACGGCTGTTAGCTTGTTGCCGTTGTTGTTTATCGTCGATTTATTCAAAATAAGCACTTCTTCAACACCTGATCGGCCAACACTAGCTCTGCTCTTCCCACCCTTTAACGTTATCTTCTTCTTCTACTTGCTGTTCTTCTTCTCCTTCTTCTTCTTCTTCTTCTTCTTCTTCTTCTTCTTCTTCTTCTTCTTCTCCTCTTCTTCTTCTCCTTCTTCTTCTCTTCTTCTTCTTCTTCTTCTTCTTCTTCTTCTTCTTCTTCTTCTTCTTCTTCTTCTTCTTCTTCTTCTTCTTCTTCTTCTTCTTCTTCTTCTTCTTCTTCTTCTTCTTCTTCTTCTTCTTCTTCTTCTTCTTCTTCTTCTTCTTCTTCTTCTCTTCTTCTTCTTCTTCTTCTTCTTGTCCTCCTCCTCCTCCTCCTCCTCCACCACCTCCTCCTCCTCCTTCTCCTCCTCCTCCTCCTCCTATTTTGTAAGAAACAAATACAAAAGGGATTAATGTTATGATATTAATCTCACATTAATTTTGATCCAAGAAAATTTCCATGATCCCTCTTAGTTACGGCAACTGTCTACTTAGCGTGTGATGTCATTTACTGGAATTTTATCTCATGAAAAGAACATTTACAGCCTACAAGAACGCCTCTAAATTCTTCAATACCCTCTCAATAATTAATTGAGGAATTGAGAGTGATTACTTGAGATTCCATAGGGTTGAATTTGAGAAATGAGAGCAATCATTGAGTTAATCCTCTATTATCACTCTTTCTTCTCCAATAATCACATTAAACTATTCAATGATATTGTACCTTCATCTATATATCAATGATACCTTCTGTATATAAATTATATTCCCTTGCAGGTAATTAGATTTTGTAATATTTTGAACATCTATTCTGTAATTATTCTGTGAAGACCTGAATGAAAGTTTTTGATTTGATTTTTGATTGTTCTCATGTTTGCGCTATTTACAAACGGATCACACTGACATGTCACACACGCAAATCACCAATACAGAAATACAACTCATATGTGAGAGTGTGTGTATAGTGCGGCCAAGTCCCTTGATCTTGTTTCGCTCTTGTGAAGTGCGAAGCGAACTTTCAAACGACTCAGCGACGACGGACGACTTTGAAGTGACGAAGTCTCATGCTAATGAATATTTCTACACCTTCAGTGCCTGCCCGCTTCACTCTCCAACTAGGCTTATTGCCAATTGCGCAACGCTGATAATTTCTGCAGTCGTACTGTTGTACGTTAGCTTTCCTAGTAAATTCACTTTCAAGTTATATTGGTCCTGGTTGCATGAAGGTTTGTTGAGCTTAATCTTAATAATTACCAAAAATTTTGATTCATAATATGAGTGATCGAGACTTTGATCTACTTCTGTGCAACCTAGACTTGGTGTCTCTTAAACGATAAAGGAATAGATTGAACCAGAGTTAAATAAAGGAATAGGTTAAGAGGCCCCAGGACCTAATTCCAGAATAACCTTTCAATTCCAACTTTTACCACACTAGCGCTGCAATCGTTCCTTCGTTTATCCATCATATATCATTCGTCTTCATTCGTATTTCACCCACCACACTGCACTGTAATCGCAGTTCACATTCCACCCTCAAATGCTGGGGAAAAAGTGAAAGTTTTTGCACCTTCATCTGTGCTAAATCCCTGTTAAGTTGTTGAGTTAGTCCTGTTAGTCCTGTTAAGTTAGTTGAGTTTAATTATCTGAGTAAAATATTTATAAAAAAATTTCATCCAAATGCGTTCATCGATTGTAAGGGAATATTATGACAAGGGTTAAGCTAGAAAATGATCTTTTATCAAGTAGTTCCAATATTGGTATAAAATTTGTGTAAAATGTAATTAGTTGTGAAGGAGGCTGTGGATTTGATTTTACAATTATCATTAATTAGATTTCACGATAAAAATCTGCATTGTAGGGGAATTTATGTTTCGGATAGATATTATGCTAGTGAATTAGGTGTGGTGTTGAATCATTTGTATTAGAGATTCTTGAATTTTTGAGTGCGGTGAAGGGCGTTTTGTGTTTTATTGTAAGTGTATAGGCCTAAATTTTGGCAAAATTGTTTTGTTAACGAAGATCATTATCTCGATTATCATAGCATATTCATTGAGAGCGAATATACATGAAACGAGTGGAATGAATGCGTTTATTATTAGCGTTTATTTTCTAATATACTTCGATAAATGATTAAAAAAATTATGAGTAATTTGAAAATAATAGGATCTTCGCCAACATTAGTGTGTGACATCGAACTCAAAATTAAACCGTTTCTTAATCATAACACTACAACTGAATGAACTGTTTCCTAATCAACTGAAACTGAATAAATTATTTCTTAATTACCAGGAAAACCTGGGTCTAGAATAGTGGCGAAGCGTGGTATACTTATTTGGTTATCGCCTATAATAGGAAATATACCCGGCGATAACCAAATAAGTATACCACGCTTCGCCACGGGTCTAGAAGCTTATTTTCATACCGTATTCAAGTCTTATCATATTTCTTGTATTGGATTTTAGTGTATTGGATTTCCTAACATAATTTAGTACTGTTGACTATTCATCTGTTCTACAGATATGGACTCTATCTAGTGACCGAACATTAAATGATAATTCAGCATGAAATACAGTTGCCCCTTACACCAGATACCGATCTGAACCCTTTTTCCACCAGCTAAATTATTCTAGTAATTCGAAACGTACTCGTAGCCACATGAGTACAAACTTAATTTATGAACTTCGACTCCGAAGCATGCTGTATTTAGGCGCCATGAGCTTACAGGTCGTATACCCCGCGGGATAATTGGGGGGGTGCTTTCGTACCTGTAACCCAGTTTCCTTATATGAAAATCCGGTTCCTTAGTCACACACAGAGTTGCACACACACAGTTAAATACTCACACGAAGATAGACGCCTATGCTTTCCCAATGTGCGTTCCAACGACCTTCACAAGGTGATTAGGCGAGTATTATAGTGATCGGGGCTAGAAGAATTCACTTTTGGAGTCGTCGTGATGTACTGATTTGGAACAGAGTTCGAGTTCAGGGGAGTTCATCCATCGAAATTGAATTGGAAGAATGGGAAAATTTAATGGTTTGATTTGGTAGAATATTGTAATAGGTGTATTAATGGTAACACGTTCCACTATTCAATATTAACTATTAGTTTACCCAGTTCTATTTTAAATTGCAGTCAGATTCTTTCAATTTGACGCTTGGCATTAGATGGATAGATAGAGAGATATTATTTCTTGACGTTGCTGAAGACTGTAGAGTTTGATGGCAAAGAAATGAAATCTCTCTATCTAATGCCAAGCGCAAATTAAATGAATATGATTATAATTATACTGTAATTAAAAACTTATAATAGGCATAGTTCATACTAGAAAAGTGTAAGCTGTACTAAAATTTCCTATTCTGATTGAAAATTTGGCAAGGGTAACTAAGATAAGTAACATATCAATAGAAATCTGATCAAACAGGAGGTGTTTAATAATAATATTGCTGAGATATAGAGTGTTGTGAAAGGAAGAATTGATTGCTTTCCAAAATAAGTTGTAATTGTTGTTAATGTATGTCAAGGTCTTAACCTGGATTCGAAAATAAAAAATTTTCTCCTAGAGTGCGAATCTTTTATGGTAGCAGTAATTGGGTCATAGTCTCAATAATTGGACTATTTATGTGAATTTAACTAAATTGAAGGAATTGAAGAAGTTTAGGGCTACTGCCGGTGTTTGTCTATTATTTGTATTATTTTGTTCGATTGATTTCATAAAGATATGAGGATAAAACTGCAAAAATATTGAACTGTACTGAGACTTATCAATTGAATTGAGTTCTTGGTAATATCTTTGAAGGAAACCACAAACAAACATCAAGTACAATAGTACATTATCCTTTCAAAAAATTGGATATACAGGAGTATAGAGTTCAAAATATTGTAAGTGAAGAGTTGTAAACATTGTAAGAATGCCTTTCTCACATGAAAAATGACGATCATTCCTTATTAGTTTCTCATTATAAGTTCATTCAACTGTTATAAATAAGCTATTATAAACGAGGTATCTTATCTATAAATCAGAGTGGATATAATGAACGATAGAAGCCTAATTTATTTATAACCCATAGTAGCATAGGCACGAGCCACTCTACCTTGTACCGTACTAGAACTGGTACTCCCACGGATTTCGGGTATCACATTTACATCTGCTATGCATGCATCTCTGCAACATGTTGCAACACCATCTGTGGCTGCTGCAACAAGTGGCTGCAACCTGCCGTGTCGTCCCACAGCATCCGGTGTCATGACACACACCCTCCTACCCCCCCCCTCATTCAAAGACCCCCGCAAACTCACATAAGCAATCAGTCTTTCGCCCACTATTGAACTTCCGGTCTGTTTCCTTAGCCTAGGCGTACACCGGTTAGTCAAGACAAGACAAGACGAAATTAGTCACGTTTAGTCACAGTACTTCACATAGCTGCTCATGAAGCAGCACACACCGATGCAATGACTAATCGGTGTGTGTTGCTTCATAAGCAACTATGTGAAGTACTGTGACTAAACGTGACTAATCTCGTCTAGTCTTGACTTGACTAACCGGTGTACGCCTAGCCTTAGGGTGTCTAGTTGTTCATTATTTCATATTGATTTTGTTCCTGTGTTACTTTCTAACTTTCCTTCCTTAATTTTCAGTCGTTTTTAGTATTATTCCTATGAATATTATTATTTTACATATTTTCATAATATCATATATTATTCATGTTTTTATTTTTATCCTTTCTCTGGTCCTATTTCCTAGATTGTTTACTTATTATTTTTGTTTCATTTTTGACTCTTCAGTTATTTCTTGTTTTCCATCATATGAATATTATTCTTTATAATTTATATTGTACTCAATAAAAATAGAATATCATTCTCTATGGTTCTTGATTTTTCCCATTGATGTTACTGTTTTTATTCTTCGTTATGTCTTATAACTTTTATGTCATTTTCATGATAATGGTTATCCATCTTAAGATAGTTGCTTATCTATAAACCTACCTTTCAGTATCTTATATTTTAATACCTATATTATTATCTCCTTCTCCTCATTCTAAGTCTTGTTTCTATTTTTTTTCTTGAATTGAAAATTCGAGTTGAAAATTATTTTAATGCGGGATGCTCTGTGTTGTAGTGAAGTTATTCCTTCTGTACTTCTTTCTTTGCTATTATCAAAGACAATTAATTGGAATACTAAATAGCTAATTAGAATACTAATAGTTTCCTATTGTTTTTGCTATTATTTATACTTACCTTTTAACTCTCTTCAGTTTAATCTTCTATAAATTTTTCATTTATATCCTCTTCGTGACTTATTATCTCCTCTTCTTCATCATTATCTTCTCTCTCTATTTGCTCTTCCTCCTCCACCTTCTTCCACTCCTCCTCTTTCTCCTCCACCTCCTTCTTCGTCTCTTCTTTTTCTCTTCCACGTTCCTCACTCTCCTTCTCTTCCTTCTCACCCTCCACCTCCTTGTTCATCTCTTCTTTTCCTCTTCCACGTTCCTCACTCTCCTTCTCTTCCTTCACTCCCTCCACCTCCTCATCTCCCTTCTCCTCCTTCTCCTTTTCTTCCACTTCTCCTCCTTCTCGTTATCAACCTTGTTATCGTTTCTTCCCTGGAATACCACTGATTTTATTATTTTTACAACATGATTTAGATTACAAGTTGGAGAAGGCTTGGATGAAATATTTTCTGAGAAGTTTCCGGTTTGTCTTGTCGGTTTATTATCAGAGCACTGTGATCCGGGATCGTACATCATTTTATCTTTGCAGTTCAAAATTCACGTTGAAGCAACGCAGCCCCAGCCGTTGAAAAATTATTGGTCAGAAATAATTATTTTCAAGGTTAGACTAAGAAAAAAAAGTGTTTGGTATTCGAGCTGCTCGATGCAAGCAGAGCAAGGTGATTATAATAATACTGGGACCCTGTTCTTAAAAAGTTTTAGAATCTTTTTTCATCTTTGGAAAAGTATATATACGCTGCTGGAACGTGGCGAAATTGGTGTGGAAAGGATGATAAATTCACAGTTGACTGACTGGTCTTCAACAACACTGCTTCTTCTTCTTCTCCTTCTTCTCCTCCTCCTTTTCTTCTTCTTTCTTCTTCCTCTTCTCTTCTTCTCCTACTAATCTTCTTCTTGACGGTCAAGCCGCGACTATAGGCTACTTGACTTGATTTCGGAGGATGGATTATCTTCAAGAAACTGGAGATTAAGAAAAGAAGAAGGAGGAAGAAGAAGAAGAAGAAGAAGAAGAAGAAGAAGAAGAAGAAGAAGAAGAAGAAGAAGAAGAAGATGAAGATGAAGAAGAACTGATGGGGGGAAGGGGTGGTGAGTGTAACAGGAGTTGCAGGAGTGAAGAAAAATAGGTGTTAGAGTATACAGAGAGACGGACTCGATTGAGATTCTCAGCTGAGTAATATCGTTTCGAGTCAAGAGTCTTCAATCTCTTTTTCTCCTATACTGACAATCTTGCTTATACTCGTAATAGGATTAATTTAACTTGCAACGTCAGCAACGTTAACAAATAATATCTCTCGATCTATATCATATCTAATGACATTCGCCAAATTAAACGAATCTGACTACAAGCATAAACTAACTCTATAGTAACTAAATGTATAGTTAGTCTATGCTACAAGGTTGTTAGATTCATGCGACCGAAACCGAACAACGAATTTGTATAAATACTCTTGAGTTACCCACCCTTTTTAAATGGAAGAAATTGACTTAACTACATTGAGATTGAATAATAAAATTCGTAAAATTAGGTAACTGATAAGGCATATTTATGAAAAGAATGAATTATTTCAAATACAGTAAATCGAAAATTGAATTCTTGATCTTCAGTTGACTGTTTGAACTGAAGATTTCTCAATACCATTCTTCTTACTGAACCCAGACTCCGTCGACAAAATGGTGGGGAGGAAATCAACACAAATATTATTTAAAAAAAAAAAAACACTTAAATGTATTGTCAATTCCACTGTTTTATTATTTTCAGCACTGTGGAAAACAGTTTAAACATTTTAAAACAGTGGAATTGACAATATCTTTTAGGGCCGGTTCATGAGCTCGGGATTTAGCCTAGTCCTAGACTAAAATGGGTGGCTACCGTAGCATCGACAAACGTTTGTCTTGACAGGTTAGTGGATTAGCAGCATAGAGAGCCCTTCGTACATAGTGTCGAGGCTAACGTTTGTCAATGCTACGGCAGCCACCCGTTTTAGTCTAGGACTTGGCTAAATCCCGAGCTCATGAACCGACCCTTAGTGTTTCATTTCATTATGGAGTTCCACAACATCAATAAGATTTCTACAAATAAGTTCAAATATTATAAGTATGATGCTTTGTGCGGTATTATCGATTCCAATAACATTTATAAGGATTCTTAGATGCTTAACCTCGAATCTAGTATTCGAATCGACTTGACTCGATTGACTCTCGCGAGTCATCTCGAATCGCCGCATTAGGGGCGTGAATTCTGTCGCTGACGGGCAGAAAATCGACTCGGGCACCGGTCGACAAAGATTGATTGATTCGATTGTCGACTGACCCGACCCACTCAACAGATTATCATTTTTTATTATCGTTATTTTTTCTGTAATGGAACCGAACAAGCACAACATATCCCCGGGGCGCGGACTGTTAATTTCTTAATGGCAATTTGCATGCTGGAAATTCCGAGACAAGAGTGTGGCTACTCTTGATTTGTGAACGGGGCGGGAATTTTGAAAAAGTAAATAACCCAATTTCAGCCAGTTTGGCATGTGTAAACATGCCGCTGGCTCACATGTAGGTGAGAACTATTAATCTACTGGAGAAGACGATGCAAGTTAACATGGTGAGTTCACAGCTATAATACGTATCACGAAGAATAAATATTGATTATGTTGGAACACAGACAACGGAAACTGTCTACACCACAGAGGTGAGGGAAGGAGGGATACCCTACACTCTGAATTACTGTATCAGAAAACACATTAGAGACAGTCCTTAGTCTATGGTTGGAGGGTTGAATCTGGTATATCAAAGACAATTTCATATGAATGTAATGTCAGCAATAAAGAAAAAATAAATAAAATAAATATTTGCTTTTTTCTTATAAGATAAAGTGCTTATAGAATGAGGAAACTAATAATTTATTGAAAAAATGTTCTCATTTCAACTCTATAAACATAAGTATCAACTCAATCCTATTCAATTCAGCCTCATTCATTTCAATCATAACATTATTCAGTTGTGTAGGAGAATTTAAAAGTACGGTACCTATTCTTATAGCTTGTCTTCACGATTCTAGTAGACGTTCTACTTACTGGAGGCAGGTTACCAGTGGCCTATCTACTTGCCTATAAACCAGTAACCAGAATGTCTACTAGAACCGTGAAAACCAGCCATTAGGATCTTTCTGAACATGTTGTGATGTGGTTACATGTTATTTATTGGTTAAATTGGTTGAAAAATAGTGCCCGAAACATGAAAGACAATCGTAGCCATTAAGTCAATAGTACCACAGATATCAGACTCAGGCTAGGTGTACATTGGTTAGTCAAGACAAGACAAGACGAGATTAGTCACGTTCAGTCACAGTACTTCACATAGTTGCTTATGAAGCAACACACACCGATTAGTCATTGCATCAGTGTGTGCTGCTTCATAAGCAACTATGTAAATTACTGTAACTAAACGTGGCTTATGTCGTCTTGTCTTGTCTTGACTAACCGGTGTACGCCTAGCCTTAGTAAACTTAGAGCACATACTAGTAAAATGTCAATAATGGCTCAATTATTATCAAGTTATGTAGCTAAGCTGGAATACTACTTTTCAATTCAATTTAGAATTGCTAATGTTCAACAAAAAACATGAACCATTTGCTTATCATTCTCCTCATCGACTTGAGTCTGTACCCTGTACTGTATAAAAAAAAACATCAAGAGTTTAGCAATCATTAGTAAATTACGAAGACAAAGCCAGCATCCAGACCATTGAGACTGAAACAATTGCCGAATTTATTAGGACACGAATTAAGAAATAAAATCGAAATTCAAGAAACGAAGAAAGGGGGAATTGCAGTCATTAATTTGAGAGAAAAACCGCCGACATGGCAGATTGATTAATGGAAAAGACAATGGATACAAAGTTACAAATTCAAGAGACGAATTCGATCGAGTTCGCTTCAAGGGAAATGAAACAGAGTTGGCAGAAGAAAGAGGAAGAAGCAGATGAAAGAAAATGATGAGGAAAAAGAAGAAGAAGAAGAAGAAGTAGGAGGAGAATAAGAAGAATAGGAGGAAGATGAAGAAGAATAAGAAGAAGAAGAAGAAGAAGAAGAAGAAGAAGAAGAAGAAGAAGAAGAAGAAGAAGAAGAAGAAGAAGAAGAAGAAGAAGAAGAAGAAGAAGAAGAAGAGAAGAAGAAGAAGAAGAAGAAGAAGAAGAAGAAGGAGAAGAAGAAGGAGGAGGAAGAAGAAGAGAAGAAGAAGAAAGAAGATGAAGAAGAAGAAGAAAAGAAGAAGAAGAAGAAGAAGAAGAAGAAGAAGAAGAAGAAGATGTTTTTGGTGATTATCAAAGCAAAGTCGTAAACAATGGATACGATTAATGGTGAAAGGGGGATTGATTTTTGATTTGGGTAAGCGAGTGACTGACTATCCCTTCTTCTTCTTCAGCTTCTTTTTGAGAGGTAAGAGGCAGATTAATAAGACCACCCAGATCTATGGTCACATGACCCAATAGTCAGTCACGTGACTTCGTATACCAAAAGTCAACACTACTGATCGATTTATGGCGCTTTTGTTGCCACTAGTTACTCTCTCTCACTCTCTCTCTCTCTCAACAGCTGATTTTCTGCTATCCACTTCTCCTTTCTCCTTTTCTTAATCCTTATTCTCCTCCTGCTCTTCCTCCTTCCTCCTTCCTACTCTTCTTCTTGTTCTTCTATTTCATTTCCAAAAGTTACTCAGTCATTGGACAAATACTGTACTGTAATTGTTTGCAGCATGATAGCAGAGGCAATTCTATTTCTTATTAACTGTTATCAATTTATTACTAACGTAATTCTTAATCTATTTCGGCTAGGTGTATACCGGTTAGTCAAGACAAGACGAGATTAGTCACGTTTAGTCACAGTACTTCACACAGTTGCTTATGAAGCAACACACACCGATTAGTCATTGCATCGGTGTGTGCTGCTTCATAAGCAACTATGTGAATTACTGTGACTAAACGTGACTAATTTCGTCTTGTCTTGTCTTGACTAACCGGTGTACGCCTAGCCTAAGAATGATTCTTTGATGAGAGCTAACTTGTTTTTATTTTATAATAGAAACCGAGACATGAGCGGCGTTGGTGATGTAGGCACTATGAGTGGTGGAACAGGAGAAAGTTACAAGTCTAGGTTAATTGTTTGCCCATGAAAGATAGGACCAAAACAGTATTTCAAGATAGAATCATATCAGATCCTTGAAATATCTTCAATATTATACAGAGTGACGCATAAAGAAGGCATTAATTTGAATAGGATAGTATAAGTAGAGTGTAGTGCAAAGCCATGCGTTCTTTTTGCGTAACTCGGTATAATAAGTGAACATCTAGGTCTAGAGTGTTGGTACGTTCCGCTCGCTACTTGTCCAATGTAACTACGGCTTAAACCCATAGCTGAATCAATCTTGTTCAATTTCAAAAAATAACAGTGGGCTGCATGAAACAAGGCTTGAAAATTATTAGGCTTCGGAAAATAACTCATTGGAATAATAATTATTCTTGTCTGTAATCAATACTATTGTGAAAGCACATTAATTTGTTATAGAGCTAATATAACCCACATGAGTTTATCACTTGAATATTCATAAGGTGAGAAGGGTGTAGTTGCTATGGCAAAGTCTGCGTCTAAACTATTCTCGGCTAATAGATGCTATTGTTTTCGTACCGCCATTAAATATTCATCATGGAGAGCTCGTTTGGAGAGAATGGAGATAAAAAAAGAGGAGGAATAAAAATGGAATAATAATTAAAAAGTAGCTTCCGAACTTGTGTGGTCCTGTCAATCTGAGATGTTGCATTCTTACATCAATATTACCATCAACAATGAGTCTCGGAAATCAACATCAGAAGCGAATCTGATTTTTTCAGAAGGACTGGAACGCCCAATTGCATTTGAATTAATCGGATATTGTATTATTTATTCAGGGTATTAACCGGATCAGCTTGAATAAGATTGTTTGACTGTATAAGCTGTAATAAGCTGTCTGATTCCAATATTCTTCAAAAGTGAATATTGAACTTTACTCAAATAATATCATGATTGAGACTATCGATGGATCGATACTCGAAGTATCGAATGATGAATGGTCGACATTCCACATTGTAAATAGCATGTTGGCAGTGTCAGACATTTATGCAAATGTAAATTCCAGAGTAAATGGAGCATACAGCTTCCCCGGTGTGCCAGACCGATCGTGTGTGTGTGTGTGCGTGTGTTGCTTCAGCCCTGTTGCGAAAATATTTGACGATGAAAAAGAAGAGGAAGAAGAAGAAGATGAAGAAGAGAATGAGAAGGAAAAAGAGCAGGAAAAAGAAGAAGAAGAAGGAGAAGATCACAATGAAGATTTATTAAAAAAGAAGAGAAGGAAAGGAGAAGAAGATGGAGAAGAGGAGAAGGAAAGGAAGAAGAAGAGAAGGAAAGGAAGAAGAGAAGAAGGAAAGGGAGAAGAGAAATGATGTCAAGAAGGAGGAAGAGGACGACGAGAAGATTGAGTAGGAAAGAGGAGGGAAGGGGGAAGAAGGAGGAATGGGAAAATAAAATGGTGAACAAATTCAACAGCAACAGAAAGAAGAGACACAGGAACAAGAAAAATGAAAGAAGAAAAAGAAGAAGTAAACGAAGAAGTAAAAGAATTAGTGAGAGAAGAAGAAGAAGAAGAAGAAGAAGAAGAAGAAGAAGAAGAAGAAGAAGAAGAAGAAGAAGAAGAAGAAGAAGAAGAAGAAGAAGAAGAAGAAGAAGAAGAAGAAGAAGAAGAAGAAGAAGAAGAAGAAGAAGAAGAAGAAGAAGAAGAAGAAGAAGAAGAAGAAGAAGAAGAAGAAGAAGAAGAAGAAGAAGAAGAAGAAGAAGGAGGAGGAGGAGGAAAGAAGAAGAAGAAGAAATACAGGAAGAAGAAGAAGGAAAGTTGGAGCTAAAATGAGAAAATGCTAAAATTGGAAAAACCTAGGTATGTAAAGAGACCAGGAAGAGAAATGATATAGAAGAAACTAAGAAGAAAATAGAGAAAACCAGAGGATAGGAGGAAAAAGAAGAAGAATATAAAGGAGAATAAGAAATGAGGGTGTAGTTGTAGTGTGCAAAAGTCGACGGGGGTCCGCTGGTGATGTCCTATTTAGCAAAATGGCCGATTAATTACGGCACAGGTCACCAACTTGTAGGCTATAAGGACTACTATAGGCTATAAGAAACTCGGTTGTCCAGTTTCTTGCAGTGGATGTGTATTGCTGTGTACATTTTAGAGGTTAACACAAATCTAAGACCAGGACGAGTTGCAGAACCTTACAACCGTGTCCTTAGATTAGCTTATTTATTTAATTACAATTCTTCATTCGAATTCCAAGCCTATTTATGATGGAATACCAATTCAAATCGATTTTCAAAAATCAAACCTCAAACTTAGTTCTGAAATCATAAATTCAGTCAATGGTAGTGAGGCCTTATAAGCTTCTGAAAAAAGCGCTGTGAAAAGACCAAACGTTTTTTTGGTCTGAAACTTTTGCCCAAAACGTTATTCTCTTTTTTTAAAGCACGATCCTTTTAACTTGTCAGAAATCAGCTGTTTCGGTAATAATTAAACAGTGATTTCGACACAATAATCAAAAGGCTTAAAAGTCTTGAAGACCTTTAAAGTCTTTTAAAGACCTTTTTAAAGAAGACCTTTCAAAGAATAACTTTTTAAAAGACCTTTTCAATAATCTGCGAGATTCAGCATTTGTAGGTTAAGTATTGTACTGGTGGCCGAGTAAAACATATGTTTTCTGACAAGTTAAAAGGATCCTGCTATACATAAATTCGTTCAGATGGTTGACAAACTTGTCACTCATCAACATTATTACTCGGCAACGCAAACAAACGTCCAGACGTCTCCCACAGTATTAGTTGATGTCACTTTCCTCTTTTTAGCCGGCGAAAGGTCACCGACTAAACGCAGTACAGCGGCAGACGAGTGCCGTCTCTCCAGAAGTGATGAATAATTTATTTTCGCGCCAATAATTGATTTG
The DNA here is from genome assembly GCA_017141395.1 of Laodelphax striatellus. Taxonomy (NCBI): domain Eukaryota; kingdom Metazoa; phylum Arthropoda; class Insecta; order Hemiptera; family Delphacidae; genus Laodelphax; species Laodelphax striatellus. Next base: position 724,845 of record CM029540.1, read on the forward strand.
CAAACGGCGGGAGAAAGAACCGTTAAATCGGCGAATAAATCAGCTGTTTCGCCTGGCTGAATAAATAATCCGAGGTGGCTCCGGGCTCACCTCACTATACTGTCTTGCCACTAATCGTCGTTTCTAAATAACTTGGAAACGGTCTGGCTTACATGATATTATGTGAGTACCCTTCAATTTGCCAAGTTGTAAGAAACATACTCTAAAATAATTGTATTAATACAGGGTCCGGCAGTGAATCGGGCGATTTTGAAATGGTTGTAAGAAATAAACGGATGAATATTTCAAAATTGTATTGTTACTATCTTAATCTACATTAGAAAGCATTCCCGATTGAGACATTCTTGTATAGGCGATTTCTGCTACTTCTTCTCCTACTTCTTCTCCTCCTCCTTCTCTTTCCCCCTCCTCCTTCTCCTCCTTATCCTCTTCTCCTCCTCCGCCTCCTTCTCCTACTTCTCCTCATTCTGCTCCTTCTCCTCCTCCATCTCATTCCCTTCTCCTCCTTCCACTTCTCCTCCTCTTCTCTTCCTTCGCCTCCTTCTCCTCCTCCTCCTTCTCCCCCTTCTCCTACTCCTCCTCCTCCTTCTCTTCCTCCTCCGCCTCCTTCTCCTTCTTCTCCTCCTCCTCCTCCTTCTCCTCCTTCTCCTCCTTCTCCTCCTTCTCCTCCTTCTCCTCCTTCTCCTCCTTCTCCTCCTTTCCTCCTTTATCTTATTTTCCTTCTTCGTCCTTTTCTTCTTCTCCGCCCTCTCATCTTCGTTTTTCTCTCTATTATTATGTTAGGCTAGGCGTACACCGGTTAGTCAAGACAAGACAAGACGAGATTAGTCACGTTTAGTCACAGTACTTCACCACAAAGTAGAAAGGACTTCCTTTCTTCTCTGTGACTTCACATAGGTGCCTATGAAGCAGCACCGATTAGTCATTGCATCAGTGTGTGCTGCTTCATAAGCAACTATGTGAATAACTGTGACTAATCTCGTCTTGTCTTGTCTTGACTAACCGGTGTACGCCTAGCCTTATTCTCCTTCTACCTTTTCTGAAACTCACGTGACCACTGTCACGTGTGTGTGCGTATGTGTGTTTGATGACACATCGTCTGGTACAGAGTACTTGACCTTTGACCCCCCTTTTGCCACATATGGCAAACACCTCCCTCTCTCACCATATACGTTATACGAGTATACCTCTCCAAAAGATGGTAGTCCGTACTCTTAGGACATTGTCGCCACAACAAATCAATTCATACTTTCCATTTTTCGATTTCACTTTTGTTTAGGTACTTGCAGAGGTAATCCATTCTCTCTATTTGGTTAGTGTATTCCACTTGTTTATACAGTATGTGTCTTTATCACTGTTAGGCTAGGCGTACTCCGCTTAGTCAAGACAAGACAAGACGAGCTTAGTCAAGTTTAGTCACAGTACTCCACATAGTTGCTTATGAACCAGCTCACACCGATGCAATAACTAATCGGTGTGTGTTGCTTCATAAGCAACTATTTGAAGTATTGTGACTAAACGTGACTAATCTCGTCTTGTCTTGTCTTGACTAACCGGTGTACGCCTAGCCTAAAAGAGGCCTTAGGCTAGGCGTACATCGGTTAGTCAAGACAAGACAAGACGAGATTGATAGATAGATATCATAATTATTACAATAATTCCGTTTTCTTGGAAATAAAATGACCACTTTTACTAATACTGTGGTTATGAATGAACAACGAGTACATGCTGTCGATTCGTAATTTAAAATCCCAAGCTCCTTGATAATTTTCATTGTAAACTAAGCTCTTGACAAATTCTAACAGCCTTATTGATATCTGAAATAATTTCCAATGTAAACCAGGCGAATTCTAACAGCCTCATTGATATCTGAAACTCACTAATTAATTTTCCCAATCACCTATTGTTTAGTTAAATTGATTAGGTATACGAAAATCAGCTCAGGATAATTTTACACGGATCTCGTCCAGTATAATCTCTCAATAAATCCTGCCGCTACATTGAAATGCTTAATTCTCTATGCATAGCCTACAAACAAACAGTCACATTATTAACATAATGCTAATCATGTAGAAAGCTCTTTAATAATCTCTGTGCATTGGGTATGCTGTCCAAAGTTCTGGAATAATCATCCAATCCACCCATGAAATAATTACAAGTTTCCAATTACCTGGATTCGGTACGCTTGTAATTATTAATTAATTAATTCAGCGCAGGCTATGTTGCATATGCTTAAAATCAAGCAATGAACTGGAAGTTTATGTTAATTTCATAAGTCGTGAATATTCAGTTTTTGTCAAAGCAGCTACTTTCTAGTATGGCTGATGCGGTATTGCGTTACAACCATGGGGAATTCAAAGGCTAGAAATGATATTGTGGATTTATTAGGATGACGCCTTGCGGATGTGGTGTCATTTAACGTTTCCATGGTAACGAGTGATGTTACTAAAAGCTCTGTCTCCATTTTGTGAGCACAGTTTGCATGAATGTATCGGTATAATTGACAGATAATGCAATCCATCGGGAAAATTTCTGTTGTAGTGTGAGGCTAGGCGTACACCGGTTAGTCAAGACAAGTCAAGACGACATTAGTCACGTTTAGTCACAGTACTTCACATTCGTGCTTATGAAGCAGCTCACACCGATGCAATGACTAATCGGTGTGTGTTGCTTCATAAGCAACTATGTGAATTATTGTGACTAAACGTGACTAATCTCGTCTTGTCTTGTCTTGACTAACCGGTGTACGCCTAGCCTAAAAATTTGTATGTTTGTTTAGTCAACAAACATAATAAAATTATCAGATTCATTTAATTTGATGCTTGGCAGTAGATAGATAAATAGACAGAGAGATACTCTTTCTTGACGTTGCTGAAGACCATGGAATACAATGGCAAAGAAATAATACCTCTCTATCTATATATATCTATCTATCTTTCTTTCCATCTACCTATCTATCTAATTTCAAGCGTCAAATTAAATGAATCTGATTATTCATAGCAATGAAAAACAATAAATATGAAATGAATGTGTAAAATATGGAAGAACGCATTTCCATTTCATTTGCTGTTTGAACCGCCATTGCTGTGACGTTTGCACGAACCGCCTATTGTGGGAGTGTCTTATCTGTCGACCAATGGCTGACGTTCACCTTGATTGGACATTCAACTACCAATCACAGCGCTCGATCGCTATATTCCATCATAATTATAACTTTACTCTTACCTATTACTTTGGTCTTTACTGTAGTTTGAGTTTATCAGGGATTGATAATGGTGTAACAACCGAAAAGTATATCTTGATATTCAAATAAATTTGTGCTTATGACAACTTTAAGTCATTTCATTCGATTTGGATAACTCACACAATAATATATCACCATTACTACTACATAAAAAGTTTTTTATTGTTCATTGACAATAGAAATTTATTGATTTGAATTGAATTTAATATAATTTTATGAACCTCAATATAAGCTCAATTCAATAGTGGATGTCTTCTTTTTGTTATCAGTGGAGTTTCTTCCCTCTCTCAATTATCATCTCTCATCTTATCATCTTATCATCTTCATCTCTCATCTTCATCCTTCCAATTACCCACGCACAAGCTTAGAGCTAATGTGGGCATCATCTCTAGAAAAATAATAATTATTGTCTTATCGTTTTATCTTAACCCCCCCCCCCTCTCCAGCTGTGTTGATAAAAGTAATAAACTGATCCAATCCTCATATATAGCCTACTCAAAATATATAGGAAATGTACATATCCTTGTTTCGATTAATGTAATCCCAAATTCGGAAGAGCCCATGACTCACCTAAGTCACTGAATAATGCTTAGATGCTTTCACAGAATTGCATCTCTCTGTACAGAATTGAATAAGGTATCGATAATTACAGCATTTACCTTTTGCACTTACTTTTGTTACATGAGTACAAGCATTTAATTGGCCTCACTTTCTCAGTGACTTCATGATTCGTTTTACACCTCATTTGGTCGTGAATTTCATTTTCTCTTCTCTGATCACCAGCTGAGAATTTTCACACGAATTACTCCATCTTAATTCCTTCTCCTTCTTTTCTGCGAGAATATTCTCTAGAAAATAATTCCGACCATTATTACTAACCAACTGTCACTAGTTATAATAATTCACCGTTTGGCAAAAGGTCAATTGACTTATATATGTTCATGTAAAATACATGAATATACTGTATCTATACACACGCGGTAGTGAAATTGTTTAATTCAAAACAAAAGTTATAAATCAAATTGGCCAGGCAATTTCAGACAGTCACGCTTGTTAGTTCCTATTATATCTATTTATTCGAATCGTAATGACTTGTGTTTGTAGACATTATATCTGTAGATGTTTTAAAGAAGCTGGACGCATTGAAGTGCCACCATTTTTTAACACACGATGTTTACTTTATCCACAAATCACACTCGTAGTTCAACGTGATTTGATTTGGAAAGGCGAACATATTTTGTCCTTCCAAACTGAATTGAGATAGTCAACATATTTGATAGACGAAATTGAAATTACTGAATTGGAAATTCAAATACGGAATATATTATTGAATGACGGCCATTTTTGTAATACAATAACTTCCACTTTTTTCTACATTCTTTATCTCCTTCGTCTCCTCATTATTCTTCCTCTCCTTCATCTTCTTCATCCCATGGAAACAAAACAAACATAAATACTAACCCGGGAAACACAAAAACAACAATATACTATAAATAGACTTGATTGATACAGTGGGTTTTCCAACTGAGAATGTAAACTTGGGAAAAAATTAATTTCAGTCACAGTCTAATTAAATTCAACTTGGTTTTGATAATTTTTGATGATTTTCATAATTTTCATAATATTCGTATTATATTAGATTTGATTGCTCAATGGATACTCTAATTTACTCAGTGAATCACTACTTGTACAGTCGAACTATCAACTATTATCATGGTACTATTGAGATGAATTGGTGAGTTCTACTTCTACTTATAGCAGGATCCTTTTAACTTGTCAGAGAACAGCTGATTTAACGTTAGTAAACGAGCGTACATCAATCAGCTGTTTTATGACAATTTAAAAGGTTCCTGCTATACATTGAAATGTAATTAGAAACACGATTTTATCTACCTTGATACATTCTGTTAAAAGATTTCTATGATGTTTCGATTTTACTATGTCAACCTTGGAGAAATGTGTCAAGATTTCAACAATCTCAACAATTCACAACAACAATGGATTCAGTAGTAGAAAGCTAAGTTTGACCTGAAATTGACCACGTCATCATGATAGTGAACTGTGTACAGTATGTTCCGATTTCAACAACTGTTCGCCATTCGGCACTCGTAAACAAAGCAGTTACAAGAGTCGTATCAGATCAAAGTGACTTTAGTGGGCATGCGCAGAAGGCGAAAAGGTGACCATGTCTAACCGACGCCGCATGCACCAAATGCACGAAAAACGCGTTAGAATAATGTCCAACACGTTAGTATTGGAATAATGTCTCACTCAGTAGCAGCCACAGCCACGTTCCCATTCTCAGGCCAATTCTGAGAGGCAAAGTAGGCTCGTTTCCCCCGGCAATTCGACAATTTCATGCGCTTGAACAAAATCTGGTGTAAAATTTACACCTATCATTGTGACTACAACACATCTCTAAATTTAATTTACAGATAATTTCAGAGCTCCTCTCCTTTTCTCTGTAAAAAGATGTTAATTTATATAGGTTTTTATAGTAATACATTGTGAAAATCAGTAATTTTCGAAATTCTTGCTTGAAGCAGCAGTCGTGTGTATATATAATTATATTATATGACGCTTGAAGGACAGGTGCAGTTATAGGTAAGGATAGGATATAGTATAACTGTGGAGATTTGTTGCGAGGCCGTTGCATGCGATTCGTGAACTATAAATCCGTGCAATAATTAGAATAATATTTCGGTGGTGAAAAGCGAATCAGCTGTTGAGCTGAACAGTGATGATAGGCTGGTTGTTACCATTCAGCCGATCACGGCTGGCACGATTGTCCCCAGGGCCCCTTCACAACCAATCTGCTATGCTGTGCTCTTTATACTGTTGTGGCTCTTTGGGTTTCACTAGGATACGAGGGATTATGCCGATATACAAGGGTAAGCTAGGTTCACTCTTCACTCAAAGTGTGTTCATTTATCTGAGACAATAATAAATAATTGTCATCACAACTCATTATCACTTTTTGAAGATTTTCAAAGTGTGTACCAGTCCATTCAAACGTTGAAAAACATAACTTTTATGATGTTTTTTCTCAATTACATGTTTTTGGGAGGCTGAATCAGAATCTCAGGAGAGACTCAACCGTGGGCCTAAGTTTCATGAATAGATTTGAAAAGAAACAAATGAAATATTCAATAATAATATGAAATTAACAAGATGGGAGATGAATAATTTCTAACCATAATGATGAAAATAATGAGAAGAAGAGTATTAGTAGGATAATTTGAAATAGTGATGGAGTTAATTTTAAATAATAATGTACAGTAGCCTATATTGAATAAGAATAATATTAAACATTGAATAGAGATGGTAGTAATAATAATAAGAAGAAGAAATAATATTTTTAACGAAGGAGAGAAGGAGAGAGAGTACAAGGAGGAGGAGGAGGAGAAGGATAAGAAGAGAACTATGAACAAGTTAGTAGAACTTTACCTATCATTGTGACTACAACACTATTGCCCGGTTTCTAGGACAATCATTAAATTGTTCATTACTTGAAATGTGACATTAAAGTTTAATGCTACATTCGATTTTTAATGAGGCATACGATCAATATGATTTCCTTCCTCATCTGAATTTTTAAGACGTGTATTATTTTGTTGCATGGTTAGGTCGGTTTGTTTTTATTTTGAAAGTTTTGTAACTCTCTTTTAATTTTAAATGGAGAGGAGAGACAGAGGAAATACATTTCTGAAGCAGAGGAAGAACAATTAATAATATTGTATTCAAATGCAAATTGGTACGTTAATAGAGAAAAAAATAGATAACAAATATCCAAACATAAACATTTTCATCAACAGACTGTATTATTTATTGTCTTCAAAGATTAATATAAGAATAGTCAGAGCAAGCATTCCAGATTCCAGGAGCTAACTTACTGTCTTGTGAAAAGTAGAAGAAGAAGAAGAATAAGAAAAGGGAGAAGAAGAAGAGGAAGGAAAAGAGGGAGAAGAAGAAGAAGAAGAAGAAGAAAAAGCGTTGGAGGGAGTCGCAGAAGAGTTTGAAGAAGGAAACCTGTGAGAAGACGAAGAAGCAGACCAAGCAACATAATAAATAAAATACCACTAGTAATATTAATTGGCTAAATTTCTTATTAATTGAACGAACAACTATAAAGTAGTCTGCGGCTTTCGCGAATATTGCAGCAACTATTTAATCATACTCCTCCAAGCACTAACCGAGTTAACCTGTTTGGGCATAAATAGCGCCCTAACCGGCACACTCGGTTATTAATTAATGTACGCCTGGTATTATATCTATATCTACGTTGAAACTGACTCACTCGAAAGCATGTTATACGATATTATGTTACTGCTGCATCGCATCGGCCTGCCTATTTATTTCAAATAAATAGCCTACATTGTGTGCTCAAGGACTTAAATCGCAGAAAATAGGGGTATAAATCTCTAATCTTAGTATACAGTACGATTCATTTAATTTGACGCTTGACAATCAGTAAACAGCTGATGTAACACAGGTTTGACAGAAAACTTAACCTACGAATGCTGATTCTCGCAGATTATTGCAAAGACTCTAAAAATGTCATTTAAAGACTTGAAAGGACCTCAAGACATTAAAAAGTCTTTGTATTATTGTGTCAAAGCTGCGTAACATCAGCTGTTTACTGATTGCAAAGCGTCAAATTAAATGAGTCGCAGTATACTAAAAGATTCTCTTGTCTTTTTTAATATCAATGTTTGAGCTCGAATTGGATAAAGTTGAAGTAGAGTAGAATTTCAGGCTGAATAGAGACTGGATCAGCCTTCATCCTGGAAAAACTTTTTTTTTCGTTTTTCACTACATCCCAAACATCCACAAAAATAGACAGAGGATGGGTCAATATTATTATTACTATAAAAATAACACCATAATATTTTGGAGTTTCATATGACTAAAACCAAATCACACAAATTCTTGTACTCAATTCTACAAAAACTTGTACTTTTTAGAAATAGGAGTAACCACCAACAAACTTATTTGAAATTGGTATAAATCCGTGGCGAAGCGTGGTATATTCAATTGGTCATCGCCGGGTATATTTCCTATATTAAATAAACCCGGCGATGACCAAATAGGTATACCACGCTTCGCCAAAAGTATAAATAGCTGATTACTCGGAAGCATGCCTCGAGTAACACAGGCTACTGACTAAAGTGGGGCTTCTAGTTTTTGTGGGACACGAAATTGTGATTTATAAAATAGCGATTGGATAGCGTCAGTTTTATTGAAGGATATCAAGTAGCCCGTCGCGATGTAATGAGATAATAAGAGGTGGAGAATGTTATGAAAAACGATAATAAGAGGTTGGAGGTGGAACAGTGAACAACAAGAAGTCAGTGTGTGGTCCACAACTTCAAAAAACGTCAGCTTCCAACGTTTTTTGATGGACAGCCCAATAAAAAATACCAGTAGGGGACAATCAGCCGGTAAGGTAGCCTCACGCTTGCTTTTTATGGCACCCAACAACACCGGGGAGATAAAAGGAGGTAAAGGAATAGATGGAGAAGGAGAATGAGGAGGAGGAGGTGGAGGAGGAGAGGAGGAGGAGGAGGAGGTGGAGGAGGAGGAGGAGGATTAGGAGGAGGATGAGGGATGAGAGGAGGAGGAGGTGGAGGAGGAGGAAGAAGCGGAGGAGATGAGAATAAGGAGCAGGAGAGGAAAAGGAGCTAATGATAAAAATATAGATAAAAATTGAGAAAAGAAGAGCGGAAGAGTGAGGAGCAATAAGAAAAATGAGCGAAATAGTAAAAAGAAGAAGAAGAGGAAGAACAAAAAAGAAGGATAGGTGAAGAAGAAGAAGAATACGATAAAGAAGGACAAAGGGAGAAGAAAAGTAGGAGAAAAAGGAAAAATTGAGAATAATTCTTCAATTTCCACTCTCATCTATTTTTCTTCTTCTTTTTTCCTTCTTCGCTCCCCTCCCCCCTCCAACTCTCAACACTAAATGATTATCAACTTTGCTGGAAGAAATAAAAAGTGAAAAACCGTATCGAAAGCGATCACAAGAAAGAAGAACGAGAATAATAAAGATGTGTGGAAGAGAAGATAGAAAAAAGAAGAAAATTAATCAGGAAGAGGGAAAGAAAAAAGAAAGGAGAAGGAGAGGAGGCAAGTTAGAAGAAGACGGGACAAAAGGAGAAGAAAATTAGGAGATAAGGGAAGAAGGCCCGAGTATAAATGAGAATTGCAAGTTTTTTTAATCAAATTAATATGATAGAGATAGAGTAACAAGAAAAGGATAAGAATGAGAAAGTAACAATCATTAGAAAGGAAATAGAAGAAGTAGAGTGAAGATACATTTAGAATAGAAATAACTGAAGAGGACAGAAAGGATGACGAAAAAAAGATGCAAAGAAGGAGGAGGAGCAGAAGAAGTCGAGGAAGTAGAAGTGAGAAGATAAAGGAAGAAAAAAGATGAAAAGAAACATTGACAAAGGAGAAGGAGAAGGATCAGAAGGTGATGGGAGGAAAGGAGAAGAAGAAGAAGAAGAAGAAGAAGAAGAAGAAGAAGAAGAAGAAGAAGAAGAAGAAGAAGAAGAAGAAGAAGAAGAAGAAGAAGAAGAAGAAGAAGAAGAAGAAGAAGAAGAAGAAGAAGAAGAAGAAGAAGAAAGAAAAGAAGAAGAAGAAGAAGAAGAAGAAGAAGAAGAAGAAGAAGAAGGAAGAAGAAGAAGAAGAAGAAGAAAAAGAAAAAGAAGAAGAAGAAGAAGACGAAGAAAAAGAAGAAGAAAAAGAAGACGAAGCAGAAGACGAAGAAAAAGAAGAAGAAGCAGAAGAAGACGAAGAAAAAGAAGAAGAAGAAGAAGAAGACGAAAAAAGTCATGAAGAAGGAGGTGGTGGAGGATGTGGTAATAAAGAAAATATTTTCAATCCCCGAATGTGTATTATTTACGATACAGCCCCACCCACATTGACTACTCAGCTACTCGCTCCCAAATTATTGGGATATAATTCAAGAATTATATCCCAATATTCTTGACAAAGATGACTTCTGTTTGCTTTTTACTCGTTCTTTATTTCATAGTGAGCGATCTTGTGATTTAGACTTCCTTCAAAGACAACCACTTCCTGTGTTATGAGTTGCAATTTTGAAATTATCGAATTTATAGACAGGATATTCGGGTGATATAATCAATGTGATATACTCATGTATTATAGTAGCCTAACCCGAAAAACGGGATCAGTTCATTGTGATTATGGAACCAAATCATTCCAATCAAGTACCTCAATAGCTGATGCATTTTGCTTAGGCTCCGGGGGCCTGTTTCATAAAACTTAGAAGTCAAGAAATACAGATGGAATGGCGAACTCACACTAAATGTTCAAAGTTAGGTTATGTCCAACATTAACACTAAAAAAGCTAAGAACAAGAATATTATCGATTTTGAATTAATCTGAATTAACAATAGACAATTGAAAATATTCACAAAAATATTGGATGTAACTGGAAATTGTATAACTAGAAATTGTTGAAATATGTTCGTATCAGTTACTACAGCTGATTCATCTAATGGCTGGTTTTTACGATTCTAGTAGACGTTCTACATACTGGAGGCAAGTTACCAGAAGCCTATCAACTTACCTAAAAAACATTAACCTGCCTCCAGTAACCAGAACCTCTACTAGAATTGTGAAAACCATTGTGATTTCGCCATTCCAGCTGCTGTGTATTTCTTGACTTCTAAGTTTTATGAAGCAGGCACTGGTTATTAAATTCAATGATGAAACCATAGCAATTCTTCAAATTGGCTCAATCCTGCTTACTTCTAATCCAGATTCGTGGTTCTGTTGCATTTTAGACTACAGAATGTCTGAAAATTCTATATTTTAAAATATTAGATTGGATTACAAGATCAAATCAAATCAAATATTGAAGATTTTTTAAAAATTCTTATACAATGTTCATGAATCAAAACTACTAGTAACAGTAAAAAAGCAATATTTGAAAATGAAGAAAAAGTTTTTGAACTAACTTTGACCATTATTTCAATATTTGTTACAGGCTTTCAACTGCTGGATGTAACAGCGAGTTTATTATGAGACTCAATCATTTTCATACAAAAATCAGACACCAAAAAAGTATGAAAATTCAAAAGTGTGCTGAAGAAAATAATGAAGTGTAGAGGAGAAAATAATGGGTAAATCGGTGGTTTTTCCAAAGACATTTTTCGCTTTCATTAGCCTGTAAAATACCTCCTTGATCCTCGGATCACTATTTTCGGCCACTGCTTAATAGACAGGTTAACTTTATTACAGTCGATTAGACTAGAGATTTGATCTATGAGACAACAATCTTGTAGGCGTAGCTTGATAGTAATTAATGCAGATCAAAAGGCCTGAGTGAAAAATGTTGTGCTCCGACAAGACACTGTGTATTTTCCAAATCAATTTGTTATAAGACACTTCCCGAATTACTATACAACTTTTTTCGTATTGGAAAAAGATGATCACACGAGCAATTACCTCGTATTATGCAAATATTCGTCATGGGTGGTCCAATTTAGCTGTCAGACATGTGGTCTTGGAACATGTTAGACCATGTTTTATGGACAGGTTACAACGATGGATGCATTATTGGGTCCCATGTATGTGATCATATCGTGTACATTTACCGCATAAAGCTTCAGAGTTTACCGAATAACTGATAATTGGGCAGTAGGCTACATTCATGCAGCAGTGATTTCATCATTGGCAAACGCTCATAGGGTTATGACCACATAATAGGAGTTTGAATAGGAGACACGATCTCTTGTGTATTGGGAGAAATGATGACACATTTCCACGAAGATTGGTGTTATTGGTATGAGCATAGACGAACTCTATTGTTAAAATATACTCATGTATATAGTTACAGCAGGATCCTTTCAACTTGTCAGAAATCAGCTGTTTCAAAGAGCAATATCCCAATACTTAACCTACAAGTGCTGAATCTCGCAGGTTATTGAAAAGGTCTTTCAAAAATTTATTCTTTGAAAGGTATTCTTCAAAAATGTATTTTAAAGACTTTAAAGGTCTTTATGACTTTTAAGCCTTTTGATTATTGTGTCGAAATCAATGTTAAATTATTACCGAAACAGCTGATTTCTGACAAGTTAATTGGATCCTGCTATACTATCTATATGGTTAGTCTATGCTATGAATATTCTCAATATCAGTACTACAGTACTTCATTGAATAGAATGGAATAGTACATTGAAAATAGGATAGGATACTTTTTATTAAATTTACACTTGATTCAGAAATGTTGTGGAACTCCTCCATAGTAAGCCGTGGCGAAGCGTGGTATACTTATTTCGTCATCGCCGTGTATATTTCCTAGAGAGAATATACCCGGCGATGACCAAATAAGTATACCACGCTTCGCCACTAATAGTAAGGTGAATGAGATAAATATTCAGAATGAATGAAACAAAACAATACTCGTGACCGAGCGCTGTGATTGGCAGCTGAATGGCCTAACAAGGTGAACGACTGCCATTGGTCTAGATAAGCTCCTCCCACAATGGGCGGTTTCTATTTATTTATCTTTTTTTTTTGAAAGAAATCTTTGTGAAATAGACACTATTTGTCTATTGTACCAATTGTCTTTGTCACTAATTGTCTTTGTACCACAAGGCTAATTTAAGTATTACTGAAAAAAGGGTAATTTCAAGTATGATCTGATTCCATCCAATTTCCATGAACTCATTGTTTCATTGATGTTTGTACCAGGTTTTATGAAATTACATAGAATAACTTGTATTGGGTTCCATTGAAGATTGGATAATTGACAAAATATTCTGAAATTTGACAGATTCACTTGTTCACAAATGCAATATTTCATAACAATTAAATACTCAGTAATAAGAATATTTGAAATTGTCAATTTTCCATTCAAAACATAGCATGCAATGAAAATATCGATATTTCATACTAGATCATAGGCTACTATATTTGAAATTGTCCATTTGCCATTCAAAACATAGCAAGCAATGAAAATATCGAGATTTTATACTAGATCATACAAAATCTAGATTTTGATACAAAATACAAATTCCATACTAGATTGTGATGGATTATATAAAATTATAATTATCAGATTTCCGGCCAGTAGCACGAGAAGTCGATTGAATTTAACCACCTTGAAATGACGTCATTTAACAAAATCGATACAACTAGATCCCTATTTAGCTCCAAGGAATCATGGACTTACGCCTCCTATACCTATTCAATAGATTAGTCCGAAAATAGTACAAAATGTAATGAAAGCTTATTTGAGAAAATCAAATAGAGCAATGCACTCGACTATCAATTAGAAAATATGATGAACATAGAAAAAGAAATATTGCATTCCGAGAATTTCAAGTTTACGAATGTGGAAGAATTGACAAGGATATAAAGATGAGAAGGAGACTACGATAAACTTGATGGTAATGAAGGAATGACGTTACAAGGATATACGATGGATATGATATAAGATGAGGATGGAAGGATGAAGGAGAAGATGAGGAAGAAAAAGAAGAAAGGAATGAGATGAAAGATAATCTATGAGGAAGAATGCAACTATAGCACTGGACGAACGGCAATCATTATTTAGATTTCTACAGGGCTAATGGTCTCTCAAGTCCGGACTAATGGACTTGCTATAATACCTTGTACTCAGCTTGGAATTGCTTATTAAATTCTGATACGTATTAATAGAAGACCGATACATTTTACACCAATTGCTGCTGTGTGGCTGCTTCTTCTCTTTCTTCTTCTTCTTCTTCTTCTGCTTCTTCTTCTTCTTCTTCTTCTCCTTCTTCTTCTACTTCTTCTTCTCACTCTTCTTCTCCTCCTCCCCCACCTTCTTTATCTTTTGCAACCGTCTTCTTGTACTTCTAAGCCCTTACGGCTACACCTTAAATCTACTCGTATTTTGATCTTCATATTTTAATTTTATCCTAAATAGAATGACTTCAGAGGCGCTTCAGTAAATCCATGAACTTATACCAATGTAAATAGACAGATAGCAGCTTCATAAGCAGCTATGTGAATTACTGTGACTAAACGTGACTAATGTCGTCTTGTCTTGTCTTGACAAACCGGTGTACGCCTAGTCTGATAAGAAAAGTAGATATTGTATGAAAAAGAAGATACTGTAGAAACATTGCAATTCAGTGAGCGAATTCAGGCTCCATCTCTAGAGTATTGGACAAATTTATCAAATCGCTAATTAGATAAGAATATTTGGTTGGTCTGTAATTGAATGAACAAATAAATCAAATGAGAATATTATCAAATAGAATATTCATTAGATTAAGATATATTATGATTAAGATAATAATATTAGATTAAGATAAGAATTATTCTTAAGATTAAGAATATTTATCCAATTCAGAATATAAATCCAGTAGAGATCCAACAAAGAAATAAAATAAAATCTATGTAGAGAACCCAATAGAGAACCAATATAAAGAAGTATTCTACGGATCTTTCTAACCTGCATAACCAACATAACCTATCATGATAACCAAGATAACATCAAAGCCTGACCATAACAGCACTTATATCAACTTAGTAACCATTTGGTTATTAAGGGAATAACGTTTAACGCGAATAACGTTACCTTATGTGGTCATTAAGGAGCGAAATAGCATTCTGCTGATGAGCAGGCTCTCTCTTGTCTGAATGAATCGTTAAATTTTACGATACCAATATCAGTCGACAACTCTGAGGCTAGGCGTACACCGGTTAGTCAAGACAAGACAAGACAACATTAGTCACGTTTAGTCACAGTAATTCACATTGCTGCTTATGAAGCAGCACACACCGATGCAATGACTAATCGGTGTGTGTTGTTTCATAAGCAACTATGTGAAGTACTGTGACTAAACGTGACTAATCTCGTCTTGTCTTGTCTTGACTAACCGGTGTACGCCTAGCCTCACATTACAGCAAATCGCTGAGATAAGTCTAGTTTCAAGACTCGTCCGCTGTTTGGAAAGAATATCAGCTGTTCCTATTAGGGCTAGTTCCAATACTAGAGTCTGGAAACAGCTGATTGTTGAATAATATGTATCGAAGCTTGCCAGGTTCCATTTCTATTGCAACAAATCTCTGAAACAAGTTGCGAGGCTAATATGATGTTTCTAATGGGCCGTGTGCCCACGGAGCAACTGCTATCTGACTTCAGTCAGCAACCCAGCGTTGCCAGATAGCATTGACTGATAGGTGAGATTACCCGAAAAAAAGCCAAATGTTATCTGGCAACGCTGGGTTGCTGACTGAAGTCAGATAGCAGTTGCTTCGTGGACACACAGCCTAAGGCTAGGCGTACACCGGTTAGTCAAGACAAGACAAGACGAAATTAGTCACGTTTAGTCACAGTAATTCACATAGCTGCTTATGAAGCAGCACATACCGATGCAATGACTAATCGGTGTGTGTTGCTTCATAAGCAACTGTGTGAAGTACTGTGACTAAACGTGATTAATTTCGTCTTGTCTTGTCTTGATAAACCGGTGTACGGTTAGGTTGTTAGTACAAAATACTAACTTGATGAACCCAGTAGAATGCAACTAGATTGCAACTTTGGTAGAAGGAAATATTTTATTGTTTTATTTGGAATGAAGTTTGGGAAGAGAATAAATTATTCGCGATAATGTTTTTTTGGCGAAAGCCCAAAAACTGTTTTTACTGTTTTGTACGCTACTTTCAAAGAGGTTATTGCGAGGATGGTTTTGAACCGAGAATGAAAGTTTTTGAAATAATTGTAGGTACTTTACCATTAAATTAAACTACTTCATCACCCATCGACTAGATTAGAAGACTAGATTAGAATACAGTAGTCTGTGAGAGTCCGTGGCGAAGCGTGGTATACTTATTTGGTAATATAGGAAATATACCCGGCGATGACCAAATAAGTATACCACGCTTCGCCACTAGTGAGAGTTTAAGTAACCTACAGACATGGACTAATCATAATATTTGACTTGGATTATCTCTGGTACAGACTAAAATAGACTATTATGAGTATTATATTATAATATAGTCCATAGATATACTATAGTCTATTTCGAGGTATATACCTAGTCCATGGTATAAGATTACTTAGACTTAGTGAATGATACTAATAATTATAACGTATTGAAAAATCTATACTTATTGAATATACACTGTATATAAGAGAATTTAAATGTAGTAGGATTCTTTTAACTTGTCAGAAAACAGCTGATTCAACGTTAGTAAACGAGCATTCATCAATCAGCTGTTCTATGACAATTTAAAAGAATCCTGCTATACTTAGTCGCTGACGTGAACAGCAATCTGCCAGTAGGTAGGCCCAGGCAACCTGTTGCTCACTCCAGCAGGTTTCAACCCGTTCTGTTCGGCGAATCGACTCTCAAAAATTCCACCCGGTTTTTGAACAAGCTCTGCTAGTAGTTCTGAAACTTGCCACCAGGCTGCACCACTGTACAGCAGTGTTGACCGGTTTGATTGAAGTCTTGCGTTTCGCGTATTTCACGTCCCACGTTCGTTCAATTATGGTCACAGACTAGAGATAAAAAAAAAGATAGAAAGAAAAGAGACAATACAACTCGTCAGTGGTATTCATAGTACTAATATTAATATATTATTAGAATACGCATAGAGATAAGTTCAGATAATAATTATATTATGTGAAATTTTTCTATGTTAAATTAGATTTGCATGAAGATATTGGGAGAAAATTGATTCTATAGAAAATATACTCATATCATCATCTCATCATTACCTAGCATTACCCACGCACAAGTTCATGTCTGTGGGCATCCGTGGCGAAGCGTGGTATACTTATTTGGTCATCGCCGGGTATATTTCCTATAGGAAATATAAAAGTTACAATTACAAACCTGTAAACAAGTAGAAATATTGATTTTTTTTACGACCCCCGTAAATGTCTTGCTGTGAACACATTTTTATTTGTGTTTGTTATTTTTGAATGACAGGATTGGTTGAACTAGTAGAGGCTTGATCAACCGAGACTCGGATAACCGGGAGTTTACTGTAAGGGTATTGACAAGAATAATTTTAATTGTCATATTTTTTTACAAGAGGATGATGACCTACTAATGATTATACTTATAATATAAGTATAAGTATATTTATACACTAGTATAAGTATAATTATTTTATAATGTATAAGTATATATATTATATACTTGTGACAATGGCCAATGTTTCTTGTAAATCAAATGGCAATAAATATATTTCTATTTCTATGATAATTGGCAAAGTAAATAAATTTGTGACATTAACAAAATCTAAATCGATGAATGTCTTCGAGTATATAAAATACTTTTCAAGATCAAGATGAAAGGAAATGAGATATTGCACCTATTCAGTTGCTGTTAAATCATAATAAATAGTGAATATTATATGGCATTAATAAGGAATTTCGTTCAATTAATAATTATATTTGCAAGATCATTCTTTCATTTCTACACGTAGTTTACAGAACTAGACTGATGCATGAAAAAATCATTTGTAACATTTTTAATGAGTGTATAAATGGCTAAAAGAGCATAATGAATAATTGACAATGAATAATTGAATCGCAAGGATGAATTCCTTTCAACATCAGTAACTCAACCTTTCAAAAGAGCCAGAAAACAAGATTTCGCCAATGATAATAATTGATATTATTTTAAAATTCACTCTCAGTTTACAAGCGCACTGAGAACATGGTAATAATTCATCGTGATTTACTCATCGCATTATCAGTTACAAGGGAAAACCATTTGCTTTATCAATGAAAGCTCAGGTCAAGCTGCAATATCTCTATCTATCTATATAGAGATATCTCTAATGTTCAGAATATTTTATTTGTTCGTCTCATTCAACCTATGCATAATTTATTGAATTATGACCATCACATCTTCATTATTCTCTAAAACTATATCTATGTATCGGTATATGTCTACTATATCTATGTATCTAATACTTTACCATTTATATAGATAGTCCTATTTATATCTATGTATTCGATTTGCAAAAATGCTCTCAAGGAGATTCTCTCTCAAGCTGAGATGACAGAAGAAAGTAAAATGATCCGCACTAATAATTGGCTGTTCTAGTATTGAATTTTATTGCTTTTAACCGTCATAACAAATATTACTGATCTACTGATTAACTACGATATTAATTATACTAGTATACAGGCTATCATAAAGTCTCTACGCAGTAGTTTTGTGATGACATAATAATATATTATTGTGTTGTCGCACAGAATAAAAACTCTCTTCATTAATCTTAAATTAAGTCTTCATTAACTCTTCATTAAGAGGCTCTTAAATTAACTCTGAGTCATTTCTGGTTCTGGTTTGAGCCCCATTCAACAGATTATTCCCTTTAATGTGGACTTAGGCTAGGCGTACACCGGTTAGTCAAGACAAGACAAGACGAGATTAGTCACGTTTAGTCACAGTAATTCACATAGTTGCTTATGAAGCAGCACACACCGATGCAATGACTAATCGGTGTGTCTTGCTTCATAAGCAACTATGTGAAGTACTAAGACTCAACGTGACTAATCTCGTCTTGTCTTGTCTTAACTAACCGGTGTACGCCTAGCCTTATATAACATTTTTCTTAGCAGTATTGAAGAAGATTTTATGAGAAGTTCGTTAGTCTCAATAGAGTAGTTGGTGAGAGTCTGCAGCTTTGATAGTTAATTATTGAAGTTTTGGTCATTGGTTCGATTCTCATAGAACCTGATGATATTTTCGTTTTAGTATCAATATCTCACAATAAAGTGAAAAATTCAATACAAAATCTCAAACATTCATTAAAGATGGAATAGCATGAGCAAAATAATCATTGACTAAATCAGCCCATGCCAAAATTGAAGCACTTCAACTCGTAAATTTCTGCTAGAAGTTGATTTTCATCAATAATTGGCTAAAATACGTTGAAAACTGTGTAGTTTTATATACATACACTCTCACTAACCGTAATTATTTGAAACGTGGAGCATCGTGCATTTTATATTGCGCTGAAAAAGATCGAAATCGGGACAATTTATAGCGCGATTTTGATGCGATCAGAAAAAATACGATCGAAAGTTGGGCTGAAACCACGAATTTATGAAGTGAAAAGTGTTTATCTCGCAGAAAATCAGATTTTATCTGACGAATCGAACGGTGTTGATTGTCGGTGGGTGACTAATGACGTTGAAAAAACGTGTTTTTTCTCGTTTTTTCAACGCTATTGCTTAGGTAGAAACAGGCACGTCACCATAAAATGACCAAACCTTGACGTGTAGCTAGTCACTTTTAGAAACAGTTTTTTTTTAGTTTTGGGTTTAAAGAGTTATCTCCACACTTGGTGTGAGTTTTGGACAGTTTATCTTGATCAACCAAAGCTGTTAGGATGCCTGAAGCTGTTGATATCTACTGGATTTGATCAAATGAGGCCTTTCACGCAGTTTTCTATCCTTGTTATGTAGTGTTTATTTTTCAGTGAGTGATCAAAGTATCGTTATCATTTGCTCATAATAATGCTTTCATAATCATCATAATCTTGATTCAATCTTGAATGTTGTATCCTGAAATAATATTTTCTCAGACTTCTACTTTTTATTCTTTCTCTTTTTCTTCACTTCCTTATCTTCCTGCTCCTTTTTCTTCTTCTTCTTCTTCTTCTTCTTCTTCTTCTTCTTCTTCTTCTTCTTCTTCTTCTTCTTCTTCTTCTTCTTCTTCTTCTTCTTCTTCTTCTTCTCTTCTTCTCTCTTCTTCTCCACGTCCCTCCTCCAACTCGTCCCCTTGTTCATCTCTTCGTTACCCATTTTCTTCTTCTCTTACTCTTCATCCTAGTCCTTTTCCTCCTCATCTTCCTTCTCCTGTTTTCCTCCTCCTCCTCCTCCTCCTCCTCCTCTTCCATCGCCTTATTCTCATCCTCCTCTTCCAATTTTTCTATTATTTCTTCTCCTCCTTCCCTCTTCCTTCTCCTCCTCCCCTACTCTTTCTTCTCTCCTTTTTCCTCTTCATCCTCAAACTTCTTCCCATCCTCTACAAGTTTCTGTTCATTGAATCCACGTGTAACTTAGTTCTGATACCTTGATTATACATTTCCAATTCAACACTATGGTTACATGCTCAACTTTACCAGTTGAATAGCATAATGTTGATAGTAAGACTAGGGGTACACCGGTTAGTCAAGAGAAGAAAAGACGAGATTAGTCACGTTTAGTCACAGTACTTCACATAGTTGCTTATGAAGCAACACACCGATTAGTCATTGCATCGGTGTGTGCTGCTTCATAAGCAGCTATGTGAATTACTGTGACTAAACGTGACTAATGTCGTCTTGTCTTGTCTTGACTAACCAGTGCACGCCTAGCCTAATGTGTGAACAACACTAGCTAACTTTAAGTTGTCATTCGATTATTAGGAAAAACCGTACAAATCACTATTTTCCCATCGACTTGCATAATATTCCAATGGCACCGTGTAAATAAGGTATAAGCACCAGTCTTGGAGCTTGACCATCAGAAAAGCTGCAAGGCTCTATCGTTTAGCAACGCTTCAGTGGTTATGAATAGTTAGCAAGCGCCAAATTCAAAAAATATACATAAACAATTCAAGCTATCCTGTATACCCCCTCCCTTGTTTAGTACACGAATCCAAAGGAACCATTGTGATGTATCTGTTCTCTCTTTCTTTCTCTGAGCCCGATCATGTCTTGATTCAGATCACTGATAAGATTGGTGTTAAAGATCGCATAAAGCACCGACAATCGACATGCTTAAATAAGCTCAAACTGATGCTTCGCTGATCTAACCAGTTAAGTACCGAATAAAAATCGCGTTCAATATGGTGTGTGGTCGAGCATGTAATGACCCATTTTATAATCTGTTATCTCTGATTTCTCTGAAGAGATACGTGTTATCTCCAAGGATTAGTATGCCGACTATAGCCAAAAATAGAATGGCGTCTGTTTTGCGGTCTCTTTATTATGCAAGAAAGTGAAAGAAGGGCTCTTCCACCATGGAAAAGAACGACGCAATGTTTCTTGAAAAAGTAGTTCATCATTCTTACTAAAAAGACATCCTACTAGATCTGGATGTCACGATTATAGTAATATTCATTTAATTTGGCGGATGGCGAATAACTTTAACATTTCTATGGTAACAGGTGATGTTCTGTTGGATTTTTCCCATATAAATACTGTATATAACATTAATAAATCAACAGAACATCACCCTTAGAAGATCCAATGATCTTTTGGAATATTGATGGTGAAATTATTGGAGTATCTGTAAACAATTATTATTTTGTGAAGGCTGAGAATCTTAGAATAATCAATGAATTGAATTTAATACATTAAGGGCCGGTTCATGAGCTCGGGATTTAGCCAAGTCCTAGACTAAAACGGTTGGCCACCGTAGCATCGACAAACGTTAGCCTCGACACTATGTACTAGGGGCTCTCTATGCTGCTAACCCACTAACCTGTCGAGACAAACGTTTGTCGATGCTACGGTAGGCACCCGTTTTAGTCTAGGACTTGGCTAAATCCCGAGCTCATGAACCGGCCCTAAATCTCCTGGGTATCCTCAACATGTTATCAATGTGTTCACTGTTCAAGATATTTATATCATGAGAGAAGTTCTATATCATTTAATAAGTAATGTTATCTTTTCAATATTTCACAATATTTCAACGAGAATCAATGAAAAAATATAACATCATTATAATGCCGTCATTATACGGTAGTTACAAATTCAATTATTTCATATTTGGTGTCACTGGCCGTTCAAATAATATTACACTTTTGTCCGATTTCCCGTGAATTAACTAATGTCATCTGACGGTGTTCAATTGAATGATTACCGATGAACGACGTCATTTCACAGTGGTTAAATCCAATTGGCTGATTAGAGAGTTTAATTGAACTTTTCACTGATGACTTCGTCTCTTGCAGGCTCCAAGCCTGGCGCCAAGGAGGCCTTTTCTCGCAAAACAAACAACTCGCCTGATTCCAATTCTAATTTGCTGTTGATAGTCAGCCGGTGAGCTTTCTTTGCCATTCTAATCAGAGGTCAAGCAGGTCAATCATTACTTGTCTCGTGTCACCCGGCTTACATGCTAAATAAATCGCTTCGGGGGACTTGTCACCATTGCAAAATACTGACTGATTCTTGATTTATTTTCTCTTTTTATTCATCATCTCCTCTTCCTCCACTTCTCCTTTTTGTAGTTCTTCTCTTTGCTCACCCTTTGTCTCTTCTCACACTCATTTCAAATCTATCTCTTTCGATTACCCTGTATATTCCTTGTTTTATGTATTATTATCCTTACTCAATATTCAAGTGTCAATATTCATATAAATTAACAATTCATAACAAATAATAAAGAACAGTCATAAAACTTCAGTCAAATCTGTAAACTCTTGTGGGTAGTACAGAGACAATGATACCAAATATTCCTTGAGTCTTATTCTTAATTTCTTTATATCCTCGAATGCAATTCTAGAGGCAGCATTGTGAAATATTTCATACCCATGTAGGCCTAATGCGTCTTTTTCTTGAGAAATTCCAACCCATGTCTTTCCGTAATTCTCCCAAATCTAGTATTACAGCCATGAGTCTCATTTCTTAATTCTTCTACAGGGTTCCTAAACATGCATAATTATGCAATTTGTAAATCCCTTGTAAATTGCAATACGTCCTGTCACGTTCAATATCTCTCTACCATCCTATTCCCCCTTTTTCTCGTCATCCTCTTCCTTTTTCTGCTCCTCATCCTTCATCATTCCTCCATCTACTTCTTCTTCTTCTTCTTCTTCTTCTTCTTCTTCTTCTTCTCCTTCTTCCTCTTTTCTTCTTCTTCTTCTTCTTCTTCTTCTTCTTCTTCTTCTTCTTCTTCTTCTTCTTCTTCTTCTTCTTCTCTTCCCCCTCAGTCTTCTCCCACCCAAGCTAAATGGTTGTCACCCATTCCACTGTAAAAGAACCCAGGAAGAGAGTTTCTCAATACTGTCTAGGGACCCTGGGAACTGCCCTCGCTTGTTTATGCCAGGCAGAGAGGTCTCCAGCTGAATCAATGATTAATTAATGCGGCTACGTGTCTTGGTTTAGACGATTGTCCCTTGATCTTCGATCAAACGCATCTTTGTTTTGCAATGAAAAGAAAGTTGTACAGAATAAATAAACTGGTTCCCCATCTTCTCTCAGAAACTTTAAAACAAAATACTCTACTGAGAGGAGATTCTCTTCTCACAAAAATCAATTTGCTAATTTTCAGGTGTTAGAATCATGTATTATGGTATCAATTATAATCTATAATACTATCAATTACATTCGTGGTTAAGTGGTAGAGTGGACATCATTGTCCAAACTTCGCCACGTCAGTAAAATAAAGAAGTCATTCTATTCTATTGAATTCATCTTTATTGTTGAAACACAGGTACTATCTGCATCAAAGTTTTAAACAATTTGATATGAATAGTTTTCAATGAATAAGTTTTTAAGTTTCTTTCAAAAATAAATAAATATAATTTTCCCTCTTTGAGTAGTTGTGAAGGTGATATTGTGGTAGTTATCCATAATAAATGAAAAGACAAGATGTTGTCAACATTCTCAACATTCTCCTCGGCCTTGAACTTGTGATTATTTGTTATCAAATGTTCAGCAAAGTTTGAATCTCCATTACACTTATTCCAATCTTTGATATGTTCTGTTTCTCATGTTGAGTTTCTACATTTTAATAACAAGGGCAGAATTCTCAACATACTGGAAGCTGTAGAAATAACTAGGGTAACAAAAGATGATCAACAGTTGAGTTTGAATGACCAAATTCATTTCAATCAATACAACACCACAAATCTCATTTTATCATAATTTGTTAGGCAGATATTACGGTATTAGTTTATTCCTTTGTTTTTCTTATTCTCCCGTTATACTGTTTCATTTATTTCTTAGGTTATTGTAGCTACTTATTGATCTTCAATTGTGTTTTCTGTTTGAATCGCCATTTTGTAATGTTTGAATGAACCGCTAATCGGGGAGGAGCTTGTCTAGGCCAATGGCAGCCGTTCACGGTCATTGGCTAGAGCGTCTACCAATAGCGGTGCTTTACCGTTGGTATAAATACTGCTGGTCTGCACCTCAAGTATTAGTTTACCAGAGATTGATAATGGTGTAACAACCGAAACCGGTATTTAATAAATCAGTGGTTTGAAAACATCTTGTCTTTTCATTTATTAAATATAATTTTCCTGTTCCCTTTATTAATGTATTACGCTTTAGATTCGTAATAATCGAACTGATATTGTGTTGAAATTTTATTGAAAAATCGCCAGTGCTGGGTTGCAATGACTCCATGATCAAATTGCATTATGCTGGAATGCATGATTCAATTCATTTATAAACATACAGGCTGCTCTACTGCAAGCGAGTGAGTGATTAGTAATTGATTGATGTGAAGAGAAACTGAAAGCGAGAGAAAGAGATTGAGAAACAGAGAGATAGAGAGAATTTAGCAATGAAAGAATACTGTAAAAGGAGAAGAAGATTGATTTAAACAACAAGTAAGGAATATGGTGTAACACTGTATTATCTCTTTAACAATATGCTATTATTAGAAAAGTATCAGTTTTATCTCTCTCAAGTTCTGTATGTCATATTACTCTGACTTCCTCTGCATCTCGTTCTTTTCATATCACCTTTTTCTTCTTCTTCCTCTTCTACCTTATCACCTGACCATTATCAATCCAGCCCATTCGTCAATAGCATTGGAGGTTTGATGGATAGTACGTTTCACTCCATTAGAATAATCCTATTTTAAAAGTATACCTTGGATCGATAATCCCCAATTCATCATCGACAAATTAATAAATCGATACCTCAAGTATATCGATAGCGTAAACGTAGTAAATTTGATCGATTGCCCAATATTTCATTCATTAAAAATCAATCTCTAATGAATGAACTTGATTTTACAACTTTTTGTGAAGTTTTTAGTGGGCTTTATTCAACCTACGTGCCCCAAATTCCTTGAATATTAATTAATGCATATTCATTAGTATAATTTCGTGATAACAACATTTCAACAGTTTTCAAATTTACTCCAGTTGTGAGAGCTTTTTTATGTTTCTTGATGAAACTCTGGAGTAAGTAGGATATTGTTTGATTAATGAGTGGAATCGACGATTTGATTTCAAGGCAAGAATATGCATATTCTTGTCATTATTAATTCATAATTTTCACCTATTAGAATAAAATCATTCATGAATGAGAACGGAAATCAGTGGTGATGGTCACACATTTACCAATTTCATTATCTATATCGAACAAGGCTGAGAATGAGAATTTGTGTGTAAAGTTTTCCTTCTGCAAGGTACTATTCATTCAGTACTTGAGTAGCATAGAATGAAAATTGGCTATAACCGAGTGAGAGAATAAAGTCTTCGACAATCATGTCACGTCATGATATTGCTGATGTGTTATCTATTATGTGTAATAATTTCTCATAATTATTTCATACTATTATTAATGGAGACCTTACCAGAAGGGAAGAAACCAATTTCATATACTTGAAAACCGATTCGTGATAGTGTGTGCAGACTATAATAAATTATAATGTGGACTGTGTACTGCTCTTAGAACTTCTTGAATCATCAAGGAATGAACTGAATTTATAATATTTATTATTTATTATATATGGTGTTTTCTGTACATTAAGATTCGTATTTACAAACGTTCCTAACGAAAGAATCTCACATTAGTGACTCACGCAAATACAAAACTAAAGAAGAAGCAGCAATATTGGATTTTTATATTATTCCAAACATGAATTAACGCACAGTTTTGTAGTGATTTCAATAAATATTAATTCAGTGTTACTTTTAAAAACTTGAACTTTCCACAAATTATGTATAAACTAATATTTTAGATTCAGATTTGAGTAATCTCTTTATTTTGATCGATTGTTTATTGCCGAGCTATATTAGCCTACTATTACTATTACTACTACTATATCACTATTTGAGGTCAGGTTTCATGTGCGATTCATGAATAAGGATTTCCTCTCGAAAGTGTGACTTTCGTAAGTTTTTCTTTCATTGATATCCTTCATAAATACAGCCCTGAGACTCCTTTTTGAGACATTCATTAACAAAAGAGATAATAATTGAAAATCAACCTAAAGGCCTATCCGACTCCATCAACGACTCTTATTAATACTAGAATATCGACCAACAATGATTTGGTTTCAAAATGAGGTTATGAATGATTTCTGTGAATACATTAAATTTCTAGTGTATGAAGATAAAAGTGTTGACGCATGCGCATTGACTGTACTCTCACCGCCCTAGGTAAGGCGTGATATTTTTTCCATAACAATAAACGTGAAAATTTCACACGATTCATTCTTACGGTTATTTTTATTATGCGCAGGAGCGCTTTCCTTTCAAGCTGAATGAAGATAAAGAGGAAGAAGAAGAAGAAGAAGAAGAAAGAAGAAGAAGAAGAAGAAGGAAGAGGAAGAAGAAGAAGAAGAAGAAGAAGAAGAAGAAGAAGAAGAAGAAGAAGAAGAAGAAGAAGAAGAAGAAGAAGAGAAGAAGAAGAAGAAGAAGAAGAAGAAGAAGAAGAAGAAGAAGAAGAAGAAGAAGAAGAAGAAGAAGAAGAAGAAGAAGAATAATAGCTCGTGCGCTGACCGTCCTTCCAACTTGCATGAAATTGACCACTGAATGGGCAGAACGCTTTAGGACTCTCACCACACCATGCACTAAAGGCGCCTAAGTTAATAAGAAAACACAACTTCAGCAACTTTATTTTGTTATTGTGATATACACAATCAGTTCCTTGTTACGCTAAGGATTCAGATATATTTCCCATTCTTGTTTAAGCAAAATTGAGTAAGACTTGATAGTGTTGATTCAGTGATTCCTTATCGTTGAAAAAATTCGGTTATTTAGCAATGAGCATCCCTGTCAAAATCATAACAAAATTATAGACCAATTTCTCGAGAATAAAAGCATGAGTTCATAATTTGGGGAACTTATTGGATCACATATGAGGCGTAACATGATTGAATGGCAAACAGATTCATTATAAGGGACTAGTGAAATTTTGGTTCAAGTTGTTGACATGTAGGCTATTATTTCATGTGAATTGGCATAATAAACATTACAGTTTCGGGGATAAATGAGATTTTCGTGACTTGAAGAAACCCAATGCTCCAATTTCGTGTAATATCCACGGAACGGCGATAGCATGAATGAAAGTAGTGCTTGTGCCAATACACACAAAACCATGAACAGTTATGATTTCAACCATTACGACATGATTGAGGTTTAAAAAATAGATGAATTATTCAACTTGATCTAGATCGGCTTCAGTTATAGACTGAATCATCAGCATACAATTAAGCCTTTATTTTCTAGAAGTCCATCAATTTATCCAGATCACTGGAGGTAGGCCATAGTTCATTCCAGTATTAATTATAATTATTGATTATTCCTGATATCAAAGCTCTAGCTTCTATAAGTACGAGTAGATGAGATTCCATTTTCACGTTCCTTCTATAACTTGCTATTGTCTGAATGTTGACAATCCGATCAATCGGACTCCAATAATCCGGATGGAATAATGTAGAAGAACGAAATTCAATTCAAGGCAGAAAACAGCTCACTCTTACTAACTTCTCAAAAATAAATCACTTTATTTGATTCAGGCCCGTATTTATAGAGGTTTACATCCATATATTTTATACTGTATCAGGCAAGAAAAGGAGACAGAGCTATTGGATTTCTTTTTTGTTTCAGACGCATTCATTACATTCATTGATTCATTTATTCCATAGCCCCCTTTGGAGGGGGCTATGTTTATTCTCGTTATTTATGATTCATCCATTACTTGTAGAGTGTTATTGAATACTAATGTAAAATCCAAAGAGATTTCTATCAATTTCGAATTATTGTTATTTTCACAAAGATAGAAGCCAATATTTCCATGAATCTAGATTTGAGTTATCATTATTTTACGGCCGAGATACTATTTTTGAGGTTGGAAACAGATTATTACGTTCGTAATAATAAGGCTTCCAAATTATTGCATTATAGGCATCGTTCATTATATTGAGGCATCTATACCTATAGTAAATATACCCGGCGATGACCAAATAAGTATACCACGCTTCGCCACTATTTGAAACCTTCTTGTTCTTCTTTTTCCTACTTTGATTGGCCTCAACAACATGGAAAATAATCTAAATTTAAAATTTAAAAATGTTGTTGCCTACACCATAAATTCTAGAAATTATTAAGACAATTTGCTCTTGCTCTCTTGCTATGAAAAGGTAGATTTTTTGTACTTGGAACACTGACCATGTAAGCATCAGGCCCAATAATTTCCCAACACAAATAACTTATTATTGTTTTCGAGCAAACTTCATATTGTTTTCTAGAGTTGTTAGACGCCCCAGAGAGTGTAGGTACAAACAAACCCTAGTTTAGTGAAACACGTTCAAACAAGCAAAGATTACAAGACTGTGGGAGTTGTCAGGCCAGTAGTGCTCAGTGATTGGACGTGCGTTTTTATTGCCGCACATGACAAGATATGCATGAGAAAAAGTGCAACGAAAGAGCTGAGAATGAGAAAAAAGGTAGAAGTAGAGAATGAACAAAGGAAGAAAAACAATGAACTAATCACTTCGACAATGTATGATCAGGAACAAGAACTCACTACAATACGTTATCAGATTGCCTTTTATGTCATCCAAAAAACCAAAAACTAAGTAGGCCTACTATGGGAAATTTGAAATGATAAAGAATCTGTCATACAAATTGTGGTTGAACAATGCAGATTTTAAATAATTATTCTTCTATTTCTTATCTTCTTCCTAAGAAACTCATCATCCATTCTATTCTTATTCCTTCTCTGTATTCTCTCTTTTCTCTTCCCTTCCTTCTTCTTCTTCTTCTTCTTTCTTCTTCTTCTTCTTCTTCTTCTTCTTCTTCTTCTTTCTCTTCTTATTCTTCTTCTTCTTCTCTTCTTCTTCTTTCTTCTTCTCTTCTTCTTCTTTTCTTCTTCTTCTTCTTCTTCTTCTCTCTTTCTTCTTCTTCTTCTTATTCTTCTTCTTCTTCTCTTCTTCTTTTGATTCTCCTTCTTTTATCATTCACCTTCTGTTTCTCATCCTACTTTCCTCCTTCATCTGTTTCTACTTCTTTAGCCTTCTTACTTCCTCCGTCTTCCTTCTTCTCTTCTTCTACTTCTCCTACCAGTGAATAAAAATAAACTCAGGAGTTTGACTATTTTCATTAGAAACCTCTTTTTTTGTATATCCTCTTTTTTTCTCATTATGCCTTCTCTTTTCTTTCTCCTTTTTTCTTCACTTTTCCCTTTTCAGCTCTTCCTCAATCTTCCTCCCCTCTCTATTTTTCTTCCATCTTCCTGAAATTATAAAAATAATGATATGATCCTTCACAATTCTTTTTTTTTGAGTCTCCATTCCATCAACAACCTCTTCTCCTTTTTCTTCTTTTACTCATTTCTCTTTTCTTTGTTTATTTATCATCTCTTTCTATCTTCTTCAGCTTTCTCTCGTCCTTCTTCTTTCTCCTATTTTTCTCACTTCTTTCACGAGTGAATATGATTGAGAAAACCCCGTCGGGTACGCATGCGCATTAGTGTGACAAAATTCACATGCACCGCGTCTGTAACATTTTGACAGTAGCAGCATGCTACAGCAAGACTTGTAGAGCAACAAAATGTTCTGTCGCAATTACCAGCGGCGTCGCCGCATAACAATAGCATAACAAGAGTGTAACAAGAGACCCTATTGGCTCAATCCGGGTGGTCTGAGTGACCTTTATCAATAGAGGAAGTTACCACACATTTGTAATGAGACACTTGCCGGTGGGGGGCTTGTCTAGCTTTAACCAGGTATAATAATACCCTAGTTAGGTGCAAATAAAACATGCATGAATTCTGAAAAATATCATTTTGAAGGTTTTTGAACACAAAGCTCTAAACGGCACATTCATAAAAAATACTCATGTAATGGATGTTACACATTGAACTTCTAGGCGGCCTTTTCATAAGGATACATGCAATACTCCCAATAAATATTATTTGTGAATGAGAATTATTCAGTTAGAGTTGGGCTTATACTGTAATTGGACATTATAAAATGAACTTTTGAGCTTATACAATTGGAGCGATTCCCCTAAAAGTCTCTCTTCATAATTAAATAAAAACTATACATGATATACATTTTCTCATAAGCATGAAAATATTGTATGAAAACCTTAAAGATATAATGGAGTTGATTAGCCCTTACTAAGCAACCCACCCATAAGCAAAATTTTATCAAGCAATATAAGGACTTTAATAAGCAACGGAAAATTACAGAGTTACGGAAAAATACGGATGGAAAATTACTCAGAGTTACAAAAACAAATAGTGGAAAATTACCAAGCTATGGAAAAATACAGATGGAAGATAACACAGTGTAAGGCAGAAGCAATGGAAAATTACAGAGCTACTAAAAATAGACTGATGGAAAATTACTCACAGTTACAAAAACAAATAGTGGAAAATTACTGAACTATGGAAAAATACAGATGGAAGATAACACAGTGTAAGGCAGAAGCAATGGAAAATTACAGAACTACTAAAAATAGACTGATGGAAAATTACTCAGAGCTACAAAAAAAACGAATGGAAAAATACTGAGCTATGGAAAAATACAGATGGAAGATAACACGAACGTAAGAAAAAAAACAATGGAAAATCACAGAACTAAGGAATATTACTGACTGAAATCTACTCAGATCTTCCTCGATTCTTCTTCCTCCTCCTCGATGTTTCTCCTCCTTCTTCCTTTTTCTTTTTCTTCTCCCTCTTCTTCTTCTTTCTCTCCTCTTCTCCTTCTTCTTCTCTTCTTCTTTCTTCTTCTTATCTTCTCTTCCTTATTAATCTTCTCTTTCTTCTCCTTTTCCTCCTCCTCCTCCTCCTCCTCCTCCTCCTCCTCCTCTTCCTTCCTCCTCCTCCTCCTCCTGTTCCTTCACCATCTCCTCCTCCTCCTCTTCTACTTCTTCTAATTTTTCTTTTCCAAAGCGGAACAGAGCAGTACGAGCTTTCGCGGTGTCATTTGAATTTCAAAGAAGAGTCTTGGCCAACAAGAGGCGCTACTCCACCGGTCATCCAAACAAAATTATCTGCACATTCTTCTCCCTCGCCCTCTCTTTCTCTCTCACACTTGCTCCTCCCTCTTCCCAGCCGCTCATTCAGCGTGTGTTCCGACGTGACCGTAGCAGCATCTCCCTCGCCTATTGTCCATCCGTCTTCCACTGTGTGTACATTTCTTCCTTTTCGTCTTCTTTTTTCAAATAATATATATCTTATTTTCGTCTACTTTTTCTTCTTATTCAGTCAATGTAGCTTTTCCTCTTTCTCCTTTCAGCTCATCTTTTGCATCTTTCATCTCTTATTCTTCATCAAATCTTTGATTAGTCATTTTGTTATATAAGTTAGTAGCCTGTAATGTATTAATGGTAATGTATTTATCTTTATTATTTTTTATCTTATTTTTTCTCATTTTCTATAGGCAAATAGTGGAAGCCATATCAATAAATAAAAAAAATAAATCTTTTCCTTTTCGTCCTTTTTATTCAAACTATCTTCTTTTCCAACTACCTGTTCCTTTTATTCAGTCTCTGCTTCCAAATTTGCTGTCTTCTTCCTCTGTCTTCCTCTTCTCCTTCTCCTTTCAGTTCTTCTTTTACATACCTTTATCCGAGTTCATCCTGTTTTTCATCTACTCCTTATTTTTCAAATGTTCTGTTTCTTCTGTCTTCTACTTCTTCTCCTTTTACTCTTCTTTCGTACGTTCTTCCTATAATATCTCTTCCTTTTCGTCCTTTTCATTCAAACTATTCTATTCTCCATCCACTTTTCCATCATGATCTGTCAATGCTTTTTATCCTATAGCTTTTTCTTCCTCTACCGACAAATATATCCTGAGCTGGCTCGCATCGTGATAAGAGGCCTGCCTCCTCTAATCTCTATTCACTGCGTCTTTCTCTCTCTCTCTCTCTTCCTCCCCCTCATTCTCCTCTCTTTCGAATAGTAGGCCATTATTTATCGATTCCTCCCGCATACTTCACACGTCACCATCAACATTCCTCACTTCCTTATTCTTCTCACCCATTGTCACTACTACTTCTCATTCTTCTTTTTATTCTTATTCTCATTCTTTATTCGTGGTCTCTTCTTTTCCAACTGCGATCACCTCCAGAGAGACTACACGTAACAGATTAATACATTTTTTTGCAATATTTTATATTTCTCTCTCGAATATTTAAATTTTTTGAGTTTCATGTTCATTTCATCTAGCTTCCTCTACTTTCTCTTCCTCATACCTTAATTTACATGAATTTCTATTGAATCATAATACATAGGAATCAAATAATATGGAAAATGTTTTACTCTATATTCATATCCCAATTCATTTGGATTTCTAGTGAATAATAACACATGGGAATCAAATAATTTGAAAAATGTTCTTCTCTGAATTCAGGTCACCTAAGTACAATTCTTCAGTACTTTTCTCTTCTCCATCTTTCGAGAAGCATTTTTAGTACCGTTCGCCTTTGATTTTCATAATCATTATTTTTCAAACACGAAAATTCAGTACATTACTGATCAGTTCAAAATTGATGTGAAGCTTATAGAGTACAACTTGACCTATAGAGATGATCGGTGGGATTTTAATATATCGACTTATTTACTGAAACTGATTATTTATACAAACAAACCATTCAGATAATTAAGATACAATCCATCGTCAATCAGATTTATACCATTGGAATCATTATTGTCCGATTGTTATAGATTCATTAATAATCATCATAATGGATTTTCTTTCGTATTCGCCTACGGAAGAAAATTTAAGAAGATTCGCCTACTTTATCTCTTGCATCACTACTTTTTCTTGTACTTTTCAGCTTGTGCACTTCTCCAACATTCCAAGTCTCCAACATACTTCAGTACATCTTTACAAGAGACCCTTGAACACTAGAGAATAAAGTCATGAAGTCAAAGTCATCCAAGAATGGAGCTCTCAGTCATGACTTTACATACCCTTACTTGTTGAATAGCATCAGCAATCCTCCCCTTCATGTAAGCTCTCCCCATTGTCACGTCTTGTACGTACATTTGTACATCTTCTTTTTTCATCTTTTTCATGGTTTTCTTTCTTTCTTCTTCTTCTTCTTCTTCTTCTTCTTCTTCTTCTTCTTCTTCTTCTCCCTCCTCTTCTTCTTCTTCTTCTTCTTCTTCTTCTTTATCTTTTTCTCTTCTTCTTTAGGTGTACGTCTTCTTATCGACGTGTCTTCTTCAACAATCGCCGACTGTTTTTTACTGTCTTTCACTGTCACTCAATGTTTGTCTTCTTCTTGATTCGAAGCTCAGAATTTTTTCAGTGTAGTTCAGTTTGTAGTCGCCGACAAAAAGAACGGAGAAGAAAAAAGGAAGAGGGAGGAAAAACGTTAAGATAAAAGAGAATGAAGGAAATGAATGTTTGTTTTAACAAATTCCAGAAATTTCATGACTACCGGTCTTTTTCTTTTCTGTTTTCTCTATGTACTTCAATCGCATTGCTTGCCTATCAATTCTCTAAGTTTCGATTTGTACGTCTTGTCACTGAATAGGTTACTCTATCTTGTTACCTGAAAGCATTCAGAATAAATTTGATGCAACCCAAATAGCATCAAAAGAATACATTAGAATACAATAATTTATCTTACCTAGGCAACTATGACGTAGAAAAATGTGAATAAATTATCCACTGAATCAGATTTAAATCATAATAGCGTTGAAGAGCATGAGTTCTTAATTGTAGAAGAGATTTTCTGAAAGATGAACCTCATTTTTGGAGACTCATATTATAGTATAAAATTGTAGATAATAATCTTCTGAGTGATTCTATACGATCAACCAAGAACTAACAGTCAACTAATAAGTTCCATTTCATAAGGAAATGGTTTTTAATAGAGGAGAAATCAAATACCGCATCTTGATTACGGTAAATACGGCAAATCTCCCGATAAATATCTGTTTTAAAGCAGAACTAGTATTGGCTGGGGCGTGGCCTGAGCCTCCACAGCATTAACATTTCATGTTTAGAAGCATATAATATGAAATTTCAAAATAAGATCGTCTCGTTAGGTCAGCAAAAATATACAGAAACACAGGAGGTCTGTAATGATATTATTGCTAGAAGCAAAATAGTGAAATTCTGTTCTTCACCTTTTCCTGTTTCTTCTTATCTTCTCCGCCTTCTTCTTCTTCTTCTTCTTCTTCTTCTTCTTCTTCTTCCTTCTTCTCCTTCTTCTTTCTTCCTCCTCTTCACTCTTCTCCACCTTCTCCTTGTCCTTCACCCGTTTTTCTAATGCTTATTTTTTCTTGTTGTTATCAGCACATCCTAATATCATGTTTCATATTGCATACTTCTATTGAATTTACAATCTGACATTCCATTAGACTAGACTAGAGCAAAATACACCTTTTAGTTTTTAAAGATTATTCTTCTGTATCATTAGGATTAGCTATGAGGAGGTTCCAGTATCTAGTATCCAGTTTTACTCGTGACCGAGCGCTGTGATTGGGAGTTGATCGGCCTATGAGAATGAACGCCTGCCATTGGCCTGAATATAAGCTCCTCCCACAATGGGCTGTTTCATTACTTGTTTGAACCGCCATTGCTATGACGATTGTAGAAGCCACTAATTGTGGGAGGAGCTTATATCTAGGCCAATGGCAGGCGTTCAGCTTGATAGGCCGTTCAACTACCAATCACAGCGCTCGGTCACGAGTATGAATTCTGCTCCACTGTATTTTAGTTTTATCAGTTCTGTATTTTAGTTCACCAGAGATTGATAATGGTGTAACAACTGAAACCGGTATCTCGTTGTTTTATTAAATATGTGCTCTTGGCAACTTCAAGTCTTTTTATTAAGTATAACTACCAAAATGTCACCTTCACAACTACACAGAACGTAGGGTAAAAGTGTAAAAATGTGAAGATTAACTTGAATAGCCTTGTGCTTTTTCAATCTAATCTTAAAATATGTTATGATTTTATCTATTATTGTGATAACTATCACATTATACTCAATGTTGTGTTTTATAACTGTGAAATTTATAACTTGTGAAAGTTTTTCATAATAAGCTAACATTTCATAAGTTATCACCCCATCCAAGTCATATTAGATTCAAGTTCTCCATTTTGTTTTGATCTATTGCTCCTCTATTCAAACTCACAATTTTCATTTAATAATTGTTCTGTATCAAAATTCTCCTGTATCTCTCAATTCCATTCAGATTTAAGTTACATCGAACAGTTACAATATTAATTTCAACAACAAATTATTTATTTCAATAATTTATTATACATTTTTTATATATATTTCGCTTCTCCATGTTTATTTGAATGTTTTCAGATTATTCAATATATATCTTATTTCTTTGAATTTACAACAATAAACAAAAGATTGTTCATTTGAACAAACTTCGAATGACTATTTAATACTAGTTAAGGAACTTGAAAAGCTTGTAAGTTCTTGATCTATTGTAAAGTACACTTCTTAACTTATTCCTCAATAATTCAGCGATTGTAAAGTAAAGTATTGCATGTAAATAATGTACTATATAGTACACTTCTTGAATGTATTAACCCGTGGCGAAGCGTGGTATACTTATTTGGTCATCGCCGGTTCACCGCCATCCTATAGGAAATATACCCAGCGATGACCAAGTAAGTATACCACGATTCGCCACTAATATTAACGTGTATCTTAACGGAGCTGAATTATTTCTCAATTCAGACCCTAAACCAGTATTGTTTATTTGTTAATTCCAACATCTTCAACAATCAATTTTATTTTAACAATTTTCACTCAATAATCTATTCTATCATTATGTAACACAATTTTAAAGTATTTCTCTGTTCCATAGGCCAGGTTTACGTCGACCAGTTAAACGCAGCGTCCGCCAAGTAGAGACGTTCAGTCCTTCTCTGGGAATAAATAGTTTTGGGCTCAGATAAGAACGGGAAACTGATCTTGAGAAATAAAACAGGCATTTAATGCGTTCAACATCGAAGCCAATTAGCGTAATGCGTTCTACAAGACTTTTATTGGTGAGGGGTACCATTGAAAGCATTGTCAGTTGGATTTATTGTAATTGACTGGGGAAATGTGTGTTTCCAGTCGGAGAATTGCTCTTGGTGGGTGTTGGTGATCATGTAAATCCCGTTTTTGTTTCATCTAATGTGACCTTGACATTTCCTGTTGTTTCAGATTGTATTTTGATGTAATTTTTCGCAAATGTTTAGGTTTTGCAGTTTGAGGAATGATTGATGTGTAGGTTGTTACGATGTAACCAAGCTGGGAGCTTTTGACTCTTGTTTGAAACAATGAAAACATTGACTATTGTAATAATAATTATTCATAGTAGGCTACCTACTGTAGCTAATTTACAGAAAAGTATTGTTTAATGACAAAAATAATCATTTTCAAAAACAAATGAACTTTGAAGGATGCAATCGATTGATTGTTGATATATTCGATATAATTATGGTTGTTAATGTTGATATTGTTGATATATAGCAGGATTCTTTTAAATTGTTAGAAAACAGCTGATTGATGTACGCTCGTTTACTGACGTTAAATCAGCTGTTTTATGACAAGTTAAAAGAATCATGATATACATCGAAAGATTGTTGATATGCCTGAGAGAGACATTGTTGACTGAGTATGAGATGAGGAAACCCTTCTTGGCATTTACGTACCATTTCTTTTTAAACCAACTTCAACTGAACAAGCTTGGTTTGAGCTAACTCAATATCACCAAAAGATTGGATTACCTTTGCTATCACTCAAAAATTATCACGGAGCAGATGAAATCTCATGCCAAGTTTCTTAATGAATATTCAATCATAAAGCAGGAAAACTATTCATTATTTTGAATTTCATTATCATGTCATTGAATTATACTAAATTATTTTAGTATCAAATTCATAAAATTCAATTTAATTTAACAAACTTTGTAGTCACAATAATTAAGGCTATTATTCTTTAGATGTCCCGGGGACTCAGAGCAGTATGGTAACATTTTTCATAAATAATTTGATATCATTATTAGGCTAGGCGTACACCGGTTAGTCAAGACAAGACAAGACGAGATTAGTCACGTTTAGTCACAGCACTTCACATAGTTGCTTATAGGCTAGGCGTACACCGGTTAGTCAAGACAAGACAAGACGAGATTAGTCACGTTTAGTCACAATAATTCACACAGTTGCTTATGAAGCAGCACACACTGATGCAATGACTAATCGGTGTGTGTTGCTTCATAAGGCTAGGCGTACACCGGTTAGTCAAGTCAAGACAAGACGAGATTAGTCACGTTTAATCACAATACTTCACATAGTTGCTTATGAAGCAACACACACCGATTAGTCATTGCATCAGTGTGTGATGCTTCATAAGCAACTATGTGAATTACTGTGACTAAACGTGACTAATCTTGTCTTGTCTTGTCTTGACTAACCGGTGTACGCCTAGTCTTATGTTTTAATTATCAAAATTGTGATCATTCAAAACAGTAAACGGGAGAAACTCTTTATTGCACTGCTGAAATCCGAACGTATAAAAGTCAAAGGTATTCAGGACTTTTAAGATTCTATGGGAATGAGAAGAACCTTTACGTTCAACATATATTTAGCTGGATAATACCAACATATCTTGGTATTATCATGAATACTTTCCGCTTGCTACTAAATAATTGAGGAGTCGAATTTCCTAAGAATCGTCTAACTTTCAACGACTGACCGAAGTATGTAATTGAGATGAGATAAATTATGGGGAACAGATCACGAGAATATTGTTGAAAAATACTATGTATTTATATACGACTATTGGACCTTCCCTAGTGGCACGCTTTCCAAATTATTGCCCATTGCAACCTTTTACAAAAGAGGCATGCGTCATGACGCAAGTGAGGCATGGAACGAGGCATGCAACATATTAATCCAGAAAAAATCCTAGTATTTTTCAAGGAAGGTTTCAGATGTTGGGTTCAGATATAAAGCTAGTATGTCTAAATACTGTCAAGTTATTCACAAAAAAAGTTATCATTATTATTATTCTATACATAATCGATTAACATGTTGATGTAGTTAGAGAAACTGCAACAAATGTTGCAAGAGGCAAGAAAGTTGATTGAATGTTGCACAGGATACTAAACTTGGCTATTTAGATATTCAGCTGTATGGTTTGGAGGGTCAATGATGTTTACTTTTCCATGGGAGACGATCTCATCTATTATCAGACAATATAATTATTTTATCTGGAAGAAGAAGAAGAAGAAGAAGAAGAAGAAGAAGAAGAAGAAGAAGAAGAAAAGAAGAAGGAGAAGAGGAAGAAGAAGTGGAAGAAGAAGAAGAAGAAGAAGAAAAGAAGGAGAAAAAGAAGGAGAAGAAAACGGAAGAGGGAGAAGAAGAAGAAGAATGAGAAGAAGAGGATAAGAAGGAGAAGAGTAGGAAGAAGAACGAGGAGAGGAGGAGGGGGAGGAGGAGACAACGATGAGAGAGAGTCCCAAGTGGTTGAAAAGAGGGAGAGGAAGGAACGTCAAGAAGACGACGACGACGAAAATTGAGAAAAGAATAGGGGAAAGAGCAACAAGAAAAGAATAAAACGCGGAGGAGGAACAAGAAGAAGAAGAAGAAGAAGAAGAAGAAGAAGAAAAAGAAGAAGAAGAAGAAGAAGAAGGAGAAGATAAAGGAGAAGAAGAAGAAGAAAAAGCATAAGAACTAGAATATGAAGAAGAAAATTAGAGATGAAAGGAGAAGAAGAAGAGTAGGAGGAGGACAAGGAGGTGGCGGAGAAGGGGGTGGAGGAGAGTGAGGAAGAAGAGAAGGAAAAATGAGATAATTATATCCTTATGAAGAGCATGCCATTCTCAGCACGGTCTGTTTGCAAATTTTTCTCTTATCTCGGGTCAAAATCGCTGAAAACTTAGCAAATTTCTCATCAGACCGAACTCTCGTGTGATTGACTTGGAAGGAGGAGCCTTGCATGGTTTTCACAAAAATTAGTAGTTATAAATGGCTACATTCCGCATATTATCCATCCCAATATTTTAATATTGATATAACTCGCTTGTTAAATGGCGAAAAAGTGAAAAATTATTAGTTTCTGCATATCAATAGACTGTGGAGAGAAGATAAATAGTTTATTGTCAACTTTATATGACATGTAAGTATGAACATAAGCACAGTTTTATTTCAGCAATTTCTTTCTTTCCAAGGGATTTGAAATAGGATTGTAGCCTCCAATACAGTTTTCCATTTCAGGAGGTACTTAACCCCACAAAATTGTGGTTAGTAATCAAGTGGGCCTACTGTACTACAGTATAACTAAAAATTTTTGTATCCTATATAGAAAAAATACTCTTGTAAAAGTTTTATATGTATTCTACATAGAAAAAAAATTCAGTTTGTATGTAAATTAATTAAGTTAGATTATATGAATATGTATTGTTATTGTGGAATAAAGATTCGAATTTAAATTTTTTTAAATAAATAAATAAATAATATTTTAATATTTAATTTCTGAGTTAGTATGGAATTAGCCTTACAATAGAGACCGTTCTATATTGCTAGATCATGGAAGCCCGTTTCATAGAACTTGGAAGTTAATAAATTAAAAAGTTCAATTGTCTGCCTTTGCTATTGTTTTTCACAGTAGTGATTGATTCTTCTTCTCCTCCTCCTCCTACTACTCCTCCTCCTCCTCTTCATTCTTCCTCTCCTTTTTCTGACATCTCTCTCCCACCTCTTTCTCTGATGTCACGTGATTAACGCCGATAACGTGATATCCAATTATGGTTTCACGCAACTTTGTCTACAACATTATCACGCTTTTTATAAAGTAACAACAGAGATAATTTAGAGTATATATTATCTGTAGGCTATATAGATATACCTGTGCTTTTCTGTGGTAACACGCTATTATCATCTTAACACGCTTTAAAGTGGGAAGCACTCTTGTTTATTGCGATTTAAACAGTTCATTATCACCCCTATATTATTGCAGTGATTATTTTGCGCTCAATCTTATCTTATAGCGTTTCTTATCTGATTCCATAATGTCTTCCAGCATCAGGCAAAGGAGACGGTAGGTACTTGAACGTATGAGTCACATAAACATAGCTTAATTGGGAGTTTTATCGATTTCTTTCTTGTGCTTGTTGATTACCATCTATTTTAAAGTGTTGTGAATAAATGTTATTTTGAATAACTATGTAAGTACTTTTGTAAATATTTTCTTTTACGATACACGAAATGTGTCTAGTGTTTGGTTTCGGAGTCAAAATTGGTGTATTTGTAAAACATGTGGTACAACGAAGGTTTGACACTGTTTGTTTGATCTGCCGTCAGCTGCAGATAGTCAAAATAGCAGCTATTTAAAACTTGGAATTTAAGAAAATTCAGAGCTTTGCGCTGCACGGGGTGAACTCGTTTAATAAAATTCTACAGATAAAGTAGGTAATTGGTTAACCTCATTTCTTCAAAATAAAACTTTATTAGAATGTTGTTTTTGTTCAAAATAGCATTCATTATTATTGTAGAACATTATGAATGAGTGCCTAAACGATTTGCTATGTACTAATAGTGAGTTAGGTACTAGGGCCTTTGCAGTCATTTGCAATTTCGACAATCGACCAATGAATCTGATTTGGAATCTTTCTATTTCTCTCTTTGATCTCATTTATCTCTTTCCATCTTCTCTATTTCCCTCATTCTCTTCTTCTTCTTCTTCTTATTCCTTTTCTTCCTTCTCTTCTTTATCTACTACTTCCACCTTTTCTTCCTCACAATTTGTCAGTCAGCAAGACACTCAAAGTGTAGAGCGCTCAAGACCAAAGACCTCGTACTATGTCCAGTGCTAACAACCACCTTCTTTTGAAAGATCAAGGGACATGTTGCGCCGCAACTTGCTGCTTCTTGCCAACATGACAACAAACCGTATAAATCATTTGTTGAAGGAGTTTCACTATAGTGTGCTGCTGTTCACTATAAATAATAATTCACCAACATTCTTCCAGAAACTAGAATAACCCAGATCCAGGAGAACTGTACTGACTCACCTAGAACTATAACTATAATGAACTAGAACTATAGTGGCATATGTGCTTTCAGAATCTAGAAAGTAGAGTTATTGTTGTCGCTCCTATAGAAGACTGTTTTCGAAGGATGAAGGAGTCGGTTAATTTCATTGGCCAACGAACTTTACCTGTATAAAGGTTTCAGGAATACGTGTTTAAAGGTGGGTTTTCGTTACTGCGACCGAGTGCCGCAGCGGAGCCCGACCCAGCGTTGCCAGATGCAATTGATGAAAAATCCCAACTATTTATAGTTAAATTTACCTTCAAATTTGAAGTTGATTGATAAAGGCGTTCGAAAGCTATCGTCGAACATACATACATGAATACATACAAGCAAACGGACAACGCTTCGAGCCTCGAGTCAAAAGGAAGAACTCGCTAAGCTCGTTCAACCAGCATTAAACTACGAGGAACTTCTCATCAAAACTCAATAATCAATACAGTTATCATGGTGAAAAAACAATTCTGTAGAGAATAATATCGTATGCTTATCAAATATCATGTGCATGATTTTAAACACAGCCTAGTGAGGACACACCACTTTCACAAATCTACCCACTCATTGAAGAAGACCCACTTATTGTGGGATGAGCCTCGTAAATACAGCACACCATGCATACAGAACAAGAATCGGATGCAGGATTGGTGTAGGCTGCTAGTGCTAGAAACACTCACCGGTTTCCGAGTATTTTTATTTGAAATCAAATCGTAATTGGACGTGGGTCGACTGAGATTCCACTATCGAGATAGCCTAGCAGTGCCCGTGCGGTGCGGTACCGTATTTCATTCATTAAAAGCTTGGCGGCAGTCTGTTGTAGTAGTAGGAAGGAGGGAGTGTGCGTGTTTTTATGAATGAAAGTGCGATTTCACAATAATACAACTGTCTGTCGTCGCCAAGGTGATTACGCGATTGGTGAAACCGAGTGATGCTTTTAGCCGACGATTGGAGATTATTTAGAGAGGAAATGGAGAGAAGAAGAAGAAAAAAGAGAAAAAGAAAAATAAGAAGAAGAAGAAGAAGAGGAAGAAGAAGAAGAAGAAGAGAAGAAGAAGGAAGAAGAAGAAGAAGAAGAAGAAGAGAAGAAGAAGAAAAAGGAGAGAAGAAGAAGTAAAAGAAGAAGAAGGAGGAAGAGGAGGAGAAGAAGGAGAAGAAGCAGAAAAGAAGAAGAAGAAGAAGAGGAAGAAAAGAAAGAAGGAAGAAGAAGAAGAAGAAGAAGAAGAAGAAGGAGACGAAGAAGAAGAAGAGAGAAGAAGTGGAAGGAGAAGAAGAGAAGGAAGGAAAGAAGAAAAGGAGAAGAAGGAAAGAAGAAGAAGAGAAGAAGAGAGAATCAGAACAAGTAGAATAAGAGGAAGAAAAGTGGAAGAAGTAGAAGGAGGATTATCAAGATGGAAATAAACGGAGGAAGTTGAGTGGAAGAAACAAAGAAAAATGTTTATAAGAATGAGAAGGAGAGAAACAAGAAGGAAAAGGAGATTAAGAAGAAGACGACGAAGAAACGAGAAATAAATAGGGGAGGGAGAAGTGAAAGTGAGAGAGAATATGGAAGAAGAAATAAACTTGAAAGATGTAGAAGGAAGAGAGTATAGGAGTAAAAGGGGAATGACAAAAAGAACGTGAAAGAAGCAGTAGTAGAAGAATGAGTAGGAGAAGTAGAATAAGAAAAATAAGAACAAGACGTAGGAGAAAAATATGAGAAGGAAAAGTAGAGGAAAGAAGAAGAAGAAAATTGAGAAGAAGGAAAGAAGAGGGGAGGTATAGGAGGAAAGGAATACAATGTGATGGAAAATTTAATATAGAAGAAGAATTAAACACGAAAGTTAAAAAAGGATGAGAAAGGATTGGTGTGTAGGGGAAAGGAAAAGGAGGACGAGAAGCCCAAACAGAAAAAGTAGAAGGGGAAGAGTATCTTGTATCTAATCAATTACATTACTTATTTCCTGAATAATTTTAAAAACTCACCAGCCTCTCATGTCTTTTCCGTGGTAATGGAAATTTTTCTTCAGCTTTAATCACTCTCATGTAGTATGAAATCGTAGATTCGCGCCTGAAATAAGTAAATAGCCATTAAATCCCACGTGTTCGAGTAAGTGGAATAGTTTTCATTAAGAACTGTTACCTAACATGGGTAACATGGGTTTCAAGAGTTTATTTTGCAGTTAACATACTGATTCTAGACTATCAAGCGACCATAAACCTTGAGATGTGAATGACAGTAAATCTCCGAGAACAAGCAAGTGATTTCCGGGTTTAATCTCCATCATTATCGAGTTAATGGCGCTGTTAGATAGGTTTATTGATTAGATAATGTATTTTATACCATTTATCTTCATAGACACAGACAAGTATGATAGAAATCGTACTCTACAAATTCAATGTATTTCATCAAATATGCAATT
The DNA here is from genome assembly GCA_017141395.1 of Laodelphax striatellus. Classification (NCBI taxonomy): domain Eukaryota; kingdom Metazoa; phylum Arthropoda; class Insecta; order Hemiptera; family Delphacidae; genus Laodelphax; species Laodelphax striatellus. Next base: position 768,670 of record CM029540.1, read on the forward strand.
GGAGTTTAGTAAGAATAATATTACCTTTACTGCCAAACAAATAAACAAAGCAGACAAATATAAAAAAATTACATCTTTGTTATTTCTAATGATAGGAGGTATGTGATAAATATCTGATTTTTTCTACAAATGTGAACGATGAAGTATTTAAATTCAACTAAGAATCATTAGCTATAATTATAGTTGCCTATCAATCGTTCCTCAAAACATAATGTAGGAACAGTTTGGAACATAAAATATAATTTGTCAGATCGGATAAAACAACAAATTGTAATTGGAAGATCTAAATAATGTACAAATACACGTACAAGTTGACAGAGCCTTGCCTTGTTCCTGGTCCAATGCTAAAGATGTTTTTTTCGACCAATTATATTTTCTTCTATTCTTCTCTTTCCTTCTTCTTCTTCTTCTTCTTCTTCTTCTTCTTCTTCTTCTTCTTCCTCTTCTTCTTCTTCTTTTTTATCTTTTCCTTCTCCTTCTACTCTTTTCTCCTTTTTCTCATTCTTATTTTCCCTATCCCCCTTCTTGGTTTAATACTTCTTCTTTCATTTCAATTTTCTTCCCCTGCTTTCACTTCTTATTCCTATTTCTCATCCATCTATTTTTCTATCCTTCTTATATCTCTATATTTCATCCTTCTTCATTAAAATCTTCTCCTCCATTCTTCCTTTTTTTCTTCCTCTCCTACTGCTCTCGGTCTCATTCATCACCATCTCCTTGTCATTCACCTTCTCCTAATTCTACTCCTCCTCATTCTCTTCCTCCATCTCAAACTTCACCACTTCTCCTCCATCTTCTACTCCTCCTCCCTCTCATCCACCTTCACCTTCACCAACTCCTTCTCCTCCTCCTCCTCCTCCTATTTCTTCTCCTTCACCTCCTTCTCCTCCTTCTCCCCCCTCTCCTCCTTCTCCCCCTCCTCCTTCCTATCCTTCTTCTCCCCCTTCTCCTCCTCCTCCTCCTCATCCTCCTCTCTCCTCCTCCTTCTCCTCCTCCTCCTTTCTCCCCCTCCTACTCCTTCTCCACCACTCCCTTATCACTCTTTTTTCTTCCTTTTCACTTCCTTATTCTGCCATATTTATCGCCATTCTCCTCTTCCCACTCTTTCTTCTCCATCGTCTTCATCACCAACCTTCTTTCGTCCTTTTCCTCCTTTCCTATCTTTATCAGCTTCTCCATTCTTCCTCTCCGTTATCGTATGACATCCATTATGATAGCTCTGTTCCGAATAAATCGTCACTGATTTATTGCGAGTTTTATTAATGTTGTTGAAGTTATCGTTAATGGTACAAGATTCGGCCTCAATATTCAGTCTGTGTGTGTGGTATCACGGCTACGGCTGGCTATCACTTAGTGTTATCATTTTGTTAGCTTAAGTTGGCCTATTCGTCTTCAGGCGACCACCAACATTTCACTTTTAATTCTGTTATGTACTCTATTATGTGTACATCAAAGTGCATTGGTTACATGGCTCTCCATTGGAGGGCTTTATACATCTTCTTAATACGAGGGTCTCGATGTCTTCAGAAAGAAACATGTTTTTTTCTTGAAATGTATTTTCAATAATATTTTCTATAATACTGTACACTATTTTATTATACAATATTTTTAATAATACACTTTCAGCCAGTTGCAAGTAAAATCAAATGAAGAGATGGAAGCAATTATTGGATGTTGCAGTTAATTAACTGCGGTAAATATGCAATAATTAGAGAAAAGAAAATGCGAAGAAAGCTTTATGAATAGTCAAATATAATAATTATTTTTCTGTGTGGTAGTAAAGGTAATGTTGTGGTAGTTATCCATATTATATAAAAAGACTTGAAGTGGTTTTGACAACGTGAGTTTGAAAAGAGGAATAGATAAAAACAAAATGGAGAGCGTGAATCCACTATGACTTGAATTGGGTGATAGCTTATCAAGGTATGCTAGCTTATTATAAAAAACTTTAACAAGTTATAAATTTCGCAGTTATCAAAACACAACATTGAGTATAATGTAATAGTTATCACATTAATAGATCAATTTATAATATATTTTAGGATCAGAGTTGAAAAAGCACAAGGATATTCAAGTTAATCTTCACATTTTTACTTTTTTCACGCTACTTTCTGTGCAGTGTTGAAGGTGACATTTTGGTAGTTATACTGAATGAAAAGACTTGAAGTTGTCAAAACCACATATTTAATAAAAAAACGAGATACCTGTTTCGGTTGTTACATCATTATCAATCTCTGGTAATCCAAAACTAAAATACACTGCAGCAGAAATTATACTCTCGACCGAGCGCTGTGATTGGGAGTTGATCGGCCTATCAAAATGAACGCCTGCCATTGGCCTAGATATAAGCTCCTCCCACAATGGCCGGTTTCATTACTTGTTTGAACCGCCATTGCTATGACGATTGTAGAAACCGCCCATTGTGGGAGGAGCTAATATCTAGGCCAATGACAGGCGTTCATTTTAATAGGCCGATCAACTCCCAATTACAGCCCTCGGTCACGACTGTAAATTCTGCTGCACTGTTTCTTTGTTTTGGCTTACCAGAGATTGATAATGGTGTAACAACGGAAACCGATATCTCTTTGTTTTATTAAATATGTGGTTTTGACAACTTCAAGTCTCTTTATTCAGTATAATAATAATAGTCAATTAATAGACTATAGACTGTAATAGTCAATAAATAACTAATTATCAAATGAGAAGATTCTCTGCCGTAAAATTGAGTTTTCCAAAAGGTTTTGATATCTTCACAAAAAGCACTAATATTTCTATTCATGTGAATGAATTGAATTCAATAGATTCCAATTCATGCTTGATTTATCATAATTGGAAATTATGAAAATTAGTCGATTCAATATTACAAAATTAGGATTCTGTTGTACTAGAAAATGAAATAGAAATTGGTAAAATAATATTTACTTCAAACTGCACTAGTCACCATCAGTAGCCTATATCACGCACTGTATTGAATATAGAATATCTAATAAATCATTATAGAATAGAATGACTGCCTTTATTTTGACCTAGGAGGGCGAAGTTAGGGCGCAGTTGGCCCTCTCTTACACTTAACCGTTAAAGTGAGAATTATGAATAGTGAGAGTTATAGAAATAGTTATTTAATTATTTATTCATTCATTCAATAAATTAAAAAGCTCACAGACATAAGCACACATCTCACAAACAAACCATTTCTCAATCCAACTTTTGTAATTCAACCACCGTAAGATTGTGTCATCAAATGGAACCAATGCAACGAGAACCAATGAACGAATCTGACGTCATTTTGCGGTGATTAATCTCAATTGTAGTTTTGTGCAACTGATGGCTGATGGCTCCGTTGGCTGTTGAATTGAAAACAATAATTTATTGAGAAAAAATTAATTCCGATTTTATTAGAGAATAGCACGTGGTCAAGCGCATACAATAATTCAATCACACGCCACACTGGATACCAGATAAGGAGCAAGCGGCTTATTACTTTTGGGCACGACCTCGTAAAATGTCATCCATGTTCCTGGGCGCATCAGCTGATAAGACCACGACAGGCGGAACACTTCAACCGCCTCTAATCTCCAAATTGAATTTGGCACTTTTCGCGCCTTACAATAAAAGGCGAATTTAATTAAAAGCATTGCTTTTAGTCCTATCTTGGACTAAGGAGATATTATGTAAAGTCAAACTGACTTTTGGTGTTTGTTTCTATCAGAGTTCTTTTTGGTGTTCATTTTTATCGAAGTTTTGGCTCGAGTGCAGCGATATATGGAAAAGAGACGAACAAAGAATGAATGGAGTATAGAAGAGGAAATATTGTATGAGAGAGGTTTAAGAGAGAGAGAGTTTGAAGAAGTGAGAAAAAAGCTTCATAGAAGTGCAGCGATATATGGGAAGAGAGAAAGAAAGATATAAGAATCAATGGAATATAGGAGAGATGAAAGGTTTCAGGCTGAAGATTGTATGAGAAAGAATTAAAGAATATTGAAAGAGTGTGTGTGAGAGAGAGAGAGAGCTTATCAAGAGCAACGATGTATGAGGAGGGAGGAAAAGAGAGATTAGAATGGATGAGAGGTGGGGATGAAAGACTAATATGAGTGTAAAATAGCTCCAAAGAAGTTAGATATGAAGAAGAGAAAATAGATTAGGAGTTAAGTAACGGATAGATAGAGAATTTTAAGTGTAAGTGTGACAAACACAAAAGATAATAGTTCTATCTGTGCAGCATAATCATCATCATCATTGTAATCTAAGACATGAGTCCACTTTTAATGCAATTGAAGAATAAAATAATAAAATACATCGTGTTTAACGCTTTTGTTACCATTACAAGATAAGAGAAGCGGTCATGTCAGTTGAGTACTTCTTGAAAATATCACGTTATCCTTCTAGATACTCAATTTTCTTGCTAATTGAATGTAAGTGCGACTGTATCTTTATGTATTATTCTATTTTATTTTGTTTAATGTATTCTGTGTGTTTTTATCATAATATGCGACTGTTTCCCTGGGAATATTATTCTCTGTATTATTGGGAAGTTATGTCTGTAGACACAGATCACAATAAAAATCAAGATAATCAACATTCTTTCAAATGAATAAAGAATAATGATTTAACTATTTGCTGATTCCCATTCATTTTATATTTTTTTATTCAATATTAATGATTCAAAACAGTTACTCTACAACTGTAGTAGGTACATAAACCTGACAATCCAACAAACTGGTGCCTTTCGGCTCGTTTTATTTATTCCTTGTTACATTTATTTATTCATTGCCAGCGGCTGATTAAATTATTCATTTCAACTGGCCTTGTTCAAATACTTTATCAGAACAGAAAAATACACATTCTGATATGTTTATTGTACAATTTCACATTCGATTCAAGAGTGCAGTGAAGGAGCTATTATATTTATATTTCATTCACTACGAATACTTCTTTTTCAGTTACTTGTATCAACAAATCAAATACAAGAATAATGTAATCCAGTGCGGGATAATATATTGGAACAAACAAGTTCAGAAATAAGTTGGTGAAATGAATAAACGAAGCTTGTTTTCACTTTCAGAGGCTGATTTAATCGAAGCGAGTTGGTTTTCATGTTCAGTGGATTATCGGGTACAAGGAATTGCAATGAACATGGGATTTAACATGCAGTTAATTATTGTACACAGAAGTTGTTGCCTCTGTAATTGTGTAGCTTCGATATTCATACTTATTTTGCTGAGTGTGTTGCCCACTTGTCTCACAGACTTGTGCGTGGGAGATGGAATGATAATGACGAGAATGATTTTTTCATAATAATTCTTATAATATATGATGATAAGCGTGGTATAGATAGCTATATTGAAACTATTGTTAGTTTTTCACTTACAAGTCAACCTTTAATTCTTTAAAATAAAATTTTGACATCTTCATCTCCCTAGCACAATTTCTCTATATTCTATCGCATTCATAAATATATTTTGTGATACATCTAACGCATTAATTATTGTGTTTCAGTCACAGATTGTTCTCTCACCTGTTCATCCTTCTCTCATCCTTTCGATAGTCTTCAGATTATACAAACAAATTTTTTTTTGCGCAGAATCTCTTCTCCTCTGTAGGCTACAAATGGCAGGCCATCATCAATCGACCGATGAAAGTTGACTGTTGAAATGTCGAGGATCGAATGTGTCGAAATCGAACAGTTTATGGCTGACAAAAAGTATCGAACAAGTTGGCAGTTGTACACCGTTTGACACATCGCTCTTGCTGTTTCTACTTACTCTTCTTCTTCTTCTTCTTCTTCTTCTTCTTCTTCTTCTTCTTCTTCTTCTTCTTCTTCTTCTTCTCCTTCTTCTTCTTCTTCTTCTTCTTCTTCTTCTTCTTCTTCTTCTTCTCTTCTTCTTCTTCTTCTTCTTCTTCTCTTCTTCTTCTTCTTCTTCTTCTTCTTCTTCTTCTTCTTCTCCTCCTCCTCTCATCCCTCTACTTCTTCTCCTCCTCCTCCTCCTCCTACTCTTCTTCTTCTTCTTCCTTCCTCTTCTCCTCCTCCTCCTCCTTCTTCTTCTTTTTCTCTTCTTCTTCTTCTTCTTCTTCTTCATCATCTACATATTATTGTTACTCTTGATCGCGGAGATTGAACAAGAAGAGACATGCAGACACAGAATGAATAAATAATTTGGAAAGTGTGCCCTGTGATTTCGAGGAAGTGTTTTTTTTATAGTCTGGTGTCTACACGGAGTGGAAAGAGTTTTTTCTGGTTCTTCTTCCACTCATCCGCGCATTCTGGTGTATATTTCTTCTCACTTTATCGTTTCTCATCCTCATTCTCATAGAATTATTATTCCTTGCCCTCATTCTCTCCCTTACTCTCATAGAACAATTGATTGTATTCATAAATATTTTTTTTCTGTAATCTATTCTGAAATAAAAAAAAACTCTTTTTGTTGTTTCCAGTTCCTCTGTTAATTATAATACTGGGTACTGCTATTGACTAGTGTTTTCCATGAGTTCAACAATAACTCTTTTAGAATAAATACAATGGAATCGGTTGTACAATGTTTTCAGGTAATATAGTCTATTTAGAGGATGAGTAGGTCCAACAGTTTGAAGTTCAACTTATTATTTTATGGAGAAAAGACGTTTTGATTCAATGTATTGACTGGAACACAACAAATTTTCATTTTCATCTCTCTTCATCATCGTTCTTCTCCGTTCCAATGTCACGTGTTCACTATCGACTCTTTCTCTGTCCATTTCCACTTTTTCGTCTTCTTCTTCTACCTTCCACCTCTGTTCTTCTTCTTCTTCTTCTCGCTCACAGATTTTTATATTTGTGTTTGTCGTTAATTTCGCAATTTCTCTTCACAGCCGGAGGTCTCAGGAGGTTTGTTGCAAAAATCTTGTTGCAAAAAGCGTGTATGAGAGAAAGAAAGAGGTACGGATTCCAGAAGAAGAAGAAGAAGTGGAAGAAGGAGGAGAAGAGGGATAAGAAGAGGAGGAGGAGCATGAATGAGTAGAGTCGGGGCAATGTGATGTCACTACATTATTCAAAGCATCAAAGTTAACACGGTCGCGGCGTTTCAATAATACATTACTATACGAGCAGCCTATCTCTGTGGCCTGTCCAATGGATAGCCCAATAAAAATGACATTCAATCGACACGCTTCGAAATTTACAGTTTTCTCTTCAGAATACTGCTGTCACTAATCCGGTTCTTCATACATTCAATCCTCTTCATCTTCTTCTTAGTACTCTTTTCATTCTCTTTTCCTTCTTCTTCTTGTTCTTCTTCTTTTTTACTTTTTATCCGTTTTCTTCTTCCTTTTCTTCTTCATTTGCTCCTTCTGATTGAGTAACGAGGTTAATGCGAATATTCATACTTTCAAGAGTATTTAGTGAATTTTTAAATAATTAATAAATTAATCATTTTTGGTAAATTGATCGGTATTGCAACGTCCTGATCTTTACTTTTCCCATCTTAATCAACTTATTCTTCTTCGACTACTTCTTTTTCTTCTTCTTCTTCTTCTTCTTCTTCTTCCTCGTCCTTCTTCTTCTTCTTCTTCTTCTTCTTCTTCTTCTTCTTCTTCTTCTTCTTCTTCTTCTTCTTTCTTCTTCTTCTCTCCTCCTCTTCCTTCTCCTCCTTCTCATCCTCGTCCTACTTTTCCTCCTTTTCATACTCCTCCTTGTCCTCCTTTTTCTACTCTTCCTCTTCCACCTCCTCCTCATTCAGAATATGCATTTTATATTCATCTCCTTCTTTCCCTCCTTCCTTTTTCTCCCTTCTCCACTTCCTTTTTTCTTTCCCTCTTCTTCTACAGTTCTTGTTGTATCTTAACTTTCCCTTCTACTAATCATTCATCCGGTGTGTTCCATCATTACCGGCTACATCAAATAAGATGTAAAACTTCCAATAAAAATTGTTATTTTCAATTCACATGTAGAATTTCGAATAAAAAATGTCATTTACATGTTTATAGCCAGGAGGACCCCCCTGATTGTTTGCTATCATAAACGCCCACACATGGCTGAGGATGAATGACACGGGTTGTAAAAATTGGTAGCATTTTATTTTGGTAGGTCAAGAAGGTTGGATAGGTGGGTGAATATGAATTTGGAAAGTATGAGTCTTGTTTGATTTTGAGCAGAGCAGCGTTCAGAAGACCTATTATTTCACATTCCCTCTCATAAATCAAGCTTATATAACAACTTTGTGTTCACAAAATCTTCATTTTCTCACCAATTTTAGTACAAATTACTTGTTTTTTAATTATGTTGAATTACAAAATATTAGAGGTATTTGATGAATATTACACTCTTGTAGGAAACATTTCTCATGACTCCAAGGGTTTCAACCATTTCATGAATGAAAATGGCTTTTCTCTCACGAAAAATTTCAATATACTATAGGCCTGATACTGTATGCTTTTGGATTGCATAAGGCTAGGCGTACACAGGTTAGTCAAGACAAGACAAGACGAGATTAGTCACGTTTAGTCACAGTACTTCACATAGTTGCTTATGAAGCAACACACACCGATTAGTCATTGTATCAGTGTGTGCTGCTTCATAAGCAACTATGTGAGTATTTTGACTAAACGTGACTAATCTCGTCTTGTCTTGTTTTGACTAACCGGTGTACGCCTAGCCTAATGCATACTTCAAATTGAACCATGATTTTTTGTATCAAAAGATAAATTACCAAATAGAAGCAACGTTTCGAATCGAAATTTATTAAATAATATTTCAATGAATATAATAGTATACAGTATTAGAATAATCTAGTTGAATAATATTGGTCAATGACAAATTGAAAATAAGAAATTGCAGTAGTAGTAGCAGAAGGAGGAGAAGAAGATGATGAAGAAGACAAAGAAGAAGAAGAAGAAAGAAGAAGAAGAAAAGAAAGAAGAAGAAGAAAAAGAAGAAGAAAAAGAAGAAGAAGAAAGAAGGAGAAGAAGAAGAAGAGAGAAGAGAAGAAGAAGAAGAAGAAGAAAGAGGAGAAGAGGAGAAGGAGAAGAAGAAGAAGAAGAAAAGGAGAAGAGGAGAAAAGGAGATTTTTCGATCTCGATTTCTAATTGATTTTCGGATCCAATCAAAAAAGGCGTCCATCCGTTCTTCCAAGAGGTGTTTGTATCCTTTGCAGCAGGATCAGAAGTGTGGCTGGAGTTGTCAACTTTTCTAATGACTCAGCTGTGCTCGCAAGACCACCTCGGAGCTGATTTATTTATTCAGACAGCTTAGTGTCGTTGCCTGCTTTTATCAGTCCAGGCCAGTCTTGATGCAGGATCTACAACAACTCGGGCTCACTGTCAGCCTAGTGGAACAGTCGAGCTGTGAGTTCTTGAAGCCAGGCTTCATTCAGGAAGTCGTAAAGTTGAGGTAGATTTGTGAAGAATTCTCTTGAAATTAAAGTGGTAATGCAGTACTACAACATATAGGGCTACAACAGTGTGTAATCATAGAGAAAGCGTACGCCAAGCGCCATACGCCTTGGTGATGCTTCCTCTACGGGATAATGTAGGCTAATACATCACAAGTGTGAAGGAGCGTTTATACGTGTTTGATTCATTTGCGACAGCTGATACTGTCGCAAATGAAAGTAGTGGAGTTGTGTTATATGGTTTTGAGTCACTTAAGTCATTGGCGACTATTGTTAAAAGTGAATCATCACATGTATAATCGCTTATTAATGGATAGTGTACTCCTTCATTATTAGTACAGTTGAATGTTGCAAAAATTTTGCAAAATGATCCCTTCCCTCTTTCCCTGATCCTTTCCAATATGAAAAATTCCTTCTCAATGTATCCCTTACTCTTGTGTAGCGTGCACAATAAGAATCCAAATTCGGCTCAAAATCAATGTATGAAAATACCCCGAAAACTTAGTAGCAGACAAAAAATGGTAGATACACGTTTTGTAAGTCTGAGATCGGATTATTTTCAAATTTGTGAATTTTTATATTTTGTTAGATTCAAAAGATTCAATAATACATACTATAAGACTCATGGAACAAAGGGTCTGTTTCATTGAAGCTTATTATAGTTGGTCTATGATAATACAACTGGTCAATAATTTAATTCTAGCATTCAAGAACTATGTATAAATTTTTAAGCATTACATTTTCGTTTGAACACCAAAATCGCTCTTGGAAGAGATTCAAGCAAAAACCAAGAAAAGCTGTTACGAAGTTCTGTCGCCTTGTCTTCAAATAAACCGTATTGATATCTATTTATTTGAGATTCTTCTCCACTTCAGCCGCTTGCAAAAGAAGGAGAGAAGAAGAAGAAGAAGAAGAAGAAGAAGAAGAAGAAGAAGAAGAAGAAGAAGAAGAAGAAGAAGAAGAAGAAGAAGAAGAAGAAGAAGAAGAAGAAGAAGAAGAAGAAGAAAAGAAGAAGAAGAAGAAGAAGAAGAAGAAGAAGAAGAAGAAGAAGAAGGAGACAAAATTAGAATAGCACGTGTCCAAGTTTCACACAGATATTTAAAATGTAAAACCTCTCAGTTCGGCGTCGATCTCAACAGCTATTTAGCATTTTTTGTATTTAGTGAAGTGAATGAAGTGGGATTTTCTCTCTTTCGATACTATCACACGACGTCTCATGACAGACTCTTATTTCATCCAATGGCGTGTGGCGGATTATAGGGACAAGGAATGTTGGAATCACCCAGAAAGATGCTTTGAGTCTGTCAGGAATTTGATTCGATTCTTTGCACTCTTATCTTAGCGGGATCTGTACTCATCAAAAGGCTATCAAACTCATTCAAAATACTGTAAAGAGTAAAGTTGAGCTTTTTCCCTATTTAATCTGTCTTATTATGGACTTATCAGATACCTTATAGGCCTGTGTGCCCTCATTGATTAGCATCGTGCTAAAATAAGAATTGTTTGTGTGTATTTTATCCAAAGTTTGGGATGATACTTTAAAACAAATTTGATGAACATAGAGCTCATCCATTAGAGCCATTATAAAATTAGTTAGCACTGGTCAATCCACTTTTCTTGTGATTTCTTGAAAGTTTATTTATTTGTTCATCCATTTCATACATAAATATCCTTCTTGACGTACAATCAACGTCATTATAAGGACAAAACAGATGAAATACTTAAATGAATCATAGAAAGAAGAACAACTAAAACATTGCGCAACAAAAGGATTGAAGAATTAAATTAATGAGGTAGTTTTAAGATAGTTGATATTCATGAGGTAAGTTACTGGTGCAAAGAGATAAGAAAAAAGAAAGAGAAAAAAGACGCTGGAGAGAATATAATCGATACGAACGATAGATATTGAAGAAGATATTTTTAATATTATCTAGGGGTCAAATAAAAATTAATTGCCAATTCACAATTTCATTGTTTTGTAGAGGTATGATTTGAACCATGGACTCACCAGAGAAAGTATTATCTCTAGTTGAACCGATGAATCAACGATATCTAAAATAGTATATCATTCACATTTTTAATTTCTTGTATCAGAGACACTTCTATTTCTATTGATATTCTTCAAGGTTGTATAAAGTTTAACAAATTTATATAAATTCTGGCATGTACAAAGTTATATTTTTGATACCTACGAATATAATCGATTCAATTTCAGTGATTCTAGACTTAAACAACTCGAGTGGCCATACTAATGACAAGCAATTCTCTACCGATAATGATACTAGTCTTCGAAAATGTATCACGAAACATTAACACGTTACACATTATCGCAATCATTACACTTTCCTGTTATTATTTGATAAATTGAAAAGCTGAGGAATCCAGTTAGCTTGCCGCTGTAATAATACACGTTTCACACAAGAATTAATGGGATTTACGACCTGTTGAAATGCATAATTTAGCAGAAGTGAACCTCAAAGACAGCCGCGCTCGCTGGACTAGTTTCGGCACTCGGACGGCAACTAGAACTGGATCATTCAAAAACAAGACTACTTGATTGATAGTTTTTTTGTCAGCAGGTTATGGATATTAGACGGGAATCGGAGGACGCAGGAGATGAATGTGATGAGAGAATAGAGATTGGAGATGAAGAGGGAGACAAAGGAAAATAAGGAAATGAGACTGAAAAAGGAGAAGAAGAAGAAGGGGAAGGGGTAGACGAAGAGGATGAAGAAGAAGAAGAAGAAGAAGACTGAGAACAAGAGTGAAAAAGTGGGAAGGAAGTATAGGAAGAGGAAAGAGGAGAGGATGAAGGAGTGGAAGTAGAAGAGGAAGTAGAAGGAGAAGGTGAAGGAAAGAAAGACGAAGAAGGAGTATACGAAGAACAACTGTGAAAAATTGAGGGGGGAGTATAACACGAAGAGGAAGAGATAGTGGAAGAAGAGGAGGAAGAAACAGAACAAGAGGAGAAGGAAGTGCAGGAGTATAGAAGAAGACGTTGGATTAGATGAACAACTAGAAGAAGGAGAAGAAGGGGAGAGAAATGAGAAACAAATGAGGACAGGAAGAGATTAGAAAGAAATAGACAAAGAAGGAGAAAGAGAGATGAGAAAATTTCAAGGAGGTGAAGAGAAAGAAATAAGAGAAGAAAAGTGAAAATGATGAGAAAAAAAGATAGAAAAGATTGAGGAAGAGGATCATGAGTAGGAAAGAAGAGAGGTGAGAGAGGAAGAAAAAGAAGAAGAAGTAGAAGAAGAAGAAGAAGAAGAAGAAGAAGAAGAAGAAGAAGAAGAAGAAGAAGAGGAGGAGAAGAAGAAGAGAAGAAGAAGAAGAAGAAGAAGAAGAAGAAGAAGAAGAAGAAGAAGAAGAAGAAGAAGAAGAAGAAGAAAAGATAGACGATGACGGAGAAGAGATTATTTATTGCTTCTCCATGTCATAACTTGTTCAGCTTGCAATCTCAATTTATTCAGGCATGAAAGTAATATAATGTGATTATTCATTGACCAATAAGTGATGATAATAGGCTGCAACTTATCACATTAGAATTTCAATCAACACTTTCTCGTGCATAGTAATTAGAAAGCAATTATTGTCCTTTTGCGGTATTATTCAAACTTGTAGTAATTGCTTTTTTTCTATGTTTAATCTACATTTGAAATTGAACAAGATAATATGCAGCTTCAGGTAAAAAAAATCGAGTAGTAATAATAAAATTGTTTGTTGTATTCAGCAGAGAACTAGATTTTATTGGTATAACAGTATTTTATGTCGATTTAACTATGGTGAACACCAGTTCAACTGCATTCAGTTAAGGAATATGAGAGATAAGGGTAATTCCATTAATTTATATATTATTGAAAATATGTATGTTATATCAATATTGACAAATTTTGTCACCTACGATAAAATTAGCAGTTCTCGTGTTCTCCATGCAGTCATAACAAACAAATGTCACATAAGAGGAATAAATATTAGACCCTGCCATTGGTCAAAAAATAAAAAACCAACAATTTGTTACGACATACAAAGCTAGTATTATAAGGCTATATATTCGGAGCCTATTCTCAGCTCATATCTTATATATACAGAGATAAAAATTAAATATTTAACAATTAAAGGAGTAATTTAAACAAATTTATTCAGAAAAAATTTTAAGTTGAAGAATTCTCTTAATTAGAGAAATTAGTTTAAAAAATAATATGAAAATGTCAAATTATAATTACTTCAAGTATTTCTTTAACTCAGTTTTTATCTCTGAATTCATTTTCTGTTTTTGGAGTTCGGAAGTAGTTAACGTTTCAAGTATTAGAAATTCTTTTTACTTCAAAACGGGAAAAGAAAAGGTTTTACTACGTACAATCAGAAGCATTAGTCTCGAGGTTGTTTCGATTTTTTTAGTTGATTTACATGCATTATAAATAAAAGCTAAACTTCAAGTACACGATTGCATCGTGAGAGCCCAAGTAGAACCATGGAAATAAGGTGAGAATTAAAAAAAAGTGGCAAAATAAAGGAAGAAATAACAAAATATTGCACTGTGGAAAACCTGGAAGCCGACAGTCACTTAACAAGAAGCCTACCTCCACACTTCACAGGGCCGACAGAGAAAAAAAATCGAAAAATAAAATGTCTCCCACATTTTTTTACATAAAAATCGCGTGCGACACACTAAATTCAGTTGTAATTTACGACGTCAGTTCATTACCGGCCCATTAAAAAACGCGCCAGCAATAAATTGGAGTGTAAATTAAATTTATTGTCAGTTGCCGACAAGTGTATCTCACGGTGAAAAGTAGTTTAGTTACCGATTTGACCGGTAGAGTTCGTTTCGCTCGAAATACACGCTAAAAGCTTCCTATCTGCCATCTGAAGTTAGGCTTGAAAACATGGAGAACACTGTAGTAAGGCCATATCGTTTCTTGACACTCACGGAAGAAAAGAAAAATGTGGCAGTCATTTGACACAAAAAATAAAATGAATTTAGGAGCGGCTCGCTTCTTGCTGCGAGATAAATCAGTTGTTACGGTTACACATGAAACTTGCCGAATGGATTCTCATATTGAATAAATTTCAATTGGCTTATCTGTTCAATAATACAGTACCACAGTCACTGGTCTCATAGAATGATACAGACCAAGAATATTCAAATAGTTAGTTAATACAGTATTTTAAATATATAATTAAAATATACAATATATAATAATTATTAATATTAATGTATTTAACAAAATATTTATCAGCCACTGTGAAAAAGAACTTCGACAAAACAATACTATAGAAAAGTAATAATGATCATATTGAGATCATTCGTGAAATAATCATTATTCTTGATATTATATCAAACAGAAGAAATAATTAGTTGAATAAATCATGACATTATATCATAAAGATTAGTGAGATCTAAATTTCAATAAGTTAGTGACAAGGAATAAAAAACAAAATGTTGACTACATTTGTCAAAATGGCTGAACTATGAAGCTCTGTGATTGGCCGGTTCACGTTACCTCCCACTTTTAACACTAAAATGAGCTTATGATAACGTTCAATTGGCAGAGATACTGAAAAGTAAATGAATGTTTTCAGCAAGTACATTGTTTTACTCATTTAATTAATTCGATTTGGCATAGACACCATTATTAATTTCTTGACGTTGCTGATGACTAGAGTACAATGTCAAAGAAATAACTTTCTATCTATCAGAAGGTCAAATTAAATAGATAATGGTGTAGTAATCAAATGAATCAGGTATCACGATATTTTAATAAATTTGTGTTTATGACAACTTCAATTCTTATGGATATAAGAATTCATATGGATAACTGCCACAATATCACCTTCACTACTACACAGAAAACATTACAAACAATAGAGAAAGCAAGCAAGTTGCTATTTACGTATTTTTTATTAGCTTTAAAGAAATCTGTAATGAACTTGTCGTCATTATAATCCTGTAATACACTAGATTTTGAGCCAGATTGTATTAAAAATATTTCAGACTGATTATGTAGATTATGTAGTTCCAATCATAGGAATACCTTTTCTGTACATGTGAAACTACTCGCATGGTACAAAATGAATGGAAAAATGGATCATCTTACGATATCATGTCAACAGAAATCGGAATTCCGTACCTACGTTGAAGAGAAAGCAAGATAAGAATGCAGAGATAAGAGTGAAAAATGACGTACATAGGTGAAATACAAGAAACAGAATAACATTTGAATTGATAGCTGCAGTTCAGTGAGAAAATCCACCGAAATAAATCGTCCATAATGTGGTATATGGTCGGGCGGACGGACCACTGTTTGATGCTAGTTCGGATTTTTGTATGTCGCCCATGTAAACAGATACGGTTGAAGGTCTTTCATCATTTTTATTGCGACACTCATCTTACAGTTTTGGTCACGGATTACCGTAATCGTGTCGCTGCCTCTTCTCTCCTTCTTTTTCTTATTGTTTCCCTCTGCTTCTTCTAATTCTTTGAAATTAGTCTCCTTCTTTTTTGTCTTCTTCTTCTTCTTCTTCTTCTTCTTCTTCTTCTTCTTCTTCTTCTTCTTCTTCTTCTTCTTCTTCTTCTTCTTCTTCTTCTTCTTCTTCTTTTCTTCTTCTTCTTCTTCTTCTTCTTCTTCTTCTTCTTCTTCTTCTTTCTTCTTCTTCTTCTTCTTCTTCTTCTTCTCTTCTTCTCATTTTTCTCTTTCTTCTTCTCCGTCTTCTTCTTCTTTTCTCTTCCTTCTACCCCTTGCAGTAATCATCTTGTTCTCAACTTCTGTCTCCTCTCTCTCCATCCTCTATCTTCTTCTCCTCCTCTTCCTATGTTCTCTTCTCCTGTATTTCTTTTTTTCTCCTCAGCCATCAACAAATTTTTTCCTCCTGTTTCTTCGTACTTTATTAATCTTCTTTTTCATCTCTTCCCCTTTCTCCTCCTCCTTTACTCCTGCCTCTTTTTCTCTTCATCTTGTTCTCGTTCTTCCATTTCTTTCGCCAACTGCTCTCCAGTTCTTATCGTCTGCTTCCCTTCTTATTCGTCCTCTTCTCCTCCTGCTTCTTATTTCTCCTATTCTCTCTTTTCATCCTTCTAAATTACTCGTCGATTCCCTCTCAAATAATTCTTCTTGTTCCTCTTCCCCTTTTGCTACTTCTTCTCCACCTCCAACTCTTCTCCTCCTCCTCCGCCTCCTTCTTGTTCTTCTCCTTCTCCTTCTTTTCTTCTTCTCTTCTTCTTCTCTCCTCCTCTTCTCCTCCTCCTCCTCCTTCTTCCTCTTCTCCCTCTTCTCCTTCTTCTCCTTCTTCTCTCCTTCTTCTCCTTCTTCTCCTTCTTCTTCTTCTTCTTCTCCTCTCCTCCTTCTTCTCCTTCTTCTCTCCTTCTTCTCCTTCTTCTCCTTCTTCTCCTTCTTCTCCTTCTTCTCCTTCTTCTCCTCCTCCTACTTCCTCCTTCTTCCTCCTTCTCCTCATCCTTCTTCATCTCCTTTTCCTGATCTCTCTCCTTTTCTTCTCGTTCACTAGAAGGTGATGACAAATCGTCAAGCGAAAACACTGCTACAGAAATTTTGGTGGCGATTGCTGTAGATTTACGACTGGACTACTCAAACTGTTCGGGACCCCCGCTGCTCTATGCAACAGCTTCCCTCACATATTCTACAAAATAAGCATATATTCTGTTTATCTTATCACTTTCTTCTTGCACTCTTTGAACATTCTTTCAATTTTGAGAGAGACTGATACGAAATAGCTCCCGCCAAATATCCAACACAATTCGCGTTTTCTGGGACTTTTATCGCTTTCTCCACATACTCCTTAAAAAAGTTTTCTCAATTTTGAGAAAGAATGATATGAAATAGCTCCCGTCAAATATCCAAAAATGCGCAATTTTGTTCCTTTCGTCACTTTTCATTCTTCACATATTACTTGAATGTAATTCCTCTCTCATAATTCATTACGTTGGCACTTAATCCAATTCGTTGGCACTCCTTTGGCTTTTTCTTCAACCTATAACGCAATCGACCATTACTCATTACCTCTCACAGACATCACTCTTTCATCGAGAGCACTTTTATTTTCAATATGAATATCATTGTTGAAGCTCACCCACCTCTAAAAAGCCATAAAGTTTTATTATTTTATTACCACTCCCATTCAATGGTCTGCCTCAGATCTCGATCTGGTTAGTATCAATGAATGAAATTATATTGCTGTAATATTTTTTGAGACAGTACTCATCTATTTCATTCAATATTACAAGTGACAGACTGAGGATCCCTGACATGAATGAAACGTATGAAAAATGATCATTTTATGACCAGTGACCATTCATTCATAAAAAGTGATGTAGGCCTAATGACACCCCATGGTGGTTTTGTTCTTCTTCGTCTCTTTCTCCTTTTTTCTCTCCTTCTATTCCTTCCTCTTTTTCTTTCGAACTCCGCTTTCTTTTCCTCTTCCCAAGCACTCACCATTGAATGGTTTTGAGATCGTAAGTTTCCTTTTGTGTTATTTCATCCCATTTATCAACGGATTGGATAACCGATTAACTTATAGCCTCAATTGCTTCAATTGTACAGATTATGGGATACAATAGGAAACGAAATAAAAATCACAGAGTGAGTGACATAATATATCAAAGTGACATTTTAGATTGAATGTTCGAAAAAGTATAATACTTACCATCTTTCAAGAGCTGTCAGATAGCACTGGAAACAGTTCTAGAAGAAAATCTTGAAGAGGTTTCAGGTCGTTTGACTTACCTACAAAGATTCAAGGAGTCTGTGGGCCTCTTTACTCAACAGTGAGTGTCTTGAGTCATCTCTTGGGTAAAAATATATCGAATTACATCAACGTCCATTTGAATAGAATTTTATTGGACACCTTTCGAGAGTAGCTGGAGAAAATTTAAATAAATTGATGGCATAAGTGACATTTCAAGCTTCAAACGATATAACATATGAGTTTTGTATTGAATGTCAATCTCATGTTGGCTTCCTCCTCATCTTCTTCTTCCTCTTCTTCTTCTTCTTCTTCTTCTCCTTTCTTCTTCTTCTTCTTCTTCTTCTTCTTCTTCTTCTACTTCTTTTCTCCTTCTCCTCCTCCTTCTTCATTATTATTATAGCTGAGTCTCTTAACAGCTTGCGATATGCGAAGGTGTAATGAATTTGTGTGAATGGATTTGCATGCATGTAGGTGTTAGTAGGCAAGTTGTGAATGAAAGAGGGAGAGAGACAGAAACGTGATAGAGAGAAACAGGATAGAAGAGGATGGAAAGAGAAGGAATTATGCGAGAGAAAGAGGTAAGATTATGTCGGAATGAAGAGAGAGTAAAACGTACCCAATAATTCAAATAGACTTTTGAAACTCTATTTTAGGTTTTTTTTATTGATATTTCAAGTAACTAGTGGTAGTAGTGAGACAAGTTGAGGTTTTGACAAGTTAAAATAGCACTCTAGAATCCACAGTATACATACATAACTATTGAATATCAATAAATCGATTTATAATATTTATAAAATACAAAATAATAACATTATACATATAGGCACACACCGTAACATAAATACACTATAACAATATTATACTTTAATCACTATATTGTTTTCATTATTATTATTATGTATTACTATATTATATGAACAATACAAAGTGCTGATAATATATTTCCGTTGTAACTCTCATTTCACGTAGCTTATATCGATAGATTCAGGGTGATTTTTAAGATTAAACCAGGGTAATCCGAACAATAACGGATAATAATCAAAATGAAGGATGAAGGTACCCTAAATATATTTTTTGAAGATCAATAATTGAATTAATAAGATGAGGCCAAAAAAACTCCCACCTGTAAACCTAATCTCCCCAATTCCTATCACAATTTTTTCAAAGCTTCAAGAGTTTGTTTGCTCAGCCAAATCCGATTCAGTTGACTTTTTCGCTAGCCAATTTGACAATATCCCACATTTTATGAGCTTGCTGAGATTGTAAAAAAGACTGGAAAGGCCCGAAGGTAAACTGAACAATGCTTTTGATGGTAGTCAGCTCCACATAACCACGACTTCTTGTCAAACGACAGCTTATTTCATTTGAAGTTTTATTATATCCATTTAGTTTTCACCCTTTTTTTGTTTTTTTCGAAACCAATCTTGTCGGTAGATTACTCCCACGGCAGTTTTTGCACGGTTTTATTCTGATCGATACGATTTGGATATCGAAACCAGTTTCTTATGAAAGATTTAAGTCGGATGCAGGAGGAGATAATGACATCTACCCACGAGGCTTCAAAGACTCGTAAGGATTTTAATGAATGAATTGAGGCCTACATACTGTGGAGTGGTTTTTAAGTTTAAAAAGATTGTCGGTAGGATATTAAAAGGTACAGCATTGAGCTGTAACCTTTTCTTTCAATCAAGCCAGTTTACATTCTATTTATGAGTTGTTTGTCTCTCATAAAGGTTGATGTTCATCATATTCATAATTTGTATGGTTTTTGATTATCCAATAATGTTGTTATACAAATATGGGATACATAAGCAAATTATACAAGTTGATGTTCATCATGTTCATAACCTGTATGATTTTTAATTACGGTATCCAATAATGTTGTTATTTTTCATTCAAATATAGGATACATAAGGAGGCGTTTACAGAAAAAGTTTTTCTTTCGTTTATGTATGGTGCATTATTGTGTTCCAAGTTAATACAGTAGAGATTCAAACTTAGTGCAGTCTTGGTAGACGAATCAGGCTTGATAAGGTTGACCGATGCAATGACTAATCGGTGTGTGTTGCTCTTGACTAACCGTGTTCTCGATTTATAACCTAATATCTATTAAATTATGAGATTGCACTAACAAAGATGGCGTCTTGTATTGAAACTATGTCCAGATCAGACATCAAACATTGACATTTACAAAAATAATTTCCACTGCATTACTCCACTAACAGAGAATAATAAGAATACTTAAGCTTAAAAGAATAAATTCATCGCTATATATTTTTCATCATGAGAGATGCGAAATTGAACAATTTCGTGAAACATAATTTTACAGCCATATGAACATTATTTCATAGTTTTGTCTTTGATGACAGTTAACGTGGAGATGCTCCTCCATTTTTTAAATAAAACAGCAATACTCAACTTTCAACTTTTTATTCTTTTGACTTGAAGGGAAGAACAAATACTGTACTACTGTAAGTTGTGCACGGAAGCAATTACCAAAATCTCTTCTTCAGATAAGTATTACATCAAAATTTAAGTCATGTTTCTTCCAGGCCTCATTACTCTGTTGGAGACTCCTGTTTTCCACTAATTCAAGGACAAAATTTTACAGTAGTTACGCTAGTAAGAGACATGACTGTAGATTTTACTCAACTTCTTGGTATAACTGCCTGAGTCAGAATAAGTTTCTTCGCTGGACATGACTTTGAATTAAGATATTCTCTACTAGCTCTTGATACGTTTATCTGAGTCATGTTTTTGAACGTAGCGCTTTGATCAAGGTATTAGAAGAAAACATTGAAAATATAGATATATGAATATGATTACAAAATAATGTTACTTCACAATAATAACTTCGATTAAGGTATTAGAAGGAAAACATTGAGAATATAGAATTACAAAAATGTCACTACTTCACAAATGTTAATTCCACCAATGAATATTAACATTCTGAATAAACATTGATGAAATCATGGAAGAGGATGGAATGAACTCTGTAAGGAATTAGGTCTAATTGTCATCAGATGAAATTATGAAAACGGAACGAAACATAATTTTTTTCGAATCGAACATAGAACGTATTTCAAACCGACCGAAACAAACAAAACGTTTCGTCTTAAGCGGTGTGCATTGGTCTCACCCACTTCAATGCTAAACTTCATTCTTCATTTCATTTCATTTATTTACTTTTCTCACTGGTTTGAAGCAATCTTTTTGTTTCGTTTCGTTTCACTTAGTATGAACAGTGATCCATCTGGTAATTGGACCTAAAAGTGATAAGAGCATTCTCACCTAACAAATAAAGTGATTAAACATCTTCACCTATATTAAACGTACTTGGCTATCCTATCTATCTACTCTCACTTTCAAAAAAGGCATAAATAAGTCTAACAATCATCGACATGGCCATTTATGGAAGCAAGCATTGCAAATTATCATCAGAACGTGCACACGGTTGATAATTCAATGAATTATTTTCTAACTAGCGTGAATCACCTTCCTACGCATTTGTGCTTGCGGGTGCGTGAGTGGTGCTTCAGTCACCAGTACACTCTTGCACACGAAACGAAAATAGACACTGATTAAAATCTGCGGTAGCAGATTCTTCTTGTTGGGTTTTTCATATTCATCTAATTTTCACTTTTTCCTGATCATGTTTTTAATCATTTTTGGACCCCTTGATACTCTTGACTTTATCCAACGATTTTCTTCTTTCTGTTCTCTTCAGATCTCTCTCTTGTTCTCTTGATATTGCACCTATCTCTCATCCTCCTTCTCTCTCTTCACCTTATTCTCTTTCTCATCATCATACTCCTCTTTTTCCATCAGCTCCTTCCCATCATTCTCATCCACTTCCTACACGTCCTCTCTTTATTCTAGAAATTTTCTCCTCTCTCTCCTCCTCTTGCTCCACTCTTCTCCCTCTCTTCCTCCTCCTCATTCTCCATGTTCATCACCTCCTTGTTCTACTCTCTTTCTATTCTCTTTTACTTTGTCCTCCTTTTGCTCCTATTCACAGCTCTTCTCCACCTGCTTCTCGTTCTGCTCCGCTATCTACTACTTCAAGTGAATTTTTCGGTTCCTGCTCCTACTCAGCTTCCTCCAACTCTTCTCCATCTGGTACTTCTTCTCCCCCTCTCACTTCACCTACTCTTCCTCTTTCTTGTTCTACTCATACTTCTTCTCCTCGTTTTCTTTCTCTTTATCTGATTATTCTCGTTTTTCTTTCATTTCTTCTTTTCTTGCTTCGGCAGTACGTATGCCTTTTCTCATCCTTCTCCCCGTCTTACTCCTTTTCCTCTTTCGTCACCTGCTTCTCCTGTTCCTTCTGATCCACCTCCTCCTTCTTCTCCTATTTCTCCTCTCCTTCTTTTGTCTTTCTTTCTACTGTAGTTTACCTCCATCATTCGTCCTCCTTCACACAACTGATACTTCTCTTCTCATCCTCCTCTTTCTCATACTCCTCCTACTTCCGTCATCCACCTCCTCCTCCTCTTCGTCCTTCTCCTCCTTCCCCGCCTTCTCCTCCTTCTCATCCCTCCTCCTCCTCCTCCTCCTTCTCCTCCTTCTCCTCCTCTCCTCCTTCTCCTCCTTCTCCTCCTTCTCCTCCTTCTCCTCCTCCTCCTCCTCCTCTCCTCCTCCTTCTCCTCCCTCCTCCTCCTTCTTCTCCTCCTTCTCCTCCTCCTCCTCCTTCTCCTCCTCCTCCTTCTCCTCCTTCTCCTCCTCTTCCTCCTCCTCCTCTCCTTCTTTCTCCTCCTTCTCCTCCTTCTCCTCCTCCTCCTCCTCCTCCTTCTCCTCTCCTCCTCCTTCCTCCTCCTCTTCCTCCTCCTTCTCCTCCTTCTCCTCCTCCCCCAACTTCCTCTCCTCCTCCTCCATCTCCTCCTTCTCCTCCTTTTCCTCCTCCATCTTCCTCCTCCTTCTCCTCCTCCAACTCTCCTTCCCAGTATCCTCTTCCTCTTCCACCACCATTCCTCCCCAGCATCATTAGCTATTCTAGTGGCGCTAGATCCCTTTGGTGGACAGCGCGTGCCGTGTGTATCAGGTGTGGGGGGGGGCGGTTGGGGGGGTGAGTGGGAGCCAATTCTGAAGATTTAAACGGTCGCGTAGGCAGAACGAGTCTTCCAGTCTCTCCACTGTCTCCAGTGGGACGCTGGACCTTGCTGGAGCAACAGGTCTCTCCTCAGTTGGGCTCCAGCCGTCAATGCGCCGGCATTAAAAGTACGCGGCTCGCTTGATCAAGTTTACGCGAAGTTTCGAAGTTTGGTCGGTCGTGTAATCAGTGTTAAGAACCTTTACAAAGTGTGATGAAGAGACTACAATTTGTGTTTAAAAACTGATGATACTTGTTCATTATTCAATACTTGAAGACTATTTCATTTTCAAGGATTAACAAGTGTGTGATAAGAACAATTTGTGTTTAAAGAAATTGTACTACTTGGTCATAATTGTAGACTCTTTTAAAGACTAATCTATCATCAAGGACTAACAAATGAGATACAAACTACAATATTTTAGTAAAATCTGAAGATTCTTTTCCATAATTTAAGACTTGAAGCCTATTTCATTATCAAGAACTAACAAGTGTGATAAGAACTACAATTTTTGTCTAAAAAATGAAATAACTTATTGATAATCCAAGATTTGAAGACTATTTTTCACCAAGGACTATAAAGTGTGTTGATTTGTGTTTGAGAACTGATATCACTAGTGAATGACACAAGACTTGAATCCAAACTATCGATTATCAAGTTCAAAAGGTCAGCTAGCTGGTAGCTAATGATCGAGCAATCATATTATAGCAACGTGGAATGATCTTCATTTTCGTTTATATTCATCGTGAAGTGAAGTGAGACTGGACAAGTTATTGATTATTATTGAAGACCGTGGTTTTGAATTTATTTTTCGTGGGAGAGTTCATAGTTTAAAAGGACTGCAATGAAATTTTATAGTTTTTTGTTGAAGAAATTCGATTGAAAATGAACATTTTAAAGTGATCAGATGAGACTGCAGTTTATTGTCATTAGACAATATTGAAAAGTTTATTGATCTGATGGACTGTACTTATTACTCAATGACGATTGTGAACTTGAAATCAGCAACTGATAACAGGACTCAAGTGACATTGAAATTCTAACAGTGAACACTTATTTATTATATTGATAACAATATCTCAGCCGTATTTCAGCTATTCCACATCTTTTCATAACAACATCAATTTGACTCTTATAAGAATATCACAATCAATATTGTGCTCAACGTACCTTGATGATCGACTGGGAAATTTTAACATGAATATCTACAAGTTTCATGGACTTAAGTGCTCAACCAAGACTCATTCCGTGCTATTTCTGACCTACAAATTACCGAAAATCAACTGAGAACTAGAAGTAACTCCTACAAGATTTAAACCTAATGAGAAATGGACAATTCTACAGAATAGATAACTCCTACAACCTTACCTTGTGAGAAATGGACAATTCAACAAAATAACTAGTGATTTGTAGAAGAAAATGAATAAGACTATAGTTTATTCTAAAATGGACAAACTAGACACCAGTGACCCCAACAACAACAGCCGGGGAATCCCATCACAACCCCCTATCGACAGCATGAACAAGAGCTACTCTCTGCGCCCGAGATCTTCAATGCGACCGCATGGGGATTTAACCGATGATGACGTCATAATGAACGACTGGCGCCCTAGAGGCAGAACGAAACGGAGGCCCAAACAAAAACCAGCCCCTCTGAGTAAATATCGCAGGAAAACGGCCAACGCTAGAGAGAGATCACGAATGAGGGAGATCAATGAGGCGTTCGATACGCTGAGGAGAGCGATCCCTCATTTGGCGAGTGAGAACAGTCACAGTGAGAAGTTGACTAAGATTACCACTTTGAGGTTGGCTATGAAGTATATAGCTGCTTTGAATCAGGTACTGAAAGACCCAGAACCTGAATCGGACCTCGATTCCTCAGGGGATTACACCTTCTCCCTCACACCCAACTCCCTCAGCGATCACTCAGATCTCTACGACCAGTTCCTCAACGCCTCATCGACTACTTCCTCAACAGCTACCAACTCATGTCCTTTCAGGTCGCCCTCACACGACCTCACCAAGTTCGAGATAAGTTCCTCAGCCTCACTGCTGCCCACCTCACCGACGTGTTACTCGTTTGCGGACGCCGCCTCAGCGTCGATGCTGGATCTGAGGCAAGAGTGCCTCACGCCTACTGATGATTTCGGGGCGGATTTGGACTCGTTTGTGACGTCAGCCGTTGATTTTGAGGAGTTGTTCGCTTCGTGACAGATGGTGAAGTTATACCGGACAGTTTCTGCGAGGTAAATGTTTCACTGTTCTCATCTGAAACAAAAATATTGCCTTTAAGTTATATATTAAAGAAGTATTGTAAAATAGTGTAGAATATTTCCCGCACTCGAACCCAGAACTTTATTTTGAGAAATAAATATTCCATAAAGGTATGATTGATCATACTGAACAGTTTTTGCAAGGTAAAGTGTTCAACTAAGGCTAGGCGTACACCGGTTAGTCAAGACAAGACAAGACGAGATTAGTCACGTTTAGTCACAATAATTCACATAGTTGCTTATGAAGCAGCACACACCAATGTAATGACTAATCAGTGGGTGTTGCTTCATAAACAACTATGTGAAGTACTGTGACTAAACGTGACTAATCTCGTCTTGTCTTGACTAACCGGTGTACGCCTAGCCTAAGACAAAAATGTAGCTTGTGTATTATAAAAATGTTGTAAAATAATGACTGTAAAATATTGCTGATAGCCTACTAGAGCCCAGAACTTTATTTTGCGGAAAATATATTTCATGAATATATAATTCATTTCTCAATGAATATGTTTCAAAAATTCTAAAGAGTCACTATTGAGATTGTAGAACTGTTCCGTAATGAATCAAATGAAAATACAAGAATATATTTCATCTGAGAAGGTGTTTGCTGCATAACAAATGATTACAATAGTATCAGACAGTTATTTCGAGGGAGATTTTTAATTTTTATTAACAATGTAAGACAAATATTCATTGTTTGTGAATTATATCAGTCAAGAATAATTCTTGATCCCAATTATTGTCTTCCAGATGTTTCTAGAGAATTTATTTTCCTGAGGGTAACTCAAGAGTTTTAGGCTTGTACGGAGTTAATAGATAGGCTAAACGAAAGGGTAGCCTAATGAGGAGAAGAAATTTTCATTTTAAGAGCTATTTTTTGCGAAGTTTCTCACCAGTTAGACAAAAATATTGTTTGTGAATTATATAGGTCAAGATTATATTTTGTGGGAGTGATACTGGATAATACATTCATTTTAGGAGCTATTCGCTTCATAAAAGATAATACGAGAATAGAAACAGGAATTTTGTGGGGTAAATTTCTTTCAAGACAAAATTGTCTAAGAATTATGTGATTCAAGGCTTTTTTTAGAAATTGATACAGGACAGTATTTCAATTGCCATGTAAAATTTACACTGTTGTTTTTTATATAATTTTTTTGTTCTTCTTGTTAATATAACAGCAATTTAAAATACTGCAGAAATATCGTAAATCGTAAATTTTATTGTCCTTATGAAAAAAGGAATTCACAAACTAAAAAATTTTTAATCACTGTTGATAAAAGCTGCTTCAACTATAGTTTGTAATTAATTACAATATATTTTATTTGTTGAATATTGAATACTGTTAATCATGAGACTGTAGAATGACATGGCATTTTTGAAACTTCCAATTGACTCCTAAATTGTACATAAATTGAACTTGTAATTATTTTGTTATGACTTGTGAATAATTTATATTTATCAATACATGCAATTCACAGATACGATATTGTTGTTATCCTTTATCAAATCTCCATTAATTACCGTATTGTCAGATTTCTAAATTAGTCAAAACATCATTTCAATACATCATTGAAATTCATCGTACCCCAAATAATTTAATTTATTGCATTTTTAATTATAATATTCGGTTTCAACTTTTTCTTTTCAAACCGAACAGCTTGAATTGAACTTGAAGTCAATTTCTTACTATAGAAAATATCAGTTAAACCTAATCTAGTCATTGTATTGATGAGTGAAAATTATGTTGATTTACCATGAATATCTCATGCTTAAAAGGTAACTTAAACATTATTTTCACATATCACACTGCCAATAAGATTAGGTTTGAATGATATCAACAGCTCATGAAAAACAATTGCCAAAAATGAATTTGTATGTTAACAACATACCTACAAGAATCAATACAGTACAATTCATAAAGTTTAGCTCCGAAAGAGAATGTTCAAGCCAAAGACAATACTACCGAATGTACAATAGAAATACTGAACATTGAATTACTGTAGAAAAATACAGTAAATCTTAAGAAATGAAATTTCATTCGTTTAAAGTATGATTCCAAATCTGAATATTGAAGTTTGGCGTATGAAGTATGTTGGAAATTATCGAAGTTATAATCTTATTACAATAAAACAATATTGTTTCAAGGAGTGTTCCAAATGCATTCATGTGTCAGTTGATTTTGTGGATAACGATAACTATGACATCAGATTATTGGATATAATCTAGTAAGTATGATTCAACTTTATTGTGACTTATATCAACGTCACCGGAATGTGTGGGCGTTTTACTACCACATAAAATCAAGTTATTCAAATATTCATTTCATGCCAATGAGCTGAATAAATGTTATCAAATTCAATTTGAATTTTAGTTTTTGATTATTAAATCACAGTCGTATTCCACAGGAACAATCATTCATTCCACATTAAAATTCAAACATTGAAAATGATGAATTAAAAAAAAAAATACAAATAAGTTATTATTTTTTCGCATTGTTGGGCCAACAAGAGCTTGTAGTGCAATCATATTATCATATACAATATATGACAAAATATTCGTAATATTCAAATCATAAATTATATTGTAAATATTCAAATTATTCACTATTTTCTTTTACACTGGGTCAAGCAGACTTGAAGAAGTTCACTACGTGAGTATGAGTCAGGCGATAAGTGACTTAACAAAGGTAAGTGAGCTACTGTGTATAAACAGTTGGATAGTTCTGATAACTAATCAAAATTCATGATCGGAGAAAACAAACCTCACTTCTTTCCCTCCTTCTTCTTCTTCATACTTTTCCTCCAACTTCTTCATCTCTTTCTCCTCCTTCGTCTCCTTCCGTCTCTTTAGAGTTGTGTAGCAGAGAGGACCAAGAGTCCTAACCCCGCCTTAATAAAGGCATTCCATCAATCAATCCTCATCCTTAATGTTGAATTATAACCTATTAATCACTCTTGATTTTGGTGCTGTTTAACACTTCTAGTAGCATCTCGAATACTTTGTGAATTTACACAAATAAGGCAATCTGAATTCAAATTCCTTTCATACCTCTATCTTCTCTCGTTCTTAAACTTCTGTACACGACTACAATTCTTCAACCTTCCATTTATTTTTTTCTTCATTTTCTAACCAGAGATAACCCATTTACTTGGTTAGTTTATCTTGAATTTAATTTCCTACCGTTCATTCCCCTATCTTCTCTAGTTCTAAAACTTCTCTCTTCTTCTATTCATCTTCAACTTTGTTTTCCTCATTAATTTTTCTCCTCTCTCACTTATCCATACTCTATTACTCACACCAAAGACTAACCAAATATGAATTATGAATCAGTTATGTCTGCTCAAACACTTACTCTTATTCATCCTCTTAAATTCTTAGAAACACTATACCATTCAGTATTATTATTCCAATATAGTGATGCAAAAATAATTCGGTTGAACTAACAAAGATTTTCCCACATTATTTACCTCACCACGAGTCATAATTATTGACTCGTCACCTCACATTCTGGTGTGAATCGTTCCATAAGAATACACGAATCACAAAACATGACTGACTGAAATGACTCGTTTCAAATGGTGACTCTTTTCGAGTCAAAGATGACGTATATGTCTGAAAAACAAGGAAAAAAACAACTTAAGAGCCTTTCTAAACATGAATGAAACCCACACACTTTTCAAGCACACCTCCGCTACTAATACAACCAACATTTGCTTTATACCTATTTTTGTTTCCTACAAATATATATTTATGCGCCAATTTGTACACTCACAATATATATTTATAGAATCTGTATCCTCCGGTAAGTACGTAACCAGTTTAGTACTTTAGAAATCCGGTAGATGGCACTTGTAATACAACTACCTACTCAAATTACATTAAAGGCCGGCTTGTTTCAAGATCTAAAATCAAGATAATGTATAACTGTATATTTGGTGCTATATATTCGCTATTAGGCCCACTTGTTGGGTGTAGATATATGCCATTACTCAAAATAGAATCAACTTTTTTATATACAACCTATTCTTAGTACTATCAATACTTCATATCTATATCTAATCATGTGTCGGCTACAGGCTGATTCTCTAACAAGTATATTCACAAGAAGATGGAAATGTATTGGGAAAAATCAGTTATCCAATAAATAATTGATTACTGTTGGATCGGAACTAACAACAGAAAAATTGAACATTATTTGAATTGAAAGTAGCTTAATGGTGATGGCTGACTTTTTTGACAAATTATTCAACCGTGTACGAAACTTATTCAGTAGACAATAACAATATACAGTATTACATGGAAAATAATACAATATTTTGTACTCTTCTACACAATGGAATGCATTGAAAATCAATATGGAATTATTATAATTTCATCAGCGTAAGCTTAGTTTTTCAAGTAACATGATTCGCATTTCAATTTTTGACTCACATGCTGGAACCAACTCCAAATAGAAACTCGAGATATGTGTGAACATAATGATTATAAAAATAATGAATTGAAAAAGGATTGGTTTATTAATATTTCACTTTAATAATTATTATAGATTGTGAGAATATACAGTATTATAGTATCTTTCAGAATAAACTAAAAGAGTATAGTACGAACATAGGACTGATACGTACTATAATTGTATCATTCTAGTTGTCAATTAACATAATTTTCATAATAGAAAATATTTCACAATATTATCAACCAATAGACATGAGTCAGAGTGTAATAATGTATATTATTTTAACCGAGCAAATCAACTAGGGAATACAAATAAATGAATGATTAAATAAACAAAAGGAGCTCTAAAGCTAGAAAATAAATCGGAGTGAAATCAGACTCGACTTCCATTTCTAAGCTCCTCCCACTGATAAAAAGGGGCGTTTGACGTCACCGAAGACAACAACCAATCAGATGCTTCCATTTTGCCAGCCTAACTTCCATTTTGTTTTAGATGGCAGCCATTAGGAATTGATTCGTGAAACTTTACCATACAATGTTGTATTTTACATTTTTATCTATTGGATAAATGCTTATTAATTTGGAAGCTAAAATGGATTGATTTATTGAGAATATTCACATTTTACTCAACAGTTCAATTTCATACTGTGAATTCTTGAGTTATCATGAATAGATTTTGAGTTATTAAAATGAGTGTGGGTTTAATAGCAACATATCATTCAAAACAAATTCCATACAATAATTTCGTTGAATCTTAATGATCACCGTATCAAAAATATTGTAACAGAGGTTCTTAAAAAATTAGATTTCAATCTGTTATTATTTATAACGATAACAAAATGTCTTCTGCAATTGACTGCACGAATTTTTTCTCATTCTCATGCATTCTGAAGTTTCTGAACCTATTTTGTGTGTAGCAACTGGAAGTTATTTCATGTAAACTACACTATAATACATAATAGTATTACAGTCCTAAAACTACAGAACTATAATATATATGAATTGAACTAACTATAATAGTAATATAGCTATATAAAAATAACTATAGTAATAAGAGAACAATAACCTAATCCTAAAATTTAATGATGGAGAAATTTCAAATCTTGAATATAGTAAGGAATTATTCAAGAATGTACAAGTAAATTCTAACATTACATTCAACAAGAGTAATTAATAAAAAGTAAGCAGAGCTCGAAGTCTTGACTTGAGATATTTTCATGAACGATCATTAAAATAAAAATTGATTATTGGGGAACCCAATAATTAGCACAAGGAATATTGATATGATATGATCTAATTTGATGTCTTCCCACTTTTTATATGAATCCACTCATAACTTGAGTCAATCAAACCCATAGAAAAATTATTAAGCGAACCTGTATAGAGGATTGATAAGGAGTCATAGAAGTTGGTGCCCTATGCAGAAGATCAGATGAGAGAGATTTACACAAGAGGAGAAAGAAGAAGAGAAAGAAAGAGAGCACGAGAGAAGAGAAAAGAGAGAGAAGAGAGTCAAAGAGCAAGAGAGTAAGCAACAATTTCGCTTGCTGTAATTTATCGTAGTTTAGAGCGGCGGCAAATGAAAGGAACAGAAGAGCCAGGCAAAAAAAAGAAGAAGAAGAAGAAGAAGGAGAAGAAGTGAAGATGGTAGTAGACAGTCATCTTGCAGGGTTAATGAGACATCTCAACAAAGAGCTTTGTTATAGTTTAAACTGGTAAAGATACGTGTGCCTATTTGAATACAATGTTGGTCGCGGCTCATCTCTCCTTTTTTAAATTATTATTCTGCTTCCAGCTCATCCTCTACTCGAATCATCCTCTTACTTAAACATTCTCTCATCTCCTGTTCTTCTGTTTCTCTCCTTTTCCCTCTTCCATCTCCGTAATTTCCTACTGTTTTTGTGATTTTTTCGTCATCTTTCTCTTCATTATTTCTTCATAGCCGATTTACACTGTCCTCATCATTTTTGTGTTCTTTATAAGTTTCATTCATCATGTTTATTAATCATTTGAAAATAAATTCACAATATCAGGAGGAGCAATAGGTTTCCCCCCCCCCTTCCTTTTTCCACCTGTCTTGTAACAAACATGTTTAATAATGGTCCGTATTTCTTAGGATTCACACATTTATCTTATTCATCCATTACTTAAATACTTGATTAGGGCAGACAAGTGAATATCTCACAATTTTTGACATTTATTTCTTCAGATCCAATTCCGTGCTGAATTAGGCCAAGTATCATGGACAAATACTCGCCAAATAGATGAGTCTAGCCTAATGGATTATACATCATAACAAAATACAGAATGGATTACATCTGCCTCTGGCTATATTCATTCCTGTTTCTCCTTATATTCATTCAAGATAGTTTTCATTGATAGGAAACAATATTCACACTTTCAATCTACCGACATTCTTGTAGCCTTCTCGTTTACCTCAATCTTCCATATTAACTACATTTTTTCTCTTTACATTCAATAACTCAACTCTTTCAAAGTCCTGTAACATTGAATTCACTAAACCAACTTTATAAAGTGCTTCACAGAGTCCTAAACTATTATAAGTCCTTTAGCTTTCGAAACTTCTTCAACTTTGTTGTTCTTGATTTTCTTTCTCTTCCAACCTTTCCACCATTTCTTCTACTTCCCGAATTATTACATCCATTTAACCGTTTCTTCTTGTTTTCTGTACTCGCCTTCATATCCTAATCTTCCCTTCCTCCTTTCCTCTCCCTTCTTCCTCTTCTCTCCTTCTCTTCTCTCCTCCCTTCCCTTCATTTCCATCCCCTTCTCCTTACCACACTCTCCTCCCAAAATTCTTTCCACATTCCTTTGTCTTCATATCCTAATCCTCCCTTCCTCCTCTTGGGAGTGACTTCGTTCTCTTCTCTCCTTTTTTCTTCCTTCTTTTATCTCATTCTTTTACTCCGTTTTCTCTCCCTTCTCCCGCCCACACTCTTCTCCCAATTATTCCTTAGTTTTTATATCCTAATCCTCCCTCCCTTCCTTCTTTTCTCTCCCTTCTACTCCTCTTCTCTCCTCCTTTCCATCTTTTCTCTCATTCCTTATCTCCGTTTCCTCTCCTTCCCATCTTCTTCCCTTACTCTTCTCCCGATATCCTCCCTTTCTTCTTCTGCTGATTTGGCTTCCGAACAATCGCTTACTTTCCAGAGCACACACTCATCTCACAGTATATATGCAGAAGCAGAAGAGCACAAAGTGCTGGCAGCTATCAGCCGCTCCAATCTCCGTGGCTCTGCTCTGCTCTGTATTCTCCGGGCTTATTCGCATTTCTGGCGTCGTCCTCCATTATATTATTGCTGGCTGCTCTGCGCACTGAATAGGCCTTCGACAAACGTAAATATAATCAACTTCTGTTGTCTGCGCCCCCTATTAAAAAGACCGACTATTAAACAGGCATACTTCTCAAAACTCCTCAACATACTCTAAGTTCATACACTCTTTACTTCTTTTCTTCGTCTTCTTCTTCTTCTTCTCCTTCTTCTTCTTCTTCTTCTTCTTCTTCTTCTTCTTCTTCTTCTTCTTCTTCTTCTTCTTCTCCTCCTCCTCCTCCTTCTCCTCTTCCTCCTTCTTCTTCTTAGTCTTCTTCGTTTCCGTTTTATTCTTCTTATTTTTTCTTCTCCGTCTTCGTCTCATTCTTTTTCTTTACCTTAATTTTCCTTCTCCTTCTTCTTATAATATTCTCTCTTCTTTCTCTTCTTTTCTTTATTCTGCTACGTTTTACAGTATCAGCTTTTTCTTCTAAAACTCTTTTCGCATTCGTGGTCACAAGTAAGTGGCTTATTATTCATTTTGTGACATTTATTTTTCATATTTCTACTGATATTGGTGAAATATTTCATGGAAATATTTTTTCCATAGAGTAAATACGTAGATTTCTCACATCACCAAATCCATTCTCTCACTATTATTCTTTCACTTTTTCACATTCACTCTTTGAGTAGTTGTGAAGGTGATATTGTGGTAGTTATCTATAATAAATGAAAAGACAAGATGTTGTCAAACCACTGATTTATTAGGAAACCGAGATACCGGTTTCGGTTGTTACACCATTATCAATCTCTAGTAAACTGAGACTTAACGTACAGAGCAGCAGTATTTATACTAACGGTAAAGCACCGCTATTGGTAGACACTCCAGCCAATGACCGTGAACGGCTGCCATTGGCCTAGACAAGCTCCTCCCCGATTAGCGGTTCATTCAAACATTACAAAATGGCGATTCAAACATAACAAAATAACGATTTAAACAGAAAACACAATTGAAGATCAATAAATAGCTACAATAATCTAAGACATAAATGAAACAGTAGCCTATTACCGAAGAAAAGGAAAAACAAAGGAATAAACTAAAACCGTAATATCTGTCTAACAAATTATGATAAAATGAGATTTGTGGTGTTGTATTGATTGAGATGAATTTGTTCATTCAAACTCAACTGTTGATCATATTTTGTTACCCTAGTTATTTCTAGAGCTTCCAGAATGTTGAGAATTCTGCCCTTGTTATTAAAATGCAGAAACTCAACATTCTCCTCGGCCTTGAACTTGTGATTATTTGTTATCAAATGTTCAGCAAAGTTTGAATCTCCATCACACTTATTCCAATCTTTAATATGTTCTTTTACCCTGATTTTGAAACTTCTACCAGTTTGACCAACATAGGTCGCATTACAATGCCCACATCTAAGCCTATATACCCCACTTCTATCCCATACATCAATTTTATCTTTACTGCAGCTAAATATATTCTTTAAAATCGGTTTGGTTCTATAAGCAACATGAAACCCATTCTTTTTCAATTCTCTACCTATCCTATCAGAAACAAAGCCTAAATAAGGCATTTAGCTTTTCCTCATTGTGTCTCCCTACAAAGCTGAAATTAACTGAGATTCGTCTGTTGATTTTACTAAGCAGCCTATCCACCATAATTTCCTCATACCCATTTGTCACAGCTATTTGTTTGATAGTACTTATCTCCTTAAGAAAATCATCATTTGTGTTTCTTGAAGTTTTTTTTTCAAGTTTGTTTTCTTTCTGAAAGATCATAGACTTATTCTCATGTACACATTCTAATATGCACGCTCGATTTTTTTTCCAGTCATCTAATACTTTTTTAAATACTTTAAATTAAAAAATTGGTAAAACATATAAAATAGGATGAAATAAGCTATTGATATTGAAATAGGCACTAACACCCGAAAAAGGAAGAATAGGCAAAATTAAGGCATTTTGCCTAACATCCGGGCTCTACTTATTACTGAAACAGCTGTTCTCTGACTAGTTAAATTAATCCTGCTATATTTGATCGAATTAATCTCATATCTCCATCCAAAAAATTCTCATCATCATGTTTTTTCTCTTTCATTTCTATCATCCTATTATGTCTCGTCTCCTTCTCCTACTCATCCTTTTTCTGCATCTCTTCGTCCTCCTCCTCCTCCTCCTCCTCCTCCTCCTCCTCCTCCTCCTCCTCCTCCTCGCCCTTCTTCTCCTCCTTCACCTCCACTCACTTCTCATTCTAACCTGCTTCTTTTCATACCTCTCATCCTAAAAATTCTCATCATTCTGTTTTCGTCTCATTTATTCCTATTATCTTATTATGTCCTGTTTCCTTCTCCTACTCCTCCTCCTCCTCCTCCTCCTCCTCTTCCTCCACTATTCCTCCACGTAACCCTCTTTTCACCCTCATCTTCTTCTTCTTCTTCTTCTTCTTCTTCTTCTTCTTCTTCTTTTTTTCTTCTTCTTCTTCTTCTTCTTCTTCTTCTTCTTCTTCCTCTTCTCCGTCACAACTCCACTCTCCAATCCTAAAGTACCTGAACTGCGTTCTAAAATAATAATGATAATTCCGGTAGTACGAGTACTATCTTGTCTACCTCAAAAGATGCCGCATTGTAAACTCCTCTCTCTCACGCTCTCTCTCACTCTCTTTCTCATCTCCCCATCTCCCATCCTCTCTCTCTTCTCCTCCTCCTTTCTCTATCTGTATCATCTTCTCACTCTCTCACCCTCTTCTTCTCCTTCCAATAAAGTATGTTGTCCCCACATAAAGAGGACCCAGGCCTATATCTCTCATTGTTCTACAGCAAAATGCAAGAGCAGGCCAGAGTATGTGGGCTGGCTACCTCCTAATCAATTCAATTCTTATCTAATGGTCTGTATTCGATCAGCATACAAGTCTGATTGTGGTCAAACCGCAAGTTATGATACACTGTTTGACACACAGTGATTCAGATTAGTTCAAATTGTAGGTAGATTCAAAACAATAATAATAGTCTATCAATTACATAGCTTCAAATGGGGAGATGGAACTAAGGCTAGGCGTACACCAGTTAGTCAAGACAAGACAAGACGAGATTAGTCACGTTTAGTCACAGTACTTCACATAGCTGCTTTTAAGAAGCAGCACACACCGATTAGTCATTGCATCAGTGTGTGCTGCTTCATAAGCAACTATGTGGATTACTGTGGCTAAACGTGACTAGTCTTGTCTTGACTAACCGGTGTACGCCTAGCCTTACTGTGAGATCAGTGTCCTGTAACTATCTGAGCGTAGTAAGTATAATAACTGTGTTTTCACAATTCTGAGTGTTTTATTATCGTATAAAATGTGTATTATGGTATTCTTATCAAATTGAAGATGAGTGACATTGAAGGATAAAGTATATAGCCTACGTAAGAAATCGGTATAATAATGCTCATGCTTTTTTCAGGCCCAGCTCAGTAAAAAACCGGTAAAATCCATTGTTATCGAAATAAAAAAGATTTGTCAAAATATTTCATAATTGTATAAATTCCCTATAGCTTATATATAATTATATGAAGTTTGTTGAGTTCTATCAAAAATACTCGCTCAAAAACCAAATGAAACCACTTGGTGGTTGGAAACTGTAATAATTATTGACGAAATATAATGAGAAACGTAACTTTTCAAGTTGAAAAAGATACTGCATGATTAATTAACAATCATAATTATGTTGTCAAAATGTGGGCAAAATGTTGTCAAAGTGTGTGTGAGAGATCAATTCCGAAGATTGAAGGTATATTTTGTTAAAGTTTACAGTAGAACGTTAAATCCTCCATGTTTTCATGAATAGCTAAGGAGTAATGGTACTTGAGAACAAGAAGAAAGCTTGAATCAACTTCATAACTGAAATCAAAATTATACCAAACTTGAAACAAGTTTGATTCAATTCATTCAACCTCCAACCACAATCTATGATTGATTGATAGATTGATTGACGGGTAAATCAAGTTTTCTGATTCAAGTTAACACAGTCAAAACGTTTCTGATATCCTTTACTTCTATCGTTTCTGATTTATTTTGCAGTTCCAAAACACGGCCCACCCGGCTCAATCGCCTCTATGATGAACCGGTATTTCCCCAAAATATTTTGAAACACAATATTTTGCAAGCCAATAAAACGTTACCTTCAAACTCCAACACACGTGATGAGTAGATCAATATGCTAAATAGGCCCTGATATCACATTTCAGCTCATTCTTAGCACCTGTAATTTGATGCTTATTAACATGTTTCCTTGTTTATGTTTGCGAATTTGTGGCTCTAACAAATTCAGAATGAAAAAATCCACCTCAGTAGATTCGAGCCTTGTAATTGAAAGATTCAATGAAGGGTGGAGTACAGAGTGTTCCAGAATTCTATCAGAATACTTTTTGAACATAACTTTCCATGTTCACAACCAAACACCTGTAACAGTCAATGAGTAGCGTTTGGGTATCTAAATAATTGATCAGCTGCACAATATATATTCAAGGTAATAATAAGGCAATAATTGAATTGAATTTTATGATAAATATGATCGTATGAATACGGCTTTTTAAGCTGTGTGTTCTCAATCAAATGAAAGTTCATTAAACAAAATAACCTTTATCTACGACCGTGTTATAACGCAATCATTACAGTTCCATAACTGAAATCGAAACAGTAGCTTTTTCGAAATGGAATTTGAACCTTTTCTAGTAATGACCTCATTACGATACAGATTGTATATTATGAAACGTTCCTCGTTCAATGTGATTCAGTTTTACAACACTGGAACGGAACAGTTCCTAACCTACACGGCAAACATTGAAATAGAACATGGCCGTTTAAATCAAGGTTAGTTTAGATTGACAATGTAGATATTATTGTTTGTTGTTGGTTGTAGATAAAATGGTGTATGTGATTGTATTTCAGCCTTTAAACGAATCTTGAGATACCTTAAAATTCGAGCGGCAACGCCTCGGTATCTCACTCGTCGTTTGAAGGCTCTCATAATACAATCATTGCACAAACTTCTATGAAAAAACAGTTGATCACATATAGAACACCTTCATTAGCCAAGAACAAAGTTGATTGGTCAGTGGCATCAAGAGATGTGCTACTACGCATGTGCGACTCTAAACATTTTAGTGTAAAATCAGTTTGTCCAACATTGTGTAGCTTGCACTGAGCGTGATGGTTCTGGAATGGCTTTTTCTAGGTTAGGCTATCGTCAGCTTTCTATTTTTTCATTATAGGTCACGTTAGTTTTATTGTTTACAATCATTTTTCGCGAAATTCACTATTATCAGTCACATTTTTACAACAAGGGAGTGGGCCTATTTTCATTCAAAATGTTAGGAGCATTGGAAAAGACGCCATCTTGGATCTCTGACCATTCTCGGCCAACTGAGTTCTTTTTGTGGTAGCACTATAGGAATGAATTCATAGTAGAGCATAGAAAATTTATTATGGTACCTAATAAATTATAGGGTACCTATTTTACTAAGTCTTGTATGTATATACAATATAATAGGCAACATTTCACATGGTTACTTGTTTAGGGGTTCTTTACCTGATCAATTCAAGGTTATTTTACAGAATGAAATTTTATGTGAAATTTGATCGTGTAAAACCGACTTTAGAGACTTCTTTCCGAAGTTTTCTATAATTTCCAAACCAGTATGACTGAACGGGGTACTGGAGAAGTTCCCATACTCGTTACCAAGTCTTTCCAATAACAATTCAGTCAAATAGTTCCCACAAGCGTCCGCGAAATTGCATGTCGTCGGAAAATGAGGCGACTATTAGACGTGAATTATGCAGCGATTAGGTTCAATCGTTTAATGTAAGTGATATTTAAATAAAACGTCGACGACGGGGAATAATAATCTTAATAATAACTTATGCACGCGTTCATAGTATCATACATAGTATCACAGAGTGATGACAGGTAAAGTATAGGTATACTGTGTATACATTGTATTGTAGGTGATGCACAGTAAGAAATGAGGAAGAAGAAAGAGGTATTGAGAAGAAAAAAGACAGATGGAGAAATGGAGAAACCCACATAAAAACGAATAGGAAGACGAATAAAAAGGAAAGGAGAAGTAGAAAAAGTTGTGATATGAGAGTAAGAACAACAATTCAGAGTAGGAGGGAAATGAAAAACATAAAGGGCCCAGAAGATGCAGAATAATGATGAAGAGAAGGAGAAGAAGTCTGAAAGTGACGAAAACAAGTATAAGGATACCTGGAAGAAGGATAAGAAGAGCACAAATTAAAGGAAAGAAAAAAGACAAGATGTGTAAGAGCGAAAACATGAACAATAAATGAATAAAGGAGGGGAAGAACCAGTGAGATAGAAGAAGACGACGAAGGAGAAGAAGAAGAAGAAGAAAAGAAGAAGAAGAAGAAGAAGAAGAAGAAGAACGATAGAAGAAGAAGAAGAAAAGGAATGGAAGAAGAAGAAACAGAAGAAGGAAGAAGAACAAGAAGCAGAAGAAGAAGAAAGAAGAAGGAGAAGAAGAAGGAAGAAGAAGAAGTAGAAGAAGAAGGAAAGAAGAAGAAGAAGAAGAAGAACAGAAAAGAAACAGATACAGTAATAATATTATGGAAGGAGGAGAATGAGAAAGAAAAAGCAGATGAAGCAGAATAGTATGTAGTAAGTCATAATTTCCATCTGCGGTTGGAGAACAATTTGAAATAATATAACTATGTATATGATCGATAATAAGTATCATAGGTTACCACAGGTCCAAGCATAAGTAATAATATAATGTATGATTTCCCTATAGGCTTATTTATGTTCGCTATATAGATACAGTAAAACAAAGTTGACCCATGTTATTTGTTCAGCCTTTAAACAGTCCCTAATTTCATCTCCCAGCTCATGGAATACCCATAATTTTATAATCAACCAATCACGAAGTATGCCATTAAATTGATATGCAAACAATTACTAAATTGCATTTGATTGAGATGTGAAGGCAGCTGAAAATACCAAACATGGCGATTTTTCAGAATTTTCGTGGTAATTGGAGAGATTGTTTTGGGCTGTTGTGATATGAGATTATTGATAGTTGAAATACACATTATTATATCGTATTAAGGTTTATTTTCTACACTTATGCTAATGAAGTTATTGTTAGAATAAGAAATATATTATCAATAACTGATCGTGATTCATTTTAGAACAACTCAATTTTAATTTCTCATACGATTGCTTCTTTCTCTTTGTATGGTTTGCCTCTTATCGTTATCAAATTGTCATCATAATACTCATGTTTCATGTCCAATTTCTTTACCAGATACACCAAATCTCTATGAATAAATAATAAGTCTATAATCACGATTCAATTGAATTCAAGACAAAACACGAATATTATTATATAATAAAATATATTATTATTATGTGATCTAGTTAGATTGGCTGAATAAGTAGCTCAAAGAAAGAGTAGTTCTAAGGCTCTGTAAATACAGGGTATGAGCACCCGCCATTTTGTCTTATAATATTTCGCACTAAATTCAACTTCTAAACTAAATTGAAATTTCAAAAATATTCACTTTCTCAACTCAATCTTTTTAACAGCTATCTGAACCACGTGGACCTGGTATTTATAGAGCCTTAGTTCAAGATGAAGCCTTTGATATTGTAAACTTCGATTATAACATAGGAAAAATAAAACAAATACTGGAACAGTACTTAACAACGAATAAGATTGGAATAACAAGTTACAGCCTAATAAAACGACATTTTTAGCTCTCAAGAATGACGTTTTAATTTCCTTTTAAAAAGGGGAGCGACGACTGAATTTCTATGAACGATAAAACAGTAATCAGAAATGCTACCGAATGTAATAATAGTGGTTTAATTTACCGATGTTGGGCATAAAAATGTATGTAGAAGGGAGCGGGAAGGCTTTTTTCTTTAATTTGTATCAGTGGTTTCATTAGAGCGAGGTGTATTTTAATTTGTACTCGTGATAGAGATCTCGGCGCGTATTGAGACCCCGGCTTGGACGCTTTTTATTTGATAGCGGCTACCATTGTATTAGTTGAGGCCGATCTTCAGTGCTCAACATTATTTAATAGCCTATGTAAATGAGAAGAAGGAGGTACATGAAGAAGAATGGAGAAGATGTAGAAGTAAGAGGAGGAGGATGACGAGGAAGGAGGAGGAGGAGGAGGAGGAGGAGGAGGAGGAGGAGGAGGAGGAGGAGGAGGAGAGGAGGAGGAGGAGAGGAGGAGGAGGAGAGATGAGAAAGGACAGAAGAGAGGAGGATGTAGAAGAGGAAGAGGAAATGAGAGGAGGAGAATAAGAAGGATGATGAAGGAAAAAGAGGAAGAGAGAGAGGAGAATAAGGGGAAGAAGGGAAGAGAAGGAGAAGAAGAAGAAGAAGAAGAAGAAGAAGAAGAAGAAGAAGAAGAGAGAAGAAGAAGAAGAAGAAGAAGAAGAAGAAGAAGAAGAAGAAGAAGAAGAAGAAGAAGAAGAAGAAGGAAGAAGAAGAAGAAGAAGAAGAAGAAGAAGAAGGAAGAAGAAGAAGAAGAAGAAGAATGAACTTGCATAATACTTAGAATAGCAATGATAAGGGAATAAATATAAGGAAATAAATATAATTATAATTACTATAAGGGAACCAACAATAAATTGATTGACAACGATTGGCCAATTAAAATAATCCCAATCACTTAGCCTAACAAGGTAGTTGAACAATCGCGATTCGATAATATATATTTGGATTAAGTAACAATTTTTTCTTGCACAAATAAATATTGCTAGTGAATTACTGGGTGAGTGGAGTTGTGGGAGAAGGGGGAGAAGGAGAAATATTGTCGGTTGAGAAAAAGAGCAGTTTGAGGGGAAATATTTCCGCATAGGGAAAACTTTCTCTTGATTCTCTTCCATCTTTCCTATTCTTTCTACATCTTTCCAACCACTTCTCTTCCTTACACTTCTCCATCAACTTCTCTTCCTCCCATCGTCATGACTCATCCTCCTTCTCCTCCTCCTCCTCCTCTTCTTAATCACCATCCTCTTCTGTCTCCTCTAGCCTCAAAATTTCATTTCATCAGACGAATAATACCAAACAAACAAGCTTTATTGTTAAATGTTGATTAGTTTGATGAGATGGGACAACGCCTTCTAATTTGCCATTATTTTCACAGTACTTCAAACAGTACAGTAAGCACAATATAAGTATATAATCATGATTACACTACAAACAGTATAGTAATCAAAACACAAATATAAGTTTATTATAAAAAATATAACAATACTACACACAGTGTGGTTGACATGGAATAAATACAGGTATATTGTGGGAGTTAATAATGATTATACCAAGATGAAAGTTCCCCGCATCAAGTTTGTTAACTGATGATGAACCGTATCGGAAAGTGCGAAGGAAAGAAATGGAAAGATGGGATTGATTGAAGTGTGAGTGAGAAGGGAATATGGAGTTAAGTGAAGAGTGAGAGAGATGGAAAGATGGAAATGAATGAAGAAAGAGTGAGATGGAATGAGTTGAATGTGGCCAGTCGTAATTAGCGGTGTGCAATTTGAAAAGCGGTGATTGATGAGAATGTAATTAGTGCTTATTGGACAAACTTTGTCCAGTAATTATTTCACTTTGAGTTTGTTGTCCTGCTTTCAACATTTCTCCACGTCATTCTCGTCCCAGTCATTTCTACGAATCTGTTTCATTTCCTAGTCTGTTTCTCTGGATGTTTTTCTTCAGTGTCTCTTTTCTTCTTTTATCTCTATTTTCTTCCATTTCAATAATTTTCATTCTCAGTTTTAGTTATATAGGACTTAAGCCAAAATATTATTTAATCTACATAAATGGAAGAGAAATTATTCTCGTACCATTGTCTATTCTAAAGATAAATTATTATCACTGTAGACATTTCAAAAGAGAAAGAGAATAATCTTAAAAGAGATTTTATGTATATCTCAAACATTATTTTCTTCTCCTTGTTTTGTCCACTGTAATTCATCTTCTCTTCCTTATTCTCCATGTTCATCCTCCTCCCCTACTCCTACAACAACTCCTTGTTCTCCTTTTTCTTTTTGCTTCCTCCTGTTCTTTTCCTTTTCTCTCTTATTCTTCTTCCTCTTATCATTATTAATCACTTTTTTGGTCATTTTTTGCTTTTCCCCCTATTATTCTTTGTCTTCCATCTCGTCTTGTTTCTGTACATCATAGATCATAGTACACTTCTTCCTCTTCCCTCTTTTCCTTCTTCTTCTCCTCTTTTCTCATCTTTCTTCTCTTTGTCCTCTTTTCCCCCTAATCTCCTTTCTTCCCCTTCTACTCCTTCTTCCCCTCATTCCCCTTATTCACCCACTTTTCATAGACTTTTGGAAGAAAAATTAATTCAAATGAAAAAGGAAGGCACTGAAGTGACAAAGAGAGAGCATTATATTGAAAACGAAACTGAGGAGTGATTACAATATTGGAAGAAGATTATAAGGTCACAAAAAAGTACAATAATTATATTCTAAGTATTAACTACGATAGATGAGAAGTAAATAAAAACGTTATTATAATAGAAAACAGAATATCGTTGAAGACAACAATAGACAAGAGAATCCTATTCCATTTCA
Organism: Laodelphax striatellus; assembly: GCA_017141395.1. Classification (NCBI taxonomy): domain Eukaryota; kingdom Metazoa; phylum Arthropoda; class Insecta; order Hemiptera; family Delphacidae; genus Laodelphax; species Laodelphax striatellus. The sequence continues at coordinate 812,447 of CM029540.1, forward strand.
CATTCATTGTAAAAAAAAGGGAATGAAATGTTAATAAAAAGTTGAATATTGTTCAAGACAATATAGACAAAAGAATCAAATTTCCTTCAATGGATGAGGAAGGTATTGAAATTATAATATGAAGATAATATTTTTGAAAAATAAAGGTAGTTTCGAAGTCTGAAGATTCTAAATAATAAAAAAATTTGTATCCTTCCAGATTCAATCGATAAGGAGGGTATGAAACCGATAATATAAAAATGATATTGTTGAAGACCAAAGGTAGTGTAGACTAAAGGTACTTTAGCAGTACTAAAGGTTCTTATGTAGTCTGAAAATTCCAAGTTGAGATGATCAATGATCAATGCCCAGAGATAATCTAGCAATCCATTACTCCGGTAATGGGTATTGGGTAGACGACTGATAACAATCTGAATTGATCATCAAAGATGCAGACCGCAATCGTGAAAGGTCCTCAATCATTCATTTCGAAAAACCCGAGCAGCTATTTCTCACAATGATCGCTCGTTTCACACCTCACAGTTATTTCTATTTCTTCATTCATTATAGAACACAATTATTGAGGCTATTAGTAACATCGTCTTGTGGCTATGTCGTTATTCATGTGATTGAAAACGTCTGGAAACATGCTCAGCATCTTCGATAAAGAATATTGTGATAAATTGAATCTAGTTATACAGTAGTAAGAGTCCAGTATCTTGAATATTCCTGAAGTATCTACGTATTCACATTACATTGTAGACAAAAGCTCCATTCAATACCTTTGACACAGCTTGTGTCTATACTAGCTGTGTAGTTCGAACTAGCAAATGGCGTCTTTGAGACGCCATATTATCTATCGACCAATGAGAGTTTACGTGAAATAGACCAATGGGAGTTGAGTTGGAATGGCCTATACTTTGAAATGGCGGCTTGGATGTGATTGGTCAACAACGAATGTTATTGAAGTTGACATTAGAAGAACTGTTTCATGATTTTGGATTATTTTCAATGATTTAGTTTTCTGAAAGAACAAATTCCTTCAAATGATACGTGATATTGGATTGAAAGAACTTGTCTATATAAATATAAATAAATATTTTGTTGAATAATTTATAATATTATGCTTAAAGTGATAATCGAATTAAACAATTCGAATTGAATTGTTTCTACTTATTATTGATTTCTGAAATCCTAATTTTCACTTTTCAATAAGAATTTATCATACTTATAATTTAGACTAAATATTGCCAGAGATAATCCATTCATATTCTTCCATCCATTTTATAATATCTATCCATTTTTGCTTAGTCTATGGTATTACTATGTACCATGTAGGAAGGCCATATCAAAGTAGAATAAAACCAGAATACTTTTTACTTTATTCAACTACATGGATTTTTTTTATTTTTTCACTGTATACTTGTTGCAGATTTAGAAATATGACGTTTCTGGAATCAAGAATAAGATTTCTCAGTAAACATTTTCCGCCAAACAGGATGTTTTTATTGTTATTCTCTTGAAAAATTCATAACATTGAAGAATACTGGAAATATCTTATAAAATAATGATTTATGATGGATACAGAAATACAATATGATTTTTAGAATCGCGAGAGTCAATAAAAGCGAACCTGACAAAATGAGTTATCAATCAGATAAAATAATAATATTCGACGTTTTTTCCGAGAAAGATGTCCAAACACACTACTATTACAGTAGCAGGACAGCCATATGGGAAGTTCAAAACATTCTAGAAGCTGAACATATACGTATTATACGACTTTGATATCTATCAAAAATTATTGGTATTTGAGAATAAAATTCACAGTTAAACCATAACTTTTCGAACCAACCAACTTTTATTTTGTTTTGTGGAATGATCTATCTTCATCTTGAACAAAAACAGATTAAATTGGAAAATTAATATTTTAAGTATAAAAATTATACAGTTTGAGAGGAGATATTAATGAGAGACATTTCAGAGGCAATAGAGAGCACTTGAAACTCCAAACTAACCTACAGAAACTTCGAAGTTATCACTTCAAAAGGTGAACTATTCACTCCTTATTTTTTGTAGTGTATTATTAACGAAAATAGCTCAGAAACTATCTAATATTACATTTTAATAACTTTATCCTAGTAGACAAAAATTTAATTCTCAATATTAAAGGCGAGAATTGCCTGTCTAGAGGTGCAGAAGCTGAATTCACTACAAAATTATAGCTTCGGGCTGAATGTGATTTCAAATTCAGATCATCACCTCTTTCTTCACCTCCATCTACTTTTTCTTCTTCTTCCTTTTTCCTTTTCCTCATCCTCTTTCTCCCTATCCACTTTTCTCTTGCTTGATTCCTGTTCTCTTTTCCTCATCTTCCCTCTTTTATCAACCTTTTTCTTGTGCGTTTTTCTTTTGCGTTTTTTATTCTCTTATACCTGCCTCTTCTTCACTTTGTCAATCTCTTCCTACTCTCCTCCTTACTTTCCGGTACCTTCTCTTTCTTCTCTCTTTCTGTTTTTTCTCTTCTTACTACTCTTTCTCACTTCTCTATTCTACATTTTTCTCCTCTTTCATTGTCTTCTCTGCCTTATTGTCTCCTCCCTGTCCTTTCTCTTTCTCTTATTGTCTTATGCTCCTCTTTTAATTGCCATTCTTCTACTCCTGTTTCCACTATTTTTACATTATACAATCTCATTTCTCCACCTCTTCATCTTCATCTTCTTCTCCTTCTCCTCTTCAACCCCTCTATTTCATTCACTCACCCTAATCCTTCCCCCACTCCTCTCCCTCTTATCTTTTTGCACTTTTTTCATCTTGTTCTGCTTTTGACTTCTGGTTCTCCTTCCCTTCTCTCTCTATTTCCTTCTCTTCTTCTTTTCGTTACTTCCTCTTCCATTCGCTCAATTCCATTTCGTATCCTTCTCGTGGCTCTCGCCACTTCCCTCTCCCGATATCAACCACACATTATTTATCACCATCATCGATACATTCATCAGCTATTCATTACAAACGAGAATTGGATATTTATTGCAGCAGTAGAAAACGATCAAAGAATGGTTTGCGAACTGCAGCAGTGGTGGGTAGAATGAGACAAGTTATTTCTTCTCATTTCATTTGTGAATCGGTAATTGTATTCAAAACGTATCACTCGTCCGCCACTTGAGGCCCAAGATTTATTGAGGCTTTTCAAATTAACCGTAGATTACGAATTAAATGAACTGTAGGCCGCGCTAGTTGGCATTTGGAAAATTAATTGACTACCGGTTAAGCGGGCCAATTGATTGCTCTATCGATTCTAAATGCTACTAACTGATGTTCTTACACCATCTCATCTTCCTCTGTCTCCTCCTTCTATCTCTCATTCCTCTACGTGTTCTCGCTCTTTTTCTTCTAATTCTTCAATTCTTCCTTCTCCTTCATCCTCTTCTACGTGGTTTCTATTATTCTTTTTACTCTATCTTCTCTTCTTCCTTTTTCTTCGGGATTCTTCATTCTCTTCTTCTCTGGCACCTCCTTCATTCCTCTCATCCTCCTCCTCCCTCTTCCTATTCTCCAATTCCTTTTCCCTTTTTATACTCCTCCCCTTCTCATTCTCTTCCTCCTCCCTCTTCTTACTCTCACTCCTCCTTTTTCTCCTCCTCCCTTGTCTTACTTTCCTCCTTCTTTTCCTTTCCCTTCCCATCCTTTTTTCCTTTTTTCTCCTCCTCCTCCTCCTTATTTTTCTTTTCCTACTCCTTCTTTTTTCCTTCTTCTCCTTCTCCTTCATCTTCTCTTCTCCTTTCTTCTTCTTCTCTCTCCTCCTTTCTTTCCTCCTTCTTCTCCTCCTCCTCCTCCTCCTCTTCCTCCTCCCCCTCCTCCTTCTTCTTCATCCACTTTTCTCTCTCTCTCTCTCTCCCCCAAGCTCCTTCTCCAGCAGCGGCCAGTTAACTCGGTTATTTATCGTTCAATTCGTTTATTATTCTTTTCAATAAAGTATTCCGTTTAGAGCTTATTTATGTGCTTCTTCTTTCCCAGGGCTTGCGCGCTTAATTAACAGAGATCTATTTGTAAGTGAAACGCCGGCAGCTAGGATGCTATTTTCGTAACAAGCTATAAATTAATTACATATTGACGTGGGGCCAACACTAAAACGATGGGAACACAGAGTTTAAACTTAATTTTATTAATATTGCATGAAAATAACAGAATTATTCGAAGATTATCAAGACTTGGAATACTACCACTTGAGCTCTACTCACCCGAGCGATACTCAAATCGCGAAGCGACTGGAATCTCGGCGACTGGAATTACAATGAAATTATATAATTAAAATGTAATGACGCTCACACAATACGGTCGCAGGATTGTCTGAGCGTCATGATTTAAAAACACATGTTTGTTATTCCAGTCGTTTAAAAGTGTGAGAAGAGCCTATATGTTTTAATCCATCATTAAAAATGTTTACCAATGACAATAATTTGAGGAAGGAATGCCTCATTTACCTTATCAACATTGCTCAAAGAATTGTGCAATGAGGCGAGGTGGAACCTACCCGTAAGGGTCTCCCCACCAATAAAAGCCATACGATAAAAAAACATTGCTAAAAACAGAATCGTTGAAATAAGAATGTTATATCTGATTCATAATTATTGTTCGTTTCATATCAAGCACCAATGCAGGAATTTCATAGCCTAGCTTGCTTACCAATTTGTTCTCAGTCGACTACCTATTTATCGACTATCGAATGAGTCACCGCATCGATATCGTCTGAACAAACTTTTCTTGGACAAATATTTGTCAGTATGATTGTCAACGCGTTAGCCGGCACAGCTAATGGTTTGAACAAAGTAGCGGCGAAATGCAAATACTGTAGTGAGAGCTAGTGTTTGTAGATACGGAGAAAATTATTCAAGTGGCAGTGCTAGACTAAGTGAGACTCAGTTGAGCGTCACTCAGAGGAGGCGTTTCTCAAGCGTCACTTGAGGCGTTAAAGGGCCCTATCACTCGCTGACCGCGGGAAACCAAATATTGTCTCTGGGTTATATTGTAAACAACGTTTTGGTTCCCACGATCAATCTGAAAGCACGACACCTTTTATTCCACCAGTATGAACATAAAATTATTACTAGATAGTAGTATACGAAATTGTTCTTTTATTCTTCTTCTTCTTCTTCTTCTTCTTCTTCTTCTTCTTCTTCTTCTTCTTCTTCTTCTTCTTCTTCTTCTTCTTCTTCTTCCTTCTTCTTCTTCTTCTTCTTCTTCTTCTTCTTCCTCTTCTTCTTCTTCTTCTTCTCTTTCTTCTTTCTTCTTCTTCTTCTTCTCTTCTTCTTCTTCTTCTTCTTCTTCTTCTTCTTCTTCTTCTTCTTCTTCTCTTCTCCTTCTTTTCCTTTCTTCTTCTTAGTCTCCTCTTCTTCTTTCTCTCCTCCACAGATTCTTGTTTCTTCTTCTTCTTCTTCTTCTTCTTCTTCTATTCTCCCTATCAGCTTTTCCTTCAAGTCAATTTCATTTATCTCTTGACATTCAAACAATTATTACTCTTTCTGACTCTCTATGTCTTGTGTCAGCCTATAAGATATAAAGTTTTAATATAGTGACTATGAGATCATGTTAATATAGCTCGCAGCTATATCGAATACTGAATAAAAAGAATTGAAGCTGTCAAAACCACATACTTGATTAAACAACGAGATATCGGTTTCGGTTGTTACACCATTATCAATCTCTGGTAACAAAATACAGTGCAGCAGTCGTGACCGAGCGCTGTGATTGGGAGTTGAACGGCCTTTCAAGGTGAACGCCTGCCATTGGCCTAGATAACCGCGTTTGTAGAAACCGCTTATTGTGGGAGGAGCTTATATCCAGGCCAATGGCAGGCGTCCATCGTGATAGGCCGTTCAACTCCCAATCACAGCGCTCGGTTACAATTAAAAATTCAGCTGCACTGTATTTTAGTTTTTTCAGTTTTAGTTTTACCAGAGATTGATAATGGTGTAACAACCGAAACCGGTATCTCGTTGTTTTATTTAATATGTGGTTTTGACAACATTGAGTATTTTTATTCAGTATGGATAACTACCACAATGTCACCTTCACTACAACACAGAAAGTTGCAGCTATAAGTTGACCATTTTCACTCGAATGTGTAAAGGATTATTACCCGTGGCGAAGGGTGGTATACTTAACCGGTCATCGCCGGGTATATTTCTTATAGGACATATACCCGGCGATGACCGCCTAAGTATACCACGCTTCGCCACGGATTATTACCTGGTTCACCACTCATAGAAATGCAAATAAAATCTGAGTAGACTCTCATAACCAACATGATGATACCATTGAAGAGAAATTGTATAAGATTCTCACTATTTGTACTTTTCTCATCAAATATCAATTCTCTTATTGAAAGTTTTGTGGAACTTGGTTGACTGGTTGGATATTGAATAAGAAATGAAAATCATAGCTGAGTTCATACATTCATAACCGATTTGTTAATATCAATAAGAAATTTTAAGTACAAAAAGGGTACCTGATGTCCAAAATAAGATAAATCTGAGGGGGAGCATGAACAGGAAGAGATTTTCTTTTCAAAGCTTTTGCAAGAGCCGTGCGTGTGAAACTTTCTTTATCAATGTTTGAGGTATAGCAGGATTCTTTTAACTTGTCAGAAAACAGCTGATTCAACGTTAGTAAACGAGCGTACATCAATCAGCTGTTTTATGACAATTTAAAAGAATCCTGCTATACCTAACAATCATGGTTATGGGTCAAGAAGTTCATCAGGCGCAGATTCTGTGTCATAAATAAAAGATATTCGTCAGCAGAGTCGGCAGTTTATCAAAGGCGAACGCTGTATCAGATGACTTGTGTTTTAGAGGAAATTAACTGCTAAGATTTGGTGTTGTGACAACACTTATGAATTATCTTGTGGTCAAAGCCTACTTTTATTTTTCCAAGTTATAAATACGTGGCAGTTACAGAGTATGTACTGTAAAGCACTTACTAAGGCTAGGCGTACACCGGTTAGTCAAGACAAGACGAAATTAGTCACGTTTAGTCACAGTACTTCACATAGCTGCTTATGAAGCAACACACACCGATTAGTCGACAAACTTGAGAATGGCTTGGAAGTCAAAAGATGTAGCTGCTTTGATACATCATAGATTCCTATTAATAAGCAAGCCTAAATTTAGTATGAGTTACACTTTTAAAAATAATGCTAGCCTATTTCTATTAGGATGAAGTTTTCTTACTAACAAACAAGTTTCATAGTTCAACAGCCATATCCAATCGAAATAAACACTTATAAAGTGGCAATAGAAACCCAGAATCCAGCCTATCCAAATTGAAACGTTGTAGAACGAATTTTTTAATTACATTTTCGTATCAAACCCACAGGTACCGTTACATTTGGTATCAAAAATGAAGGGAATCTGCTGTATCGTTCTGAAAAAAGTGAACGAGGAAAAATAAATATGAGAATCGCCCGAAGCGTTCTACATCTTAATTTCACGGTTTGAATTATTATAGTAAGCTACCGATAGTCAATGTTTGTTGGTCGGGGTTTACTTTATGGTTTATAGTCGAATATTAATAGTGAGGAATTCGTGTTTCTGGCCACTGAGATATCAAAAAGTCATTAGTGAATCCCCTTCGGCCAAAACCGTTCACCATCCCACCTGGTATTCTTTCAGTGAACTATAAGCATTTGAACAACCCACAGAATAGTAAGGCTAGGCGTACACCGGTTAGTCAAGACAAGACAAGACAAGATTAGTCACGTTTAGTCACAGTACTTCACTTAGTTGCTTACAAAGCAACACACAGCGATTAGTCATTGCATCGGTGTGTGCTGCTTCATAAGCAACTAAGTGAAGTACTGTGACTCAACGTGACTAATCTTGTCTTGTCTTGTCTTGACTAACCGGTGTACGCCTAGCCTAAGTATACTCAGAGCGAATTTTATTTCTTATTAAGATATTTTTTATTACGAAGATATGATTGTCTTTGATATATTAAAATATAAATAGATTAAGGTTTCCACATACCACATTTCACTTGACTACATGTTAGAAGACGTTTGTTTGATGAGCTGGGAACAAATTAAATATCATTTTAATAGTCTACAGTAAACATCTATTCAATTTTTTTTTCATTCTATTATAGAAAAAACAATATATTGATAAGATGGTAGGTCATACACAACGTCAAAAATGTCTTCTCATTCCAACATTGATAAATTTAATAATATTAATTACTAGTGCCCTAATATTATGTATTTGTAGATAGATTCGAACCTGAATATCAATATTGCAAAACCTTGCAATCAAATTGAGATCCAAGAGGTTGCTTCTCTGAAAAATATATTCAACTATATTCAGATGAATCATAATTTGCTATAGGCCTACTTGCAGAATGCAGATACATTAATGTTGTTATGCATGTTATTTCTCTGATAATCCACTATTCATCAGTCCATATTATCATAATGTTTCAACTGGACAATAAAATCAATCCAATTCTCAAAATTGGGTTTGAAGTTTTCAGTCTCAGAATCAAAGAAATTAGATTCAAGTACTGTTTGATTATTAATGATTGATAACAAATAAGGATTGTATTCTCTGTTGGGAAATAGAATTAATTAATCAATCTTTTACGAATAAACGGACGTCTTAGGTTTTTATGGAAAGTAATAATTATATAAGCTTCTTCAAAAATACGGCTAGGATGATAGATTGTGATAGTAATTTATAGATAGACAACAACCAGTTCTGTAATCATACCATTGTAAATTGTAAGCTATTCAAAAGTATTTAGACATGTAATGGGACAAGAGGTGATTAAGGAGAAGGAGAATAAGGAGTGAAAGAAGAAGAAGAAGAATGAGGAGAAGAATGAGGAGAAGAAGAAGAAGAAGAAGAAGAAGAAGAAGAAGAAGAAGAAAAGAGGAAGAGGAAGAAGAAGAAGAAAATAATAAGGAAAATATATGCGTGTGCTACTGACTTTTGACACGGTCATGGTGGTATTAGGATGGAATGAGAATAAAAAAAAAAGAATAGAGAGGGTAACAGGCATTGATTTTTAATTATATAAATGAGTAGCGCCAAAAAAGGTAGCAGATTTTTGACTGCTATTAATTAAGTAGGTACAGGTTACAATACTCAGTTATAGGCTTAGGTCTTCACAATGTAAGTAGACTGGTAGAGAAGCAAGAGATGATTTAGAAGAAGCGAGATGAGGAGAATTACGCGTAGATGGTGATGAAGAAGGAGAAACAGGAGAATAAAGGGACAAAGAAGGAGGAGGAATGAGAAAAAGGAGAAAGAAGACGATGAGGTAGAATAGAAGTATTGCTCTCACTTTTTCGATGAACGTGAGGGAGATTCTGTTGAAGATACTATTGAAGATTTCACCAATACAATGTCTATTCTTCTCTTTTCCTTTCAGATAAATTTCATCTGAAAATGCGCCACTAAATAATAATAATGAATACTGGTAATACACTATTGGTGCTGATGCTAAAGAATGATTTATAAATTTTATGGAACAAATTCCAAAATATTCTATATGAATTAGCTATAATATACGCTAGTCCTAGAAATATTAAAAATGTATTTTTCACAATTTAACCAACAATAAAATAATCATTTGATTCCCATGACGTATTTTAATATCACAAAAACCGTTATTAGCAAATAAGACTACTCACAGAGAGAATAGAACTGAAATTATCAATTTTTACTCTGTGACTACATTTCACAATTAATTCATGATTAAGTTCTTGATTGTGTGTTTTTTATGTCGAAATAAATGAATATGAATTTGAATGCTTGTGCCTCGATGCAATTGTAGGGCTATCTCATACTACAACTTTCATTCATATTTAATATTATAATCGTAGTATTTATTCATTCATCCATCTATTAGGATTATTCTCATTCCAAACAAGAGATTCCACATTCCACATTCCAAACATTCCAATTCAATAGCGAACGCTCTCTAGAATATTTGTAATTGAAAATTCAACATCCAATCAGGATATATATATATATATTATATTATATTCTTCGTTTTTTCAAAAATTCACAAGCGCAGAAAGAGTCGTTAAATGTCTACGTACTAAATTTGACTGAATGGGTCATATACACAAGTGCAGGCATGACATTGCATACGAATATTATTTGGCGGTCGGAAGGCAGTTTCGTTTTGTTTGATCAAGTGTGGGCAGACATAGAGGAAACCTAAATAGAAAGATATGAAGGTAGAGGAAAAGAAAGAGCTTGTACAAACAGATTTATCAGTCGAAAATGCTTGTCTCGATGGAACCTTTTTGGCAAGCACTTAGCACTTTTATTCCCAGGACTCTTCACAAATATTTTAGAGTTCATCCAACGTTTTGGGTACGAAACGTCTCCGAAACACACCTTAAAAAACAATAATCATAAATAAATAGAAATATTTGATATTACTATTATAGAGGATTATGATTTATGCTTATTATATTAATTTCAAGTGAAATTTTTCTTCTAACACAAAAGCTCGCTGATAACAATAATTACACTTCGTCTTCATGAGGTATGGCTTAAACTACAGATTAAGAACTGTAAGTACTTTTAGAACTGTATAGAAACTGTAAACTGATCGCGTATATATCGTTCAATTTTTATTCCCGACCAGTTCACTGCTACCACCTCCAGCTCTATTGGTCTGAATTGCTCCCTCCCACAAAATGGAGACTTTCTTACGTCATGTACGGAGTCGACCAATGAGAGTGAAGGAGGGAGTCTGCTCTGTCACGCCCCTACTCGCTTCTGATTGGTTGACGTTCCTACATTGCTTAAACAATATTTGCAGTTTTCAAAGTCGTTGCTTTAAGCGTTTTTCAGTCTCGTTTATTATTCACTATACTTGTCTTCTTATTCTGTTATTGATTAATTACAATTGAATATCGGAATCGTTGATTATAATGGGGGTGGTTGGAAACTGAATATTGTTATTTTGCATTCATCATTAACATCATTAATATGCAAGACTTTTATCTCTTATCTTATTTGTTTTTAAATTAAAATGGAATAGGCTGGGTATTTAAATAGTATTATGTTCAAGATTTGAACTTTGATGTTGAACATTGATTAGTTAGTTTACTTGATACGATTAATTGAATTTAATTGATTCTAATACAATGGCTTGTTGTTATTTTAATAATTCAATCAGATACTATAATATAATTGTGATAAATGTCTATTATCCTCACTTCTTATTCCATTGCGAGATTACCCTTGAAACTATTAGCTTGCTCACTCCCAAAAATTCAACTTATGGAATAAAAATGGAACAAATCCTCGATTATTGTGATAAATAGAAAAAAACACAGTTTAGGTTAAACAGTTTTTTTAACCGAATCACAGTTTTGGCAGAAGTGCTACTACTGTATAAACATTTATCCTTTCTGTAGTGGTTACGAAAATGATAGTAGCATGTTACGATATGGGTTATGATATTTTGTTAAACTACGAAACGGGTTTTCAAAACAGAACTTTTTATAGTTATTTTTGTTTGAAACAAGCCGCAGGTAGGCCTAAGGACATCCGAGTGTTGATTGATTATGTTATTAGAGTCCTGCTGAGAATCCATTACCTAGAGATATGCTTTTTAATGTTCCCATCCAGCGAATGATAAGTTAATTGCTGTTAATTGAAATTCTTAAGCTAGGATAACTTTCTTTACATCTTTCTCTTGCACTGACAAAAAAACAACAAATCTCGTTCCGGGTAACAGTAGAGTTCAAACTCGAAAATGTTTTTCAAAAAAGTATTGGATGATAGGTTCGGAAGCTGAATATTTTCATACAATGTGTCTGGAACTCACCTGATAATGTGAGGTACATTATGTACATATTCACAAATTTTTAAATATTTTTATACTTAGGCCTACTTTCTTATATTTCTTTCGTTTGTTACTTCAATAAATAATTACACGCTCACAAAGAAGTTGAAATGATTATTAATTTATTCTACTGAAAGTTATCCGGAGAAAATGGCGTAAAGCTTATTAACAAGTGCTTCTCATAGATTAATGATCTCACTATTATTCTTATATAAGTTTATTTATAGGCCTACGTTTCCAGCTACATGGCTGGTAGAATGTTGAATGTATTTTTCGTAATCCAAAAAGTACAAGCAAATTATAAGAATAAATTCGCCCAAAAGGAGTGGAAATTTAAGACACAGGGGATAAGTATAATAGATTTTCCACCATGGAGATTCGACGAACATGAGATCCTTGCACCAAAGAGATTGGAAAGTATAATTGACAAAAATTAAATTTCAATTTTTTAGCAGGTTATCAAACTTTATTATTCCAATATGTTCCGTTTGTTATCTTAATCCATCACAATGTTTTCGTCTTCCATTTCTGTTTTTTTAAATACTCTCATCAATTCTCTATCTCTATATGTCTACTAATTTATGCTCATTCATAGATACTATTTCTATGCTAAGTATGTATAATGTTGTTTCAATTTTCAATTTCAATTTATTTATATGAAATCTTTTTATGTTTATATTAATACTTGTCCATCTTGCTTTCGCAAGTATTTTACACCACTGTTAGACACATGTAAAATCGACGCGTCTCAATACATCAAACCTCTCATAAAAATTGTCTCATGAGGTATAAAAAGAATAATTGCAAAAGAGGAGAACAACAGTAAAAAACGGGAAGAAGAAGGAAGCGAGAAGATAAATAAGGAGCATTTTAAACAATAATTTTGTGTACCAAAGCAACTCTTGTGGCCCAGCTTGCATACCTGATTAGAACGCATAACTTCCAGTCTGGGCAGTCACATTCATTATACTACTGCACACTTCTAGTCGGAATAAGTTTGAATTTTGGCCAGCCAAATAAAAAATGTCCGTCCGCTGGCTTGCCCCTAACTTCCAATAAATTGGACGGCCCAAACCAGTGAACTGTTTATCATTATCATCGGTCCACCAATGAGTGTTATCGTAACTCTTTAGAAATAAGCTTGGACTCGCGCTGATAATATTTAATTATATTGAAGCCTGTTTGTGGTTTTTTGCTATCGTCAGCGTGTTTTTCAACACGATAAGCTATTGACAGGAGGAGGATTGTAAATTTGGCTGGAAGAAAAAAGAGGGAGGGGGGGAACACACCGATGATCAACGAGGTATTGACAGGGGGGGGCTTGTAGATTAGGCTAGGAGGGATGGGAGAGGTACTGGACAGCTTTCTTACGAAGTTTTTCGTACTAAGCGATACTAATTGCCACGCGGACATAACTATAACATGACAAGCGATCGTAAAGTGTATTGTCCAGCACACAATTCACTGCTGCGGCACAAGAAAGCTTGTAACTCACCACCTTACCACTAGGGTTGTCTTTCTCTTTCTACCCTACTAATTCTGCTACATCTTATTTTTTTCTTCTCCTTATTTTTTGTTATTATTCATAATCTTCTTCTCTTTCCCTTCTACCTATTAATTTACTTATTCTTTCTTATTAATCATCATCTTCTTCTCTTTCCCTTCTACCTCTTTTCTCCTTGATTCTCTTCTTTATCTCCACCCCCATCCATTTTTTCTCTTCTTTGTCTTCATCTTCTTCTTCATCTTCTTCGTCTTCTTCTTCTTCTTCTTCTTCTTCTTCTTCTTCTTCTTCTTCTTCTTCTTCTTCTTCTTCTTCTTCTTCTTCTTCTTCTTCTTCTTCTTCTTCTTCTTCTTCTTCTTCTTCTTCTTCTTCTTCTTCTTCTTCTTCTTCTTCTTCTTCTTCTTCTTCTTCTTCTTCTTCTTCTTCTTCTTCTTCTCCATCATCTTCCACCTCTCTTTCGAATTTCTTCATTCTCATTCTCTTCTTCTTCCAAATAGGCCCTCTTCATAATTATATTCTAGACTTCTGTTAAAGAAGGGGAAAATAATAATGTATAAATTTCAATTGCTTATAAAGTTCGTGATTCCATTAAATTTGAAAATTCCATGAAAAGCAGTTATTTTATGGGATGGAAAATAATTTATCGAAGAAAAAAAATAGAAGAGAAAGAGACAGATTGGGAAGAGAAGGAAGAAAGAAAGGAGAAGACTAAGTGGTGTGAAGTTGAAAATGATTGGAACAGTAAAAGACTAAAATTACTAAAAAATGTGTAGGATGTAGAGAATACCATTGAGAACTGTTGAAGAAAGATAATGGGAAAGAATATGGAAGAGGAAAAAGAGAAGAGCAAAGAGAAGAAGACGAATGAAGCGATGAGATGAGAGAAGTTTTGTGGGGAGAGATAAGCGAGAAGTGAATTGAGAAGAAGGAGGAGCAGGAAGAGGAGGCGGAAGAGGAAGAGGAGAAGGAGGAAGAGAAGGAGGATGAAGAGGAGGAGGAGAACAGAGATGTAAGGTATTAAAGGTGAATGAGGAAGAGAAGAAGGAGAGGGAGAAAAGACAGAGAAGAAGAAGGACGAAGAGAAGAAGGTGATAAAAACGAGTAAAAGAAGAAGGAAGAAATGGCGAAGAAGTAGAAAGAGGAGGAGGGGTTGAAGGAAAGGGAGATGAGGATTAGGAGGAGAAGAAGAAGAACAAGAAGGTAGATGGGAAGAGATATGGCAGTATCAGGGGTAATAAATTCAAGTGCCTGAAGTCGTGGTTCCAGTTAGTTATGCCTAGTATTGTGTCCTATTATCCAGTCCATTATTACTGATTTCATCACTGCTATCTGAATGCAAGATCTATGACGTGTTACGTATCATGATCTTCGGAGATCTAGAAGACCATAACAGAACTGTTTGTAAGCCTGATTCCATTACCACAAATTCCAACAACAACCTGTTGCAGATCATACATTCTAATATCATATTTTTCTATAGAAAATTTTCAGTTTGTCATAGAGTATCTCAGAGCCAATTCATAGAACAGTTGAGAGAAATTCTGATGTGGGCTAAGGCTAGGCCTGTACACCGGTTAGTCAAGACAAGACAAGGTTAGTCACGTTTAGTCAAAGTAATTTGCTTATGAAGTTTACTAATTCACATAGTTGCGTATGAAGCAGCACACACTGATGCAATGACTAATCGGTGTGTGTTGCTTCATAAGCAACTATGTGAAGTACTGTGACTAAACTCGTCTTGTCTTGTCTTGACTAACCAGTGTACGCCTAGCCTCAGTAGCGAGTTTTAAGTCGAGCCTATTGGCATGTGATTCTTCTTCACTTGAAATTCAAAGTTTACAGTCGTAAATATCGTTCAATTGAAGATTTGAATACTGCAATACAAAAAGAAATTCATAATGTATTAAAAGTTATGGACCAATTTAATGCTTTTAATGAGCATCAAGCATTAAGAGCATGAGATGACGCATTAAGGGCGCCATCTTTCCTATGTAATTTTAAAAAAATACTCAATTTTTGGAGTTTTTCACACAAAATATCAAATTGGGTTATTTGCTTGGTATTTTTGTGTAAGTAAGATGAATGTATGATTAAAATAAACGTTCTTATAACACTTTAAAAAAAACATGCGTTCTCTATACGCCACTCTGTATAGAGAATGAATTATTTAAGCGAATTATTTCTTATCTTACATTATATTACATTTTTTAATTTTTTATTAAACATATTTAAGCCAATAGCTTCGTGTAAACGTGACATCATTCTAAGAAGTGATGCCCAGTAGCATTGGACTCACAATCATTATCGTGTTTTCATAGTTTCAAACCTTGATAATCGTGGACTGACTTTTATTACAGCTGAACTAGTGACGAGCGAGAACAAGTAGCCGATCTCCTGCTGTGAAGACGCCTTCCTCTCCTGGTGATTATGTCGCCTCTTGCGGACGTAAACGGAAGCTAGCCACTGGGAGCCCAGTTTAGTGGTCATTCCTAGTATTTTGGTGGTCTTCCAACACTGAAGTGGGTGGCCAAGGTTGGTACGAAGTAATGTGTATGTAGACTAGCAAAGACAGTTCAATAGCCTATAAACCCACTGTATAAAGTAGGAGAATTGCATCTTTGATTTCAGTCTGAATGAAATGACTTGAAGTTTTCAAAACCACAAATTCATTATGATGTTTAAATAAATAACTCGTTCTTCGAATGAATTTATGGGTTTAACAACTTTAAGGGCCGTATTTATAAACGTTCCTTGAGGGTTCCTTTCCGAAAGGGACTCTTGAAAAGCGTTTAATGAATGAAATCAGCTGATTTTTCATTCATGAGACGTCTTTTTATTCAGTATGGATAATTACCACAATATCACCTTCACTATATTAACCAGAAAGTTTGATACTAGTCTTGATACGTAGCTGGTCTCAAAAATAACTTTGAACATTTTCCACTATCACTGATTCTTCCACTATCACTATCTCAGTAGAAAATATGCCTAAAGGAATATTTTTCACTTATTAAATTACTTTTCACTCCAGTGCCTTGAACTTCACATGCTATATTTTCGTGTAAGAACTTAGAAAAAGCATGATGAGATGACTATAGGCCTACTGTAGATATTCACAGCAATAATTTTTCTTCATAATAATCATCTTATTTTTATTTTTCTCCTTCTTCTTTACTTCTCATAGATTCTTCTTCCATTTCATGTCTCTTCTAACTTTTTTTTAAATTTAGTTGCCATGTCGCGTTATCATATCCTTATAATTTAATTTACTTCTGACTAATAAGCTTTTTTTTGTCCCTTATCTTGTTAGATCGTTAGGCTAGGCGTACACCAGTTAGTCAAGACAAGACAAGACGAGATTAGTCACGTTTAGTCACAGTACTTCACATAGTTGCTTATGAAGCAACACACACCGATTAGTCATTGCATCGGTGTGTGCTGCTTCATAAGCAACTATGTGAATTACTGTGACTCAACGTGACTAATCTCGTCTTGTCTTGACTAACTGGTGTACGCCTAGCCTTAGTTGAAATGTGTCTCCGTTTGACTTCTTTCACACATTCATGTTCGTATCATAAAATAAAGCAAACGAACATTTCCAACTGATCAGTTACACAACTTTCAAATCAGACGGTGTAATAAACAAATTGAACTCACATAAAAAGCAAAGCCCCTTACATATTATAAAATAAATAGAAGGAATCAACATATCAAGTCAAGCAGACAGTGACTGAGTCGCTCTCTTTAAACACACACTATCTATCTAAACAACTACAATCGTAGTATATCAAGAGACCTTCCTCCAAAATTGGCGTGAAAGTTGACCGAGTCAGTCTCGATTCTGAAATGTCGATCTGCCACTCGATTATCGATTTTTAGCCTTTTATGGCACCAAAAGTCCAGTTGACAACATACAAACTCTGTCCTATCGGATAGGTCCCCTGAACTGACCCGGAATCATAGCTTTTAATCCGTCCAATCTCTGTTTATCATATACATATTTATTTCAATCCTTATTAATCATGTCTTGAATTTGATTTCGATACGACACCTATGTTCTCAATGTGTTATTTTCAAAAATTCCAATATCGGTTTATGGAATTGTTATGTTTTATCTTCCAATGTTATCGAATATTGAGATATTTGTTCCAAATGAATTGACCCACAATAGATTTTATCCTCGTTTATCATGTCCAAAACAATACCACAATATTATAATAAGAAAACAATATCGATCCCAATTATATATATGGGTCAACACCTCTGTTTTAAATGTGATATTTCACGAGTTCTAATCTATTGCTGTTAATGTTGGCCATATTTCATCCGGAAAGGCTGCATAGGCCAAATACGTCATGACACGTCATTGTCATAATACCCCAATTTCGTTATAATACTTTTCAAATGTTGTCAGTTCTTATTATATATGAGGCAACACTTTTTTCAATGTGATATTCAATAATATACATATACAACATACGTTGTTAATCTTAGGCTCTATCATATTTTTTCAGTTTGGTGTGTAGATCCTGTATACTGAATGATACTGTGTTACTGAAGTAGGCAAATATCAGTTTTCCAAAGTGCATCAATTGGTTTCCAATTTGATAGTTTACAAATTCAGATAATAAGGAGAATTGATTTTGATCTTCAATGACTTCATTAATTGAATCGTCTATTAATTTCAAAAACCAGTCAAACAAAAAATCCAAAATGGCGTTTTTGAGCGATTATTGTTTTCTAGAGTTGAAGAGGTATTGATATTGATACTTCTGAAGTGGAGATTGATTGATTGATTTTCATTAATATGAGTAGAGGTATATGATATGATATGAGTATATGATATGAGTATATGATATGAGTATATGATATGAGTATTATGATATGAGTATTATGATATGAGTATGAGGAGAGAAGGCTAGCTAAAGTTGAAATTAACGAATATGCTATCTGACTTTATCTATTTCCACAGTATTGTGTATAATATACGAGCTGTTATAGGAATTGTATATCATCCGAATTCGGCTATCTATCATCTATGATATTGAAGCCATAATTCATAACGGTTGACAGTCAGACATCCAAGGTTGAATGCATGAACTTGATATTAGGTAGTTAAGTGGCGAAGCGTAGTATACTTATTTGGTCATCGCCGGGTATATTTCCTATGGTAAATATACTCGGCGATGACCAAATAAGTATACCACGCTTCGCCACGGATATTAGACTATTTTTAGAAGAGTGACATTCAAGTTTATTTTTGGAAATCAAGTTTCAAGATGATATTTTGCCTCACAAATAATTCTCATCATTGTAACAGGCCGGCCATACTCGTTACGGTAGGCTAAATCGAAAAGATAAGCAAATGGATTGGTATGCGTAATGTATACCAATCTTGATAAATACGAGACCAATGAGCTAAGTAGAGCTTACTTTTTATTGATAGTAATTTTTAATTTGAACTGTTTGTATAAATTGGAAGAGGAACAGTTCTGGCAGACAGTTGTACTCGCCTATTTGAATTACTGTATTATAAAATAAATGATTGATTAATTGATATGTGTAATTGTGTATCATCAAACACAGGCACAAGCTGAATGTTCTACGGCTATGAAATGCATCACTGCTGCATATTGCAGGTGTAATAATGGCTCTAACGGTCGGTTTTGGTTGCTTTTGTCGGACGATGCAAGACGGCGGCAAAGAAGAAGACATGAAGAGAGAGAGAGAGTGAGTGAGAGGGTGGGAGGGAGGAAGGAGAGCACAAAAAGAGTAAGAAAACAGTGTAATGTGGGCGTAGCACAAATTGGGACCTTAGGTTACCTGCTACTACACGTATTTATGGTTAGCATAACGCATAACTCGTTCTCAACATAGGCGGCCTCCTTCTCCCTCTTCTTATTCGTCTTCTTATCCTTCTTCTCTTCCTTATTTTTGTTCCCCTTCTCCTTTTTCTTCTTCTGCTTCTTCTTCTTCTCCTTATATTTTTTCTCCTTCTCCTATTTCTTCTTCCTCTTCACCTCCTTCTCCTTATTTTTGTTCCCCTTCTTCTTTTTCTTCTCCTTCTCCTCCTCCGCCTCCCCCTCCTCCTCCTCCTCGTCCACCTCTTCCTCATTCTCCTCCTTTTTCTTCTTCTCCTCCCTCTTCACCTCCTCGTCCTCCTCCTTCCCTCTCTTCTCCATCTTCTTCTTATTCTTCTTCTCATACTCCTCTTTCTTTTTTCTTCTTCTACTCCTCCTTCTTTTTCTCCTCCTCCCAACAACTCTTTGTCTTCTCATTTTTCTTTTTCTCATTCTTATACCTATTTTTCTTATTTTTTCCTCTTGTCCACCCCCTGCACATCATAATTCCTCTCACATATTTTCTTTTCTCTTGACTCTATTATTCCGATCTCATTTTCATTTTCAATCTGTCTTTCTGACTTTTCTCATTCTGCATTGTTCCAGGCTTGTGATACTTCTTCCATATTTATATGATGAAAATGCTGGCTGCATGCTGCATTCAGCTATCCGAAATTATCTCAGTAGAACCAATAGCAATATACTCATTACTCAAATTGCTCAATTTTATTGCAAGATGATTTTTCTAATAAACTCAATACAAGATCAACCGGGAATCTTTCAGTGAAGTCTCAATAGCAAAACTTCAGCAGCTGTCAACCAGATAGCAGCATGCTGCTATATTATTATAAACTCTCCTTGCAATGAATTTTTTACAAGCTTTTATTTTACGACTTGAGTTTGTCCCCAATAAATGCTCTGATTAAATCAATTCAATGAAAAACACATTGTAACTGGAGTACTTATGGAATGACACATATTCCAACTCTATTTAATGCACTCACATTCTTACCTTGCTCTAAGTGACACTAACTAAACTCTTTATAGCCTTCACTCTCCAGTCTCTTGTACCTGTTGCAACCGATATTATTTGTTTTCAACTCAGAATAAATCAGCTGCTAGTCGATTTTAAAGCGGCCTTATCAATTCTTCTATCATCAAACACAGGCTTGTTGTAGCTGTATGGGCACATTCAGTGTTATCTTATCGGCTATTTTATACGGCTTTCAAATGAAGTAATAATCAAGCCAACAACTGCTATCCCATTATCAGCTGGGATCTTTTTAAAAGAGCTTTTTGCTTCAAGGAATTTTCAAAGCAGAGGTAGAGACATAAGAAGAAGGACAAAAAAAAGGAGGAGAAGGTAGAGGAGGGGAAGAGAATAAGGAGGAGAAGAAGAGGGAGAAGAAAACGAAGCAGGAGAAGACATGAAAAGAAGGACAAAAAATGGGAGGAGAAGGTAGAGGAGAAGGAAGAGAAGGATGAGGAGGAGGAGAAGGGGGAGAAGGGAGAGTAGTCGGAGGGGGAGAATTAGAGAAGGAGGAGAATAAGCAAGAGGAGGATGGTGGAGAGGAAGTGGAGAGAAGTGGAGGGAAAAGGCGGAGATGCAAAAAAGAAGAGGAAGAAGGGGAAAAGGAAGAAGGAAGAGGAAGATGAGGGGATTGCAGCGGGAAATAAGACGGAGAAGGCTCGTGAACACGAAGAGGAGAGAATGAGAAGTAAAGGAAGAAAGAAGAAGTAGAAGAAGAAGAAGAGGAGGAGGAGAAGGAGGAGGAGGAGAGGAGAAAATAGAGGGAGGAATTAGAAGAGGAGGAGAATGAGAAGGAGGGATGGTGAAGAGAAACAGGAGAGAATCAGAAGGAAAGGGAGGAAGAGGAAGGAGAAGAAGAAGAAGAAAGAGGAGGAGGAGCTGGAAAAGGAGGAGGAAGAGGAGGGATGGAGGGGAAAATTGGGAGAGGATAATAAGAAAATTAGAAGAAGGAGAATAAGGAGGAGGAAAGTGGTGAAGAGTAACAGAAGAGAATCAGAAGGAAAGGGAGGAAGAAGAAGGCAGAGGAGGAGGAGAATAATAAGGAGAAGGTTGGAGGAGAGGAAGAGGAGAGAATAAGAAGTAAAGGGAAAATAAGAAGAAGCCGAAGAAGAGGAAGAAGAAGATAGAAAAGAGGGAGGAGGATGAGGAGAAGGAGGAGGTGAATAAGAAGGAGGAGAATAAGAATTAGGAGAATAAGAAGGAGGAGGATGGAGAAGTAGAACAGGAGAGAATGAGAAGGAAAGGGCAGAAGAAGAACAAGGAGAACAAAAAGGAAGAGAAAAATAAGAAGAAAGTGAAGAAAAACTGCCTGGTTACAGCGTGTGCTGGATATTGACTGAAAGTAGTTTTATTAGTCCATATAAAGTAACGATAAAACACACGTTAATAGCTCTCGTTCAAGGGGAATAATAACACTATTCATTTGCAATTTACAGGCAAAACTATCAAGACTTGTACTTGAGATCTTTCGGCGATATAACGTCGATAATAGGTGCCTGAATTACAATGAAATTTTACCAGAGTACTTTCACGTGGCTAATGCAACTTGTCTATGCAACTTGATGACAGGATCGTTTTTCAACTTTTACAACTTTTATAGAATGTGTACACTGCCGTACAAAGTTGTATTTTATTACAGTTTAGGAATATATTAATTGTTACAATTCTTGGAATGGGCGCCGTTTGAAATGTCGCAGTAATGGCAATTTTTTTCTACAATTTAGCCTTTACATTGACAACATATTTTTCGAGAAATAGTTTAAAATAACATTCAATTCTGCTCTCATAAGGTCGTTGGAAATCTAATAATGCTTATTGTGAGAATTACATTTTTGATTTAACGATATCTTATTAATTATTCAAGGGTGTTGCTCTCATATGCTCTAGAGTAGACTTCCGTCATAGGTCATAGGCACTACTCACACCTGGAAACTTCCACATCGAAAAGCAACTCATCGCTCGGCGACTCAGCGACGGAGCATGTGTTTTCAAATGACGACGCTGAGACAAGGCGATGTCGCCTAGGCGATATCGCCTAGGCGACATCGCCGCGCAACTGTGTTGCTCTTCGATGTGACATGCTGGTCGCCGAGCGATGTGTAGACTGATTCTATGTACAGAAAAGTGAGGTGAGGTAATATTCTAACCACTTCAAACTGGAAAAGTAGGATTATTAATTTGCTTTAAAAAGTAGTATTTCATCATTTTTGGGTGACATCAACTTAGAAAATATCGAAGATAAGTTATAAAATTCTCAAAATATTTACTTTTTGAGAATTTGTGATAGTAGTCGAACAGCAACTTTGGCAACTAGAGTAGTGGCAAGTATGACAAGTGAGTATGACAAGCAACTGCTGCATCGCTGAGTTGCTTTTCGATGTCAAGTTTCCAGGTGTGAGTAGTGGGATAGACTTACCTCATAAATTTCAATTTTTTTCTCAATTCCAATTTATAATTAAATTTATTCATTTCACACACACATACAAGCATATTATAATAGTTTAATAACATATAATAATATCAATTTCTTTCTGTAGCTCTGTGTAATCTTCCATCAAAGTGTTTCCATTTGTCAAAAATTCACAATAATTCTCATATCTTGAGTGGAAATTTTTGAAATACAGCCACATAAATAATGAATGTCACATTACACAACACTAATTACCCTCAAACAATCTCAGTACTAGTCAAAGCAAATCCGAAGAAATATTACCATGAGAATGTATTGACAATAAATTTACTCAGCTAGTGATAAGTTGTTTGATTTACTGCTCATTGCGTTTTTAGCACATTATGAAACCGTGCTTAGTTGTAATTCTCATTACACAACCATCATCCAGTAGGATATTTTAATAAATGGTGGGAAAGCAATCGGAAAAACCTACTTAACTATTCAAATTTCAAATTTTCAATTTTTGAATAATAAAAAATAGAGAACACAATACAAAAATGGTATGACAATACAATACAATACTGACAATCCAATAGTATGTTGAATATTACTTTGTGTGAGAGGTCATAGATTGACTGATTACTGCACAAAAAAGGCTAGGCGTACACTGGTTAGTCAAGACAAGACAAGACAAGACGAGATTAGTCACGTTCTGTCACAGTACTTCACATAGTTGCTTATGAAGCAACACACACTGATTTGTCATTGCATCGGTGTGTGCTGCTTCATAAGTAACTATTTGAATCACTGTGACTAAACGTGACTAATCTCGTTTTTTCTTGTCTTGACCAACCGGTTTCTAACCTTTTAAGGCTTGAAATAATCAAAATTATGAGAAAACCTTAATAAAAATCCATAGGGTTCATTGAATTATTGAAACACTCTCAAACCGATACCAACTATTTCTGTATTTTATTGATTATTAAAGAGCAAATCTACTATTATTTTGACACTACTTTCTAGAATATTGGATTTAATCCAATTCAATCTTTATTGCCGAAAAGAAAGAAACAAATACAAAAAAAATAGTATGAACAATGGAAATAATAATGATACAAATTAAAAATTATGACAAACTACACGAGAATAAATAATGATAATCTCTTGGCATCACCAATTCACCAAGTATAAAAACTGCTGTTTCCTAGGTAAGATATCAATTCTATTTGAATCAGAGAATGCAATTATTCATGATAAACTGAATAAACAGAATTGTAATTACATTAAAATTAGCTGACGAAATTTGAGTCACAAGTTTAAATCACTTTCAAATTTGTCCTACCACGTTATTCAATATTCTTTTTACTGCTATAACGGCACCAAGTGCTTGTATGGGTTGACAGGATCAGCGCTTGACATTTGGATAGAGTATAGCCTCTGAACCCGATAACTTGTCTTCTGCAACTTCAGCTGATAGCCTTGTCATTTCTTGACCTCCTACTTGAGAAAAGAAATAAGGAGAAGAAGAAGGAATAGGAGACGAAGAAGGAATAAGAGGAAAAGAAGATGAAGCAGGAGGAAGAGGAGAATGAGGAGAATTAGGAGAAGAAGAAGAAGAAGAAGAAGAAGAAGAAGAAGAAGAAGAAGAAGAAGAATAGAAGAAGAAGAAGAAGAAGAAGAAGAAGAAGAAGAAGAAGAAGAAGAAGAAGAAGAAGAAGAAGAAGAAGAAGAAGAAGAAGAAGAAGAAGAAGAAGAAGAAGAAGAAGAAGAAGAAGAAGAAGAAGAAGAAGAAGAAGAAGATGAAGGAGAAGAGGAAGGAAAAGAAGGAAAAAAGAAGAAGAAAAAGAAGATGATGGGAGAGAAAAAGGAGGAGGCTGGGAATGAGGAGGAGGAGAAGAAGGCGAAGAAGAAGAAGGAGATGAAGAGGGTTAAGAAGAAGATGTAAAAGAGAGAGGAGAAGAAGGAGAAGACAGAGGAGAAAATGTGGAGATGGTGATGAAGAAGGTGAAAGAGGAGAAGATAACTGAAGATCAATAGCTGTATTCCTGATTGTTCGGAATTCACCTAAAACTGTAGATTCTTCCATTCATCATCATCATCATATTCATCATCCATCCATCACAGGTTTCTATAAGCAACGTCCTTAGCTAAAAAAATAATAAACATATCGAGAGGATTCTAGTTTGCGCTTACTATGACTAAGTAAGTTCCATGTGCACTAGAGCATGACAAAACCACAAGTAAACAAATAAAATAGAACAAATAAATAAGCAGATCTCTGTACTCTGGACATGATTGGACGACTGTTGTCCATAGAATAACAATTATTATCCTCCATGATCATCCATTGTTCCAAAGCTATTAGCCATTGTAGGGCTGTCGTCACGTGATGGATGAATGATGGCGGTTCAGTTTGCTGATAGCAAAGCTTAACAAGTGGATATCTGTTCACTTTGGAAGTCAAATCGCTGTCTCCCAGATTCTTAGTTACCAGTTATTAACTGCAGAATCATGACTTACTGAGTCAGTTCTAGTAGAGTCCGAAGTTGGAAATGAAAGTCTTGTCTCGTGATATTGCTGATACTGGGGCTATTGAAAATTATAGAGCCATTGTGACGGATCTATGATTCTCTAGAATGGCCGGCCTTCAAATTGTGCCGTTTACAAACATCTGAAAGCCATAACCTTTCTGTAATCTGTTTTTGATTCTGTTTGAATCGGCAGTTGACTCTGGAGTCAAGAGTCAAAAGACTGCTTGTTATGTCTTTATGGTAATTGGACTGATTATGATTCGAGACACGGCCGTCAATCCCTATTAGTACAATGCTAGTAACAAATACACGTCTGTCTATTGCACTCCTCTTATTTATCACAACCATAATCGTCGTCGTCATCTTCATCATCATCATCATCATCATCATCATCATCATCATCATCATCATCATCATCATGTCCTCCATTGCATCTTCGACTCTGATGTAGTCTTTTTTGAGAAGAATTTCTATGAGTTTTTTACATTATTTATGTTAGGGATGCAAATCAAATGAATTCATTTATTGATACAAGTCAATATTCCTTTAAATGAATCCTTTGAATAAGAATATTTGAGTGACCTTGTATTCAATTTTCTCTATCTTCACAACCCGTTTACCTTTTTCTCTTCACTTCTCTAACTTCTCCTTCCTTCTATGTCTATCTTATCTTATTTTCCATTGACTGCAAAATAGAGGGTGTCATGAAGCCACACGGTGTGAACACTGATCAATTGTGCTGCCAGTGAATGTCACAGAAACTAAAGCATGAACTGACATTGTATTTTCTTTTTTTTTCTTGTTCTCCTTTCTCTCCTTCTCCTTCTTCTTCTTCGTCTTCTTCTCTTCTTCTTCTTCTTCTTCTTCTTCTCCTTCATCTTCTCCTTCTTCTTCTTCGTCTTCTCATTCTTTTTCCTCCTCATTTTCTCATTTTTCTTCTTCTTCTTCTTCTTCTTCTTCTTCTTCTTCTTCTTCTTCTTCTTCTTCTTCTTCTTCTTCTTCTTCTTCTTCTTCTTCTTCTTCTTCTTCTTCTTCTTCTTCTTCTTCTTCTTCTTCTTCTTCTTCTTTTTCTCCTCCTCCTCCTCCTCTTCATCCTACTTCTCCTCTTCCTCCTCCATCTTCCCCTCCTCCTCCCATTCCCTGTCCTCTTTCTTTACTCTCTCTCTCTCTCACTCTTTCTCCTCCTCCTTCTCCTCTTCCACCTCCAACTTCTCCTTCTCCTCCTTCACCACTTTTAATAGATGAGTGTGGGCGCATTCAATGCTATCATGATAGTTTAGTGCCTTCCCTACTGCAATTCCCCATTTGAATGCTATTTACAACTACTTAAATGCCTCTCTGTGGCCTATTCAGTACCTCATGCTAGGTATACTCTTGTCTTTGAAGATTTATCAAAAACGGCTGTGAGTCATCCCTTCTATACGCACACAAATGCGAACAGCTTGTTTTGGCCGTCTCGCGACTCCGTGAACAGAGTATAGTGGAAAATTAGACTGCATGTCGTTACTTCAGTGATAGATATTGATATTGTAATTTTGTTGAGATACAAATTCGTGGTGGTTGAAACAAGCCAGAAATTACGATTGAATTTGTTCATGGAAATGTCAAAATTGAAAATGTTTTTTAATGTTTTAAATTCGTGGTGGTTGAAACAAGCCAGAAATTTCCATTGAATTTGTTCATCAGAATGTCAAAATTGAAAATGTTTTAAGGTCACCAGGACACTTCCATATACCGATAATGTCAAAAGAATCCATCGAAATTGAACAAAAATGGCGATCGATCAAACCGATTTCCTTGTAGACGCCTCCACAAAAGGTCTTCTTGGTACAGTTATGTTTGTGTATTCGCATTTATTTATTCATCAAAAAACACAAAAGTATCGAAGATTGCATGCTATTGTGAGAGATATTCGAAGTTTCACCCGAAGATTGATACTTCTAATCCGGTTTGTTACAACAAAGTAGCAGTTACTGTGATTTGATTGATTGGTCTGGTGGAATTGTGACAGGCGGACTGAGTCTATCTCAGTGGCAAATCTACTGTGTGACTCATCAGTCACTTGACATTTTTCACGGTTACTGCTGCGTATTTGGTTGTAAAAATGGTATTCGTTTGAATGTTTTGTAACAGGAAAGAAGAAGCGGGCTATTTCATAAAATCAACAACTACATAAATAATTATATTCCCACTTCCAAGGACCGTAGACTTCTCTCTACCCTATAGTATTTATCTCTAGCAGTAGAAGCAGTAGGAGGAAAAGAGAAGAGAAAGAGGTATAAGGATAAAAAGATGAAAAATGAGTAGAATACAAAGAATAAGACAAAGAGTTGGAAGGAGAAGAAAAAGAAGAAGAGGAGGAGAAGAGGAGAAGAAGAAGAAGAAGAAGAAGAAGAAGAAGAAGAAGAAGAAGAGAAAGAAGAAGAAGAAGAAGAAGAAGAAGAAGAAGAAGAAGAAGAAGAAGAAGAAGAAGAAGAAGAAGAAGAAGAAGAAGAAGAAGAAGAAGAAGAAGAAGAAGAAGAAGAAGAAGAAGGAGAAGGAGAAGAAGAAGAAGAAGAAGAAAAGAAGAAGAAGAAGAAGGAGAAGAAGGAGAAGAAGGAGAAGAGAAGAAGGAGAAGAGGAAGAGGAAGATAAACAGGGAGAAGAGTGAGAAAAAGAAAGGAAATGATGAGAAGAAAATTGACAAGTCGGTGTTGGTTTATAGCGTTCTTCATTGCACGCCTGAACGCGAGAAATTTTCAATTAAAATTAATAATAACACAGGCCAAGTCAAACACCGCTTTAAAAAAGGAAAAATTATAAAGTTGCTCCAATCATCGGCTAAGGAGCGAAGGTGATTGAATTCAACCAGCCTCGTATAAATTAACATGATTGACGTTACATCGTGCCGCTAATCACTCTCAAAATAGCGGTATGTTTTTAACAAATTCAATCGTTATCACTATGTGAAACTCACTCGAAAACTGTCAGTGAAACTTTCAATTTCTTGACGATTTTATCGAATCAATAATTAAAACTGGTATTGTATGAGTAATTATTATGAGTTATAGTATAGTCTAGTCTTGTCTAGTCTAGTCTTGTCTAGTCTAGTCTTGTCTAGTCTAGTCTAGTCTTGTCTAGTCTAGTCTTGTTCAGTCTAGTCTTGTCTAGTCTAGTCTAGTATAGTCTATGAGTTATAGTATTTATCAAAAATGTAGTCCATAATTGAATTGAATAATAGAGATCAAGTCTTTGTGCGACTGTTACCTACATAGAGGTTTCGAAAGAAACAATTGAGAAAAAATCAACAATTGGTAGATGTTTCGAAAGAATGAATATAATATTTATTTGAATATTATTACAAGAAATAAAGGTAATGTGAGTACTCACTCAGGCTCACAGCAGAACTGACAATACATGTCTGTGAAACTGTTCAATGCTCTACCTAAAGAAGTAAGAGATATGGAGAGCAGTAATTATAAAAACTTTTTAAAGGATGAAGGCAACTCAGTAGGGAATGCTTGTATACAGTCTCAGACTTTTTCTTAATGAGATTTTAGTTTATGTATTGACGTTGTTATGACATGTATAATAGTTTTTGGCAATAAACATTTTGATTTGATTTCGATATTGATTACCTGTAAGTAGTATTCAAGATATAAAGAATTAGATACTCTAAAGTCTAAATAGTGCTTCAGCTATGTAGATTTAGAACTAATTAATACTATTAACTAGGGTACTTAACATGCTTCATAGTCTCTGGTTATATATATCATCAACACTCTCAAAGCCACATATTAATAAGAATCTCCTTTCATTTGAAAGGTAATTATGCTTTAATACTTTACATAAACTCTGCGTAGCCTACTTGATAATACATGACATAAATCCTATGTCATAAAGTAAGAATATTGGCAAGTTATTAATGAGCACACTAGACCTCCTGAATCTAACTGTTTTACTGGTAACAGTATCTGGAGTTAGGCAAGATGGCTAGGTAATAACTCAAACTACCAATGAGTGTTTTGTCTCAAATTAATGTCAGGTTTGGTTTGTTTATTGAGATCCACGATGTATACACCATATATCTATATCCATCTTAGTACATTCAACACATTTCTATAGAATCCATCCATCTTACGCAATATGATTGAGAAATTGCATGCATAAGTTGTTTTCGACTGAAAATTATCAGATAATAAAATATGATTCATGATTGTTGGAAGGCTTTCCTTGAAATTCGAAATGGAAAAAATTGAATGAATCTGTATGATCGTCTACTAAACCGGGACGACACATAGAAAGAGCTTAGAAGACAGAACCTAAAAGTAGTACAGTGACTATAGATAGCCATCTGTACAAAGTAGAATTTAATTGGTATGACTGAGCTGCTGTCAGCTGGAGATAGTCAAAATAGCAACTACTCTATTTAAAACTAAGAATTTTAGAAAATTTGAGTGAGTGGCGCTTTGCGCAGCACGGGATGAACTCGTTCTACATTAAGTATGTAGTATGTGGTAGAGTACCATAGAGAAAGCAATACCTGAACCGGCCTTCACTCGCTAATAATGAACTATCTACCTATGTGTTGCTTTTTCCATAGTAGTACTGATTTGATGAACAGAACCATAGCCTCCTTTAATACTTGTATGCACCACAAAGTAGGAAGGTGCATTCCTTTCTACTTTGTGTATGCACTCATTTGTATTAGTGGATGCTATGACAGAAACCAACATGAATTTTATATAATTTTTATTCTCAATATCTTTCATCTATATCTGGTGTGTTCAATTTTTAGAAAACGAACGTCTTCCCGTGCAACCAACTCAATGTTGAGTTGTTTCAACACAAATCAACTAGAAGGGACCAAAACGTCGTTACATATTTATTATAGCAACGGGTCATCCACAAGGAACAAGTTTGATAACTTTGATTATACAGTTTACTCTAGATTAAACAGCTCTGCTCCCTGCCTTTCAAACACTTTGCGGCTAATTTCAATATTTTTTTCTTTCAAAATAAAATAAAAACTCAATACAAAATTCCAACGTGTCGACTTTGATCGATTTCACTCAATTTCTTTCTTCTTCTTCGACTTCTTTCACCTTGCTCTCCTTCTTCTTCCTCTTCTTTATTTTCCTCTTCTTCTTTTCCTCTTCTTCTTCTTCTTCTTCTTCTTCTTCTTCTTCTCGTTCCTGTCCTCCTTCTCGCCTCTTCCTTTTTATTTTTATTGTCCTTGTTTACCTTCTACTCCATCTTCCCCTTCTTTTTTCCTCCTCCACCTTCTTTCCTTCTTCTTCTCATTCTTCCCATCCTTCTTGATTTCCTTTTCCTTTTTTTTCTTCCTGCCTCTTCCTCTATCGTTATTTTTTTCTTGTCCATACCCTTCCCCATCACCCTCACCACTCCTTTTCTTTCCTTCTCCTTACTCCTCTTTTCCTCTTTCTTCCAATTTTTCTTCTCATTCTTTCTCTTTTTTCCCTCATTTCTCTTCTTCTTTCTTATTCTCCTTCATTTCATTCTCCTTCTTCTTCTTCTCCTCACCCTTCCTCTACTTCTCCCATCCTTTCCAACTCTCCTTCTATTTCTCCTACTTTTTTCTTCTTTCTCTTCTTCTTTTTTCTCTTTTCTTCTTCTTCCACCTCGTCATTCTCCTTATATTCCTCCTCGTTCTTCTCCTTCTCATCTTCTTCTTCTTTACTTTCCCCCTTTCTTCTTCCTCTTCTTCTTCCTCCCCTTTTCTCTCTCACACCTTCATCAACATCTTGTCCATCGTTTGTCAGTAGCCTATCTTTTGTCGATAATAAATCATTCTTGTCAACACCTCAATCTGATTTTTCCAGGTTATAAATCAGCTAAGCTATTATTCTATTTTTATAAGGTGATTCGGAACCAATTATCTCGTAGCCTGTTCACGCACCCTGACTATCATGTTTTATTAAGTCCGAAGATATTTTGATAGCCTCACTCTCACCTTCAATTTTTATCAAACGAATTCTAGACCACTGTCCAATTAATAGGCTTCCATATTTGAAGTATATAATTCACGAATATACTAATAATTTATTATTAATATTACATATTTTATTTAATTTAAAATTATGAATATATCAAACAAAATAACATCATCCTTATAATAATCAAAAATTCACATGAAATCAAACTCTAATAAACATCTCCTCTAATAATAGAGTCATTGATATTACACAAAATAATTTAACCAAAGTCTACATCTCATCTTACTACTAAATAGTAAGTACCAATAATACAGTAGAATATCACTTCCAGGCTAATACAGTAAGAAATACTTATACAGTACTGAAAAAACGTTTCTCATTCTAGTAGAATAGAATACTATAGACTACTATTCAGTAAGTAGTAGGTGAGTAAGTAATAATACCCGTTTACGACGGGTACCTATCACAAATAATGTTGAAATATAAAATAAATGCACTGGAAATAGTATACAACCGAGTATTGACCGAGCACTGTGATTGGGAGTTGAATGGCCTATCAAGGTGAACGACTGCCATTGGCCTAGATAAGCTCCTCCCACAAAAGGGTGGTTTTCACAAACGTCACAATGTCTGAAACGCCCCCGCCCATTGTGGGTGGAGCTTATCTCGGCCAATGGCAGTCGTTCGCCTTGATAGGCCGTTCAACTCCCAATCACAGCGCTCGGTCACAAGCATGAATTCTGCTGCACTTTGATTAGTTTTTTGTTTAGCAGAGATTGATAAGGTATAACAATAACAAAGGAATTCGGTGTCTCGTTATTTTTATAAATTTGTGGTTGTAAAAACTATTTATTCAGTCTTTATTTACTCTTATTCAGTCTTTATTCGAAGTCTTTCCATACAGGAAAGGAGAGTGAGTAGTAGGGTGGAGTAAAAAATACTAATTTTTGATAAACTTGATGGAATAATCACGAGTAGTTGCCAATTGGGGAGTAAAAACAACCCTTAAAATCCGGAGAGTGAGTACTGACTAGGCCTAAATTTAGTTTCCAATCCAGTCCCAATTTGTGGGCTTCTCTTACTCACAACAAAATCGCTAATAGTGAAAAAGACCGTTCAAATAGATGGAATGTTTAATAAGCTTCTGATTCAAGCTGCTTCAGATTTTTTATGCTTATTTCCCAAACAAGTCCCAATATATGGGATACTCAGAATAAAATCGCTAATAGTGAAAAAGACCGTTCAAATAGATGGAATGTTTAATAAGCTTCTGATTCACGCTGCTTCAGATTTTTTATGCTTATTTTTTCTGCTCATTCAGATTTTTTTCCCAATACATAACAGGCCGAGACACAAATTCCTGCAGGGCATTCAATAAAAATTGAATGTGACCAACCTGATAGGTTTTAATGGTAAAAGGCGTATAATGATAGACTATTACACGCTTATATCATCTTCACACCACTAAAATACGGTAGCCGGGTCCGAAAGCATGCCATATCATTAGCATGTAAAGAGTCTATCAGTGAAGGCAAGAATTCATGAGGTGAGACAAGAACTTCTATGAACTACTTCCATCATTCTTTAATCCTTTTTTCTCTCTCAATACAAGACTTATAGACTACACAGGATACTATCAATAAGAAAATCGTAGAAGAAGTCCTCTTATTCATTAGACTCATTGACTGAATACAATTACATAATAAATCAATCGGTTATATGATTAAATTGTACGATAGTAGCGTAGATTTGAAGAATTTACATCGAACTCCTAGCTATGAATTCTAGAATTATTCAGATGAGTACGAAGAAATCTATCAATTGGAATATTCTGAGGAAACCTTTTTCATTACAGTATATTATTAGAAAGAGCTAGATAATTCAACTCTATGAATCGATAGACTTATATTGATTTGACAATATTCCGTCTAAATCCTAGACGCCAATGGGAGACAGACTCTGTCAATAGGGAGTTGGGGCTCCTTTATGCTACTGTTTGATCAATTCTACTAAAAAATTGAATGGATTAGAATGAATTACAATTGATTGTATACTGATACAAATACAATCAATAAAATCATATTTTTTTTGAATTCCCGGAATTTATTGTTTCCCGGCTTAATGATAGATGGATAAATGAAGGGATAAATTCAGGGAACAATGAAGAAGAAGGAGAAGAAGAAGAAGAAGAAGAAGAAGAAGAAAAAGAAGAAGGAGAAGAAGAAAGGAAAGAAGAAGCAGCTAAAGAAGACAGGAGATGGAAAGAAGAGATGAAAGAGTATAATAAGTGACAGGACAAGAAATCAATAATCTTCAACATGTGCCATGTTTGAAGTGTGAGCGTAGGTGTCAGGTAATAATATTGAAATTTCATTGAATAGAAATTTTACACAACAATTTGAATGGAAATTGTTATTGCTCAACAAAAGAAGAGTTAGCTTTACGATCATGGAGGCTGTGATGTATTATCCAGGTCTTCCATAACCAGTCAACATGATAGAAACTTGTTATTTTCAGTACTTTGAATTGAAATTTATTAACTTTGTATGAATTTTGAAAAGATTTGAAAGAAACAAATCAAACTCATATGAAAAAACTCAATCATCCAATATCTCTTGATTGATGAATTCATAATGAATCAGTTGTTGTGGATTCATAGTTGTTTCACTTGATCAAATTCTGACACTAGTGAAATCTATTTGTATATGAAACTCTGTATTTGTAATGTATGTAAAAATGCATATTTTCATTTTAATATTTAATTGAATAGTATTTTAAGTTCCCTTGAAATGTGTTCGAAGTCATAATAAACTGAACTAGATTAACTCAAATCGAATTGATGATTGAAATTAATTTTATTCAATACTTTTAATTCGAATGAACATATTTTTGTAGATTTCGTTTTACATTTGTTGGATCTATTAATGAATTTGCAAGTTATAGAAACTGTACCAATTTATAGCAGAGAATCAAAATTTTGCAGTCTTATAAAAATTCTACTCAGAATTGATAATGGTCGTTTCTACTCATGGAAGTTAATTTCAGATCGAATTTCAACTAAAACCCCATCATCAGCATCGCTCCTAATCTAATACCATTTCGAATTTCAACTACCGTTCATGTTGATGCGATTATGTATAGCAGGATTATTTTAAATTGTCAGAAAACAGCTGATTGATGTACGCTCGTTTACTGACGTTAAATCAGCTGTTTTCTGACAAGTTAAAATAATCCTGCTATAGTTCACTGACCATACTCTATGTTTCAAGCACGACAAACTCTCGTTGCAGTGGC
Source organism: Laodelphax striatellus (assembly GCA_017141395.1). Taxonomy (NCBI): domain Eukaryota; kingdom Metazoa; phylum Arthropoda; class Insecta; order Hemiptera; family Delphacidae; genus Laodelphax; species Laodelphax striatellus. Next base: position 846,815 of record CM029540.1, read on the forward strand.
GATAATTGTCGCACGACGATAAGAAATGTCGCGCGATTATTGTCGCGTCACGTGGGACGCACGCGGTATCGAATTTCCTAATATGACTCCCAGTAACACGATATCAGGAGCAGTGCTCTGGTTTTATTACAATGACCAGGCTCTTGGCTTGACCACTTCCCTCTTCCTGATAATAAAAGATCGCGGTAGTGCACTATGATTGTGTTGATATGGGTAGTCTAGGTTGACTTGTGAAATTCAACTGAGCGTGAGACAGAGACAAAGAAGCTGGATGTGAGAGAGAAGAGGTAGGTAATGGCGCGGCTTCACGATACCAGTAGACGTGTAGGTTACTGGCATGCATATGATCTTCCACTCCATACAAACAAATAGGGCAATGCACACTGACGTGTAGGTTACTGGCATGCAGGTTGGTCATATGATCTACCTCTCTGAAACCGCCCTGGTGTGCATTGCCCTATTTGTTTGTATAGAGGTGAAGATCATATGACCAACCTGCATGCCAGTAGCCACATACTGGTGAAACCGCGCCATAAGAGATGAAGATAATGAGAAGAACAAGATACTAGGATTCTAGAGGATTCTAGAGATACTGTAGAGTAGAAAATGTGTGTGATTCTTGTGAAGTGGAGCGAAGTGAATGGATTGATGAATGTTGTGTAATGGAAGAATGAAAGAGGATGAAGGAGAAGAAAGAAGAAGAAGAAGAAGAAGAAGAAGAAGAGAAGAAGAAGAAGAGAAGAAGGAGAAGAAGAAGAAGAAGAAGAAGAAGAGAGGAGGAGGATAGTATTGAAATTATCAATTGCTAGTGGTTCACTGCTTTCAAATAAACCTTTCAAAATTCAAAATTGATTTTGAATTGAAACGTGCATTACTCTCTTGAAGTCGTGAAAATCTTTGATGATAACTTACAGTACATAGCCTGAACACTTAAACTAATATGTGGATTTAATAAATCAATTTATAAAATTAATCAATTGATAATTATTAATAATTATTTTTTTAAATTTATTTAATTAATTTAATAGATTAATCTAGGAATAATAATTATTATTAAAGAAGTTTTTGACGACTGTTTCTCGTTTCTCATCTGTGTTTCTATTTGCTTGATAATTTACCGAAGCCTTCACAAATATATAGCCCGAATACACAATCCTTGAATTATGAATTATTCAATGAAGATAACAAACAATCTATCGCATTCAGAAAAATTGAATGAGTGAATACAACAACAATAAATGGAAGATAGATAAAATGTAAAATTGACACAAATTGCATGTTAATATAATACTAACCTAAAACCTGGATTCAGGTTCATGTTAACGCTTTGCAACATATATTATAAATAACCGCATAGCAAATTAAATCAGATAGCTGCAGGACACTTATTAAGTTTTAATCATTTCATAACTAGGACTGGTGGTCGATCGTCTACTCTCACAAGTTGAAAGAGACGCCGCCAATATCGAGACGTCTCAATTATTAACTTGATGTACACACTGAATGAATACAGATATACAATCGAACAGAAACGGGTAATTTGATAGGCATCCAGCAGCCGGTATATAGATATACGGATGGGCCTTGCTTGACCCAGCGGGTTACCGCTAATAGACCTGCTAGGTATAGACAACCACGTAGCAGCCAGCCTACTAAATACAGTACCTTTTATAGTAAAATATTATTTTAGTGGTTGAGAAAGAGAGGAGGAGAAAAAAAAGAAGAAGAAGAAGAAGAGGAAGAAGAAGAAGAAGAAGAAGAAAATGCTTTGCACACAGTCCCGAAGAAGGAGGAGAAGAGGAAAGAAGAAAACCACAGAAGATTAAAAAAAAAGGAATAAAAGAAATGGAAAGAAGGAGAAAAAAGGCAGAAGAGGGACACAAAGGAGAAGGAAGTTCAGAAGTAGAAGCTGGAGGAGGGGGAGAAGAAGTAGTAGGAGAAGAAAATAAGACAAGAAGAGGAGAAGAACAACAACATGACCAAGAGAAAGAAGGTGAAATAAAAAAGAAGAATTTTCTCTGTGAGGAAGAAAACATGTAGGAAAGAAGACAACAGTGAAGCAGTGGAGCAGAGAAGGAGATATTATGAAGAAGGAGAGAGAAAAGTTTGAAAGAAACGTAATAAGTTTAAGAAGAATGATCAACATTATACGAATAGCCAGAAAAAGGTTGGAAAGAGGGAAAACTGATGAAGCAGTGAAAGAAGAAGCGCAAGAAAAATAAGTTTTGAAAAATAGGATGGTAATCATGGTAGTCAAAATGTAATCAAAATTTAATTAAAAATTGGTGTCTCTACTATTGAAATAAATATTTCACAATATAATACACTATTTTATTTATCATGAATATCGAGTGCCCACGTTCAATAGAAGGAATCTGTTATTTTCCATTGGATAAGAATGAGTATAGAACACCTTTGACATCTAGACGGCGAAATAATGAAGTTGTAACTTGAATGACCCAGTAACTGCTGCCATCTTACGACAGAATTCAGAACTAGCTGCGTTGTGCATTGCCGACCAATCAGGGGAGAGAGGCGGAGCTTAGAGGCGTGTCTGTAAAAATAAAATTGAAGCTGTTCATCACCCAGTAACTGCAGCCATCTACCGGTCGAATTTGGAACTAGCTGAGTCATTCATTGCTAGTAGGCGGAGTTTGGAGGCTACATGATTTACAAATTAGGCTACGATTCATGGAAGAATTTTAGACATAGTTCAAGCATTGTTCAAGTATTTTCGTTGCTGCATAAATGGATGAATAAATGAATAAAATATTTTTCTTGGAAAACACAATGAATTATTGAATCACCGTTTCTGAAATATGTTTGAATTGTTTTCATAATGGAATTGTTACACCCCATGCCCATTACTCTATTTCCTATCTATTCTTCTATCTATCTATCTATCTATAATATATTCTATTCTTTTCATCTATATTATTAATAGGCGAACAAGTATTTTGTAGCTTCAACTCCTGCGTGGTTTTTCAACCCAATTTGTTCGTTCACGTCTTATTTGAAAGATCTCATTGAGTAGATGTTCGATAACTTCTAACATTAAAAAAATATTATTACGGAGATGAGAAATGAGCGATCAATGTTTCAATTTTTGCCATTGCTTTGAGAAGAAGAAGAAGAAGAAGAAGAAGAAGAAGAAGAAGAAGAAGAAGAAGAAGAAGAAGAAGAAGAAGAAGAAGAAGAAGAAGAAGAAGAAGCAGCAGCAGCATCAGCAGCAGGCAGCAGAAGGAATAGAAGAAGAATAAACACACACACACACACTTACGTCGCCACGTATAAATTGTTAATTTATTGTTGTGAAACTTGCCCTGACGTTTCTGCATGGCATGGCCTGTCTGAAATAATTTCTCTCAGCAAGCCGTTTGAAAAATATGAGTGAGGTAAAAGTTAATATTTCAGGCCGCACTTGGGTCGTCTCATCAAGGAAAACGTTAATACATCAACTACTGCTGAGGTCTATGGAACTCTTTGACCACCGTGTTATTAAGTCCCTCCCGGAAGCTTATAGATAACCAGGAAGTATTATCAACAAGGTACAATGTGAACAATCCGTGGCGAAGCGTGATATACTTAACTGGTCATCGCCGGGTATACTTCCTATTGGACATATACACGGCGATGACTGGTTGAGTATACCACGTTTCACCACTGTGAACAATATATAAATAGAAGTGTAATTCTTATTTCAAGTGCTTGCTCCAATATGATCATGTTGATCTCTGAATTTTGTCACAATAACTCCATTAAGTGTTAAGAGCATGATTCCAGTTTTGAGACTTTTTTGAAAGCAGAAACCGAATCTGAAATTGAAACTTGCGATACTAAATGAAAATAATTCTTCCAATATTCCTAAATCAATTAAAAAACAAAAACTATATTCAATTTCAATAGATTCAAACTATTAGTTGAATTTAATTGGTAAATAACAACACTTCTCATAGAGTTTAGTGCTACTACAAATATTCAACTAGGCCTATTGACAATAATTTCAATTTCTCTGTTTATCTAGTTACCTTCTCTTTCTCTAGAAATTCATTGATTTGCTTGTCAATAATGTTTCAAATATGAGCTGATCATAAAAAATCACATTAAAACGTTCTATTCTCGCTATTTCAACCTCACATGAACTTGTTCTTCACACTAGGCTGTAATCATGTAGGAGAACTCATTCCAATGTCGCAATGTGTATAATAATATTTTATTCCCATGATGCACTTTTCTAAATAAAAAAAATTTGTCTCAAGAGAATCAAGAGCTAGAAAAAACTTAGGCTAGGCATACGCCGGTTAGTCAAGACAAGACAAGACAAGATTAGTCACGTTTAGTCACAGTACTTCACATAGTTGCTTATGAATAGTTGCTTACTCCGATTAGTCATTGCATTGGTGTGTGCTGCTTCATAAGCAACTATGTGAATTACTGTGACTAAACGTGACTTATCTCGTCTTGACTTGTCTTGACTAACCGGTGTACGCCTAGCCTTACTTTCTACCATCAAACATGAAAAGTAGGTAATTCAAAAAGTTGACCAAAATACAGCACACGTTTTTGTTAGTCGAATAATAATAATTTCAGTACATTTCTCGAGTGAATGACCGATTAATTGCCGTTATAAAAGCGTTCTTAGGAGAGCAAACTGAATAAAGATCAAAATTTAAATAGAAACGGAAATCTGTAAAAGTGTTGCTAAGTAGAAGTGTTAAAGTATTATAAGCAAGAGCCAGGCACGAGCCATCTAAGGAGACCACCTCGGTTGACAGGTTGATGTCACTTCCTATCTCACTTCTCCTTTTCCTTCATCTTCTTTTCCTTCATCATCTTCTTCTTCTCCTTTTTATTCTTCTACTCATTCTCCTTCTTCTTCTCCGTCTTCGTCTTCTCCTTCACCTTCTTCACAATCTTCTCCACTCTCCAGTATGCTTTTTTTCTGCTTTAATTCTTGTGACTGTACAAATATTTTTCCATTTATTTGAATAGGCGTCGGCTATCTTCAAGCGGTCCACGGATTAAAGTCAGGAGATTTTTCGGCTCGCAGTGATATGAATGACAACAACAGAGTATTATTATTAAGCCGCTTCACGCCTCGTTCTAAAAATACGATTAGAAGAGTGTTAGTTGGGCTGGTGCCGTTTCCTCGTATCAAAATTTGTTCTTCTTTTAACGGTTACTTTTCAATTTTTTTTGGTTGTATTCTTCCTAATCTGTTATTCTTCTTCTTCTTTTTCTTCTTCTTCTTCTTCTTCTTCTTCTTCTTCTTTTTCTTTCTTCTTCTTCTTCTTCTTCTTCTTCTTCTTCTTCTTCTTCTTCTTCTTCTTCTTCTTCTTCTTTTTCCCCTCCTTCTTCTTATTCTTCTACCATTTTCTTCTTCTTCTTCCTCTTCTTTCGTTTCTCAGTTTTTTTTCGTACTCCTTTCTTCTATCCTTTTTCCCTTCTTCTATCCGTTGCTCTGCTCCATTCTCTCCTTTTACCACCCACTCATTCACCTCCTCACTCTTTGTTCTATTCTCATTCTCTTATTCTTCTAATCTTGGTCCTTCTCATTTTCTTCCCTTTTTCTTTCCTTCTCTTCCTCTGACTTTTTAATTTGTCGTTTTGGATCTTATTTTCTAACATCTCTTCCACATCATCCCCTCGTTATCTTGTTTTTCCTCGTCTTAACTTCCCCATTCATTTTTCTTGCTTCTCACTCTCTTTTGTTGTTCTTCGTTATTTCTATCGTTATCACCATCCTATTTTTTTATTCACTCTTCCTTATACTGTACTTCTCCTTCTCTGCAACCTCTCTTCAGTTTTCTTTCAGGTTTCATCTTTTTCTATCTGCTCGTATGAGTTTGTTCCTTTTTCTCTCTCTAACTCATTCCTTCTCTTTCTCATTATTCTTCCTAATTTCCCATAATTATCTCCTTCTACTTTTCCATATGCTTCTATTTCCTTCACTTCTCCTCCTCTTTCCTTCTCTCATCTTTGTTTTGTTCATTTCGTTCCGTTGTTGTCCTTCTTCATCTTTGTCTAATTTTCTCCTCCTCTTTCTCTTCCTTCTTTCCTCATCAAAATTGATGTTCAGTTGATCTTGTTTTTAAGCCTTCTCTATAGTTCTATTCTACTTTATAATACGGAAGATTATAGAACGAAGAATGTTAATCGGGATCTGTCATACTCATCTAAACAAGAGTAAAGTGAGAAGTTAACAGGCGCTCACTCCAAAAATCCGACATTTATCTGTGAAGGCGAAACATTTCAAAGTTCGCTTTGCAATCACTTCCAAAACTTTAAGTCTTCACTTTCCGAAGATGGGAATTATTTTGTTGGTATTAATATTCGAGGGCTTCTATGAATTCCATCAGGACTCTAAAGCTTAGTGACATTATATCAGCACATTTTCAGATGATATCCGTATTATACTAGCTTTATGTGCGAACAATTTTGAAACTCTTTCGAATATTTCCTGAGTATAATCTTCAAAAAAACATTTCCAATCCAAGATTATTCTTATTCCAATAGTTTTATTCATTTTATAGACAGAACAGCTCACAGACATAAAAGTACATTAAATCACAAGCCTATTGACATTTTTTGTACAAGAAAGATGAAAAACAAGTATATCTCAATTCTGGTTGTTTGCCTTTTTTTTATTTATCAATTGACCATTTCCATAGCCCCCTTCAAACTACATGGCCGCGGACTTCAATGTGACAACCTCGCAATACCGGCTTGTTTCACTATAAAATCATACTTATAAAAAACACCACAAACACATGACTTATAAAACACATGACCGATTTGCATTGCTCATGCAAGCCGATGTAGCGACGTTGTCACATTGAAGGCCGCGCTGCGGCCATGTAGTTTAGAGGGGACTATGCTATTTCCCAAATTAATCAATCATGTTACTTTTCATCAAATTCTTGGCAAAACTCGACAATTCCTCCTGACATTGAAACAATTAAAAACAGTTCTAGCTTCGGAGTTTCCAGTTCAGGTTTGACGCAGGTTACTCTCCTTTTATGTGAACCTATCCAAGATTTTTTTCATATTGTGTTTTATCCACTTATCCGGCTTATGATTAGCAAATGTCAGATCCAGAAAGTAGAGGTGTAGTTACATTACCACCGTGCACTTGAGTGATTGAATTTGATCGTTGTATATTTCATTGCGGAGAACTTTCTGACACACTGTATAATTTGTTTTTCAATAAGTCCCTAGGACTTTTTCTGATGAAAAATTAAAATATTCTGTTTCCTTTTGGTCGATAAGAGGAAGATGAAGAAGAATTAAGAGAATATAGTATGGAAATTGAAAAACAATATCCATCAGTAACAAAGTCATAAAACCAGTGAACGCTTCTACTGTTGGGAAAATTATTCAACTTGCAGTTGTCCGTATTTTGTGACTGGGAGTTGCAGGCACGTTTCTAAGCAGTTTTATACGCTTTCTGAATAAAACCAGTGGTCTCACTACTTGTTAACTGCTGAGACACACGCATGAAGGACTAATTGAATTGCACATCCAGCAAAGTGATTGCATACGAAAGATGCATGAATATTGGCATACAACGTTTTATTTGAGCTATTTACTATAAGAACCAGACAAGAGATTGGATAGAAACTAAAGAGTATAAGGAAAAGACGTGGGGGAGAAGGAGGGGAAGAAGAAGTGGAAGGAAGAGAAGGAGAAGAAGGAGGAGAAGGAGAAAGAGAAAAAGAATGAAAAAGATAGAACTCGACAATGGGAGGAGAAAGACACGAGAGGAAATAGAATGATGATGGGGAGGAAAAGAAGGAGAGAAAAAGAAGGAGAGAAAAGAGGGAAGTAGGAAGAGACTACAAAGTGAAACGTTAGATTAAAGTAGCTTCCAAGATAGAATAAGTGATAATTTGATGATGGAAGAAGAAGAAGAAGAAGAAGAAGAAGAAGAAGAAGAAGAAGAAGAAGAAGAAGAAGAAGAAGAAGAAGAAGAAGAAGAAGAAGAAGAAGAAGAAGAAGAAGAAGAAGAAGAAGAAGAAGAAGAAGTCAAAGAAGAATGATGGTTGGGATGGAAGCACGATAGGAAAGAAAAGGATAGAAACGAGTAGAGAGTCGAATAATAGGAAATTAAAATGAAATAAGATGAGGATTGTTGAAAAGTGTATAAAAAAGAATGTGGAGTAGAAGAGCATCACAAGCGAAAACAAGAAAATAGAGGAACAAATTTAAATGGAAGACGGAAGTGGAGATAATAAGAGAAAGGATGGAGAAAGGAAATAGAAGTGCGAAAAAGCAGAAAAATTGGATGAATAAGACGGTTTGTCGTGAATTATTTAGATACCCCGTGACAGATGGATATGAGTGGATGAAACTGATCTGAGAAATCAAAACGACTAAAAGCCAGGAGAAAACTGGACTAAAGTACAAGAAGTTTAAAAGCTGGTAGAATAGAGAAGAGATAGTCAAAGAAAATGTGGAAGAATAAGAGTATAAATAACATGAAGAAGGGGTGACCGAAGTAATACACCGAATTCCTCCATCAAGTGTTTACAGATTTATTAGCAGACAACTTCCATGCATTTCCACAGCGTAATAAAACGCATCAATTGCAGCACTGATCAATTGCTCATTAAATTGCACACACGTTCGGTTTATGCGTGAAATTATTGTAATTGCAACTGGCTTTTAGAATTACCAGAAACCTGGAAGACGCCATGAAAACTGGTTACAGCAACACACTGAACACTGTGCACAAGAAAATTTGTACCTACTGCTTCATGTGTAGTTAGTTAGTCATGTGTAGTTTGTGTAGTTAGTATGGGTGAGAGGATTGTTTTCAACATCATTCAATTAATTTTTTTTCTAGCTAAACATACGCATGCGCAATTTAAGCTGGGAACCCGTGGGAAGCACTGTTTAGGTTTAGTTCGACGTAAAGATTCAGGTTTACGAAGTACCGTAAATATGATGAAACCGAGAGGTAAATAATATGGTGAACAGAGTTCAAATCCTTGGATAATGTTGTTTGAACGATTGTTTTCTCTCAATAAATTATTAGTAATGAACATTACCGAGTATAATATTTCAATATATTGTGTAATAGTAATATTACTTCATGCATTATAGTGTTTGATCGATTATAGAATGCGGTTCTATGTTTGAAAGGGCATTATGAAGTTGTAGGAACAATGTGTTCACATTTTATTCCCAATTGAAAGAATTTTATATATTTGTACTTCTGTGATTAGATGTTTAGCCTTCAATTTTCGTGTTCATTAACATATTTCCGATTGAATTTATAGTGAACAATATTTGAATTAAATATTACTCCCAGGGCCATTTATATCGTATAAACAGGGCCATAACAAATTCAAAAAAAAATTAATTGTTGGAAATCGCTTGTCAAAAATCTATAATCGATGTTCCTGAATTCAATCTATAAATCAGGATGGGATCTCAATACGCCACTGACTGAAATTGAATGGTCACTGATGATAATATAATAATTGTCCCAGTTCATTTACTAACTGAAAGTTCCGTGTAGGAATATACTAAAATGTACAACGACTAACGTTTTCAAATTGAGTATAGTACAAACAAATCCTTCACCAAAGACAATTTAACTATTAAATTGTTCAAGTATATTCAAGTAGTTGAATTGTCTTTGCCCTTACTATAGAAAGTAACTTGAATCTTCACCTGATTAGCTTAATCATTCACTGATTTGCCAAAATCATGCCACAGTACGAAGATGTCATAATAAAAGATGGCCCACGAGTTACTCTGTCCCATGACTGTTAAATTCTGCTGATGAACAATTCATTGAATAGAAGTGTCAGATACAAGAAAATTAAGACATAATAATTCTTCACTTTCTTCTTTACCTCCTATTTCTCATCCTCCTCCCCCTCCTACTCCTCCTCCCACTCCTCTCACTCATCCTACTCGTCCTCCTCCTCCTCCTCTTCTTTCCATCTCCTCCTCCCGCTTTTCTTCTTCATCTTCTAAAAAATGATTTATCTGTTGATAATGTGTGCCGTTTGACACTTTTTACATTTGCCGCTTCGCCGCGAAAACGAGATACAATGCGCATGCGTAGATAGCCGATGACGAGAGTATAATAGTATGGAGATATGATGATGTGATAACAATCTGTGAATGGTGATTTTGAATTAGCAATGATTGGTGGCCACACTTCATGATCATGTCACGTTCTTCGACGCTTCAGTAAGATGACAACTTATTTAGTTGGACGTTCGTTAGTTGTCGCTTGTTCTTCTTTTCTTTATTTCTTCTTTCCCTTCTTCTTCTTCTCCTATTTCTAGTTTTTTCTCCCACTTTCTCTCCCCAACCACTTTCTTTCTACTCCTGCTCTCTTCTTCTTCCTTCTCCATCTTCTCTTCCTCCTTAATTCTTCCCTTTTAGTTCCTTTTTATTTCCATCTTTTTTTTGTATCATTCCTGTTTTGTATTCATCTGCTTCTCCTCTTCACCATTTCTTCATATTCATTCAGAGTCATTCTATTTCCCATTTCTTGTTTTATTATTTTATTTTACTGTCTTCATCTTCCTCTTATTCATATCCTCCCTCATTCTCCTCCTTCTTTCTTCTCTTCCCTCTCCTTATCCTGAGATTTTCTGTCCATCCAAGTTCATTTTATCCTCGTTCTTTCCTCTCCCTTATCCTTCTTCTTCCTCTTCATTATTTTCCTCCGTTTTCTTCTTTTTTTTCCTATTTCGAATTATTTTTCTATTACCTCAACTCATTATCTTTGTTCTTTCTCTTATCCTTAGCCTATTACCTTTCTATTTATCCAAGGTCATTTTATTCTCTCTTTTCCTTTTCTTCTCCTCCTTTTCATTTTCCCTCCTCTTTTTCTTTCTCCAATTCTTCTTCTCCTCCTCTTTCACCCCTTATCCTAAGCTTTTGTTTTCTTTTATCCAGAAGCTCAAGTTATCTAAAGTTATCTAAGCTTTTGTTAGCGTGTACCTTTCTATTTATCCAACGCCATTCTATATTCTCTTTCCCTTTTCTTCTCCTCCTTTTCTTTATTCTATTTTTTTCCTTCTTCCTCTTTTTGTTTTGTTCTTCTCTCTTTCTCAGTGTTTCTCCATCTCCTCCTTTTCAACTTTTCCCTCTTCTTTCTTTCATCAATCCCTTCATCTCCTCATCAAAGTCGTGTCATCCCTTCTGTTCCTCGTTTATCACGAAGAACTAAATTTACCTTTCTTGAATTTCTATCAAAAACATTCGCCTGGTTACAAGTTGTAGGCTACAGTGTACAATAATTTTTATAAGTGTTGAAGGTCATATCTGGTACACATTATACTCCGCTTCAGTAAAGTCGGCCTCCAATCCATTCCTATAAACCTATTCAAATTTCAAGATGAGAATCTACACTAATTTGTTACGCATTTTTCAATGTCGGAAATGTTTGTTTGATCTGATTATTCGCTTCTACAAATGTGGAGCAATGCATATCAAATCCCACATTCGCCATTGTGCATTATACCCATTCCCATTGTATGCTGTAACCTTCAAAAGACTTGCTTAACTAATTGACGACGGAAAATGTTATTCTCCTATGTTGACAAATGCTAAATTAACGCATTCACAAAATAAGCTCATAACTCATTTGGACACAATTGGAATAGGAAGAATAAAATGGACCATCAGAAATCAGATTTGTTGAATAAGAGGTTTTGCCCACTCAGCTTCCCTTTCAATTTGCCTTTTGTCGCTCTTTTTCCTTGAAACTTTTCAAAGAGACGATGAGGGTAATCTTGCAAGCATCTGTTGCATGCAATGCTGCATGTTTTCATGAATAGAATCCATAATTTTTGAAATTTTTATTATACATTTTTATGGTGTTCATTTTGTTTCTATACAGATGGAGCATGCTTTTGATGATCAAATGTTGAACGGACGTGGAGTTTTTAGATGATTTCGAAAGGAGCTGCCTTCAAGGAGAATTCTATATAAGCAGTGCATCTCACATCATACACAACAACCGACTATGACATCATATTGTTGGTAGGCTTCATGAAATTGAGTACAATCTAGATTTGAAAGTAGGATCACATTGTTGTCATAAATGAAATTATCATAACCTTAAATTCATCGGAATGCAATATAATATAACACACAAGAAAACTATTCTAACAAACTTTCATGTTTAGATAATTTGATCGGAAAAGATGAGTTTATTTGAAAACTGCTGTTAAAACTATGTAGCTTATTTGTAAATTTTTGGGGAGATTGGCAATTTCTGCCATGTTAACAGAAGGTTAGTAGATGAACAGATAGATCTATCTATAGCACGATCCTTTTAACTAATAAGTAAACAGTGATTTCAACACAATAATCAAAGTCTTAAATACCTTTGAAGTGTTTAAAAGACCCTTTTAAAGAAGACCTTTCAAAGAATAACTTTTTAAAAGACCTTTTCAATAATCTGCGAGATTCAGCATTTGTAGGTTAAGTATTGTACTGGTGGCCGAGTGAAACATATGTTTTCTGACAAGTTGGAAGGATCCTGCTAGATGGGTAAATAGACTGTATAGTATAATCACAGTGTGGCTATTGGATGTCACACTTTTGTCTGATTAGCTCGGTCAAATCCAACATACTTTCGCCAACTCCCATCACATATATTATGTTTTCTGACAAGGATCCTGCTATACCAACCTTATTGTTTTATGGTACCTTTGCATATGAGAAGGATAGTTGATTTCAAATACCTCTCCGATATTCCCAAGCTTGTTTTTGACTAATAAAACCAACAAACCCATTAGAAAAAAGTGTGGGATTTCAATCAGCCGACACGCTGGGTGGCTTCCTTAGCGCTCTATAATTACTGACTGTAACTGAGGTGTTAACAGCCGTCGTCTCTGAAAAACGGTTTCGGGGTCTTCTTCGGGGTACGCCCCCCATGCCCCCCCGGGCCACCATTTTAGCTTCCGGCGTTCTGAGATGCAATTTATAAATTATCTCTCGTAAATTTTGCCACCACTAATCATACGCTGCACTCGAAAAATTGATGGTTTTAAAAACTCGCAAACGCAAATCGTGTTATTAAAACTGCTCTGCTTCACGTTGGAAACGTAGATTTTTCGATAATCGATAAATTTTTGTTGATATTTTTTTTTTTAGTTTATGAAATGAGAAATGGTAAACAGTGGAATGGGGCTTGAACGCTGATTGACGGTCTTTTTTTAATCACCGAAAATAAACACCTTTGTGGGGTCGCTCGCTGAGGCGTCACCCGTTATAACGAGAGTGTTGATTATTCTGGCTGGAAATTGGATTTTTTCTGAGAGAAAAATAGGCATAAATATTCATAGACTTGAGGTGATGATTAAGGAGGGTACAGCGAAAATAATACAGAAGGTGAGACTCAAAGTGATGCACAATGATTTGCCTTTTCACTACTGTTTTTATCACTTCTGATCATAAAATTTATATATTGTATAGAGTTCTTTCAGTTCTCTAATTATTCCGATAATATTGATGAAATCTTTGAAAAAATCTGCAATCGTCAAATCTTCAACCATCTTTATTCTAGTGACAAGAATGACTTCAGTTCTCTATTCAACTGCTTCAATAATATTCATAATCATTCAATAAATCTGCAATTATTTCCTTTCGGTAACAATCTCAATATCGGTAGTCTATTGACTTCATAGATTATCGATAACTTCTATCGGTAATCGATTAACATTCGATAATCTGCAAAAAATCTTTTTCCGATAACAAAACCTTTCCGGAAGTTCTTGTATGAATCCATAAAGAACCGTTAAATTTATTAAATTCTAAATTAAACGAATTCTCATTTAAAAAAAAACGAAGACTTACGGTGAGTTGCACGAAAGTCCAATTGAATTTAACCATCGTGGAATTATGTCATTGCATTGATGTCAGATTCGCATATTGGTTCTCGTTGCATTGGTACCGTTAGATGACGTCACATTTTACAGTGGTTGAATTCAATTAGATTTCCGTGCAACTGGCTGTCAGAGATTTAAAGGAAGCTTTAAAGGAAAGGATTTAAAGGAAGGAAAGGGATACAACTTCCAGTAGAACTAACTGATTATTAAATCTAACGCACTCCATTAAACAAGACTGAAGTTGTATCTCTTCTACAAAAACAGGAGTCTTGGTCATCCTATCCAGTTTACAAAACAGTTCTGTTATGATACTGTCACGGAATGCAGCAAGAATTCAGAAACATATAAACGTGAAAAATCTGCCGAATTTGTTGGCTTAAAACGCACAGCTGGAGGTGAGACCTCACGCATCATAGAGCTGCATACTTTATTCATTTTTTATCTCTTTTTAAGCAGCCGCACATTAGTTTAAAACCGCGGAAGATTTTAAGGAACGACATTTAAGTTACAACGTCTTGAAAAACGAAAACAAAACACCCTGAAACACTCCAATGCATAGTAATGTCTTAAAACTGCATTATCTCTGTTTTATAACTACTTTTCTCTGAGACTCGAGGTCATTTCAAATAAACATTTGAATCTCAGTATTCTTAAGCATTTGAACATAGTCGAGAATTACTCAATTGGCAATTTATTTTATTTTGTAATATTATTTTTTATTTTGTCAAATTTATAATTATTCGTTCTCATATTTCTTTCTAAGATTTTTGTAGAAGTTTTGTTTCTACCAATGAACAATTTATTTATTATTTTTATCAAAAATTATTCATTTAGAAACAAGTCGGTAGGCTCACTTTGCTCGCCTTGAAATCGGGTCTTGTATCGGTGTATCCTGGCTCCCGGAAAATGAACGGGATGAAAAGAGCTAGTTAACCAATAATTTTGAATCATTTTTGGCTATAGTAATTTCTAGGAACAATGAAAACCGCTGGAGGATGTGGTATTGTGAGTCTGGAAGCGCTCATAATATGAGAGAATATTAGAAATCGAGAGAACCCTGTTATGTCTTATTGTTGGGAATCTTGAAACCCTTACACTACACCCTCACAGGTTACTTGTAAAATTACGTACCGAAAGTAAATTTGGAAGTTCAATAATATATTTTTAATATAATCTATTTTATAATTTTGATTGAATAAATATAATAATGAATTATTGATAATTACCAAAAAAACCAGAGTTGTTTCATGTTTGAACTTTCAAATTTCAACTCTGAATATTTAATAGAATTACAATATTACAATATTGATATCAAAATATTCAGTTGTTATCTAGAAATAAGTGAATTATCCACTTCCTACTGCAATCACAATAATATAATTATGAGAAGGAGAACAAGACAAAGTAAATCACAACCCAGTACCTACTGCTATCTACCGGTGGAATTCAGAAATTCACCAACACCCCATCCAAAAAAAAGTGGGCGGAGCTTGAAGTAGGGCAGTAGGCATGATTTCATTCGTGATTAGTCCGTTATTCTCATTGATCTATTTCTTCTGTTTCATTACTTATTTCTAGTTCATTTCTCATTCACTTTGTATTTCTTTCTATTGTATTCTCTTTTTATTCAGTACTAATTTTGCTCGCCTCAATATTGTCTAACCAGGAGAATCGCTTGAGATTTTTTCATGGACTGATTATTGTTATCTGTTGATGAATGAATGATTGAATGTATGAATGAGTTGAATAATCAATAAATTAAGGGAGGGATGAGTTCGATGGATTAATCTTGAATCAACATGAATGAATGACTTTTCCTCGGTAATTATAAAGAAGGATATCACAAGTTGTAAATTTTTTTAATAATTATGATTTATTTATCCATTCATGAACTGCGAAGCACACATTTTATTCACTTCACTACCGACATGCTGTCATTTCATTTTAAATGTAGAATGAAATAGATTTGTTCACTACAAATCTACTAAGAAATTTGTAGAAACTACTTCGTCTAATACAAATTTGTCTGTTTTTCAATAGTGGAATTTATACATAGAAAAGCTCACATACATAAAGTCCAATACAAGCCTTATTTGCATCAATTATATGCTTTTAATTAGTTCTGACATTGGTCTGTACAACATTTCTATCAATGTCACACTATAAGCATAGATAAGAGATAGTAGTTCTAATCTATTCTAATCTTTTATCTATGCTATAAGCTAATTACTCCCTCCTAGAAAAGCCGCCATGCTAAAACGCCACCCAGCAATAACTCTTGTCAGTTCAGTTTAGAAACTAGAATCTAGAAACCTCTCTAGTGAACTCCTAAACATTCTAGACCAATCTGGAAGTTGTCGCCCCCGATATAATTATAGGACAAGATGCAGATTAGATTCCAGTTGCGCGAAAGAGCGTCAAATAAATCCTATTCAAAAGTAGCCTACCACCTTCAAACCAAACATCCTTCTCAATGCTAGAATAGTTGCTGCTTGGACAGTAATCAATCGCAAATAAACCGCTAGATTGTTGTCGCTCGAGCGACAAATAAATCGCATTCAAGTTGTCGCGCGGTGTCAGCGCGCTGCAAATAAATATCGCGATCGTATCAATCGATTGTCGCGCGCGATAGTAATTACCTTCTAATCGATTTACAGCGACAACTGTCTTGACGCGCGCGACAGCAGCGACAAGCAGCCAGATTGTCGCTGCTGCGACAAGATTGATTGTGCAGGGAGAGCGGCAAACGGAAACAGGACGGCTGATTGATTTCGTGGCGTGCGGCGAGCGGTTTTTTCGGCGTCAGTTGAGCGGCGGCAACGCGATTTTATCGCTGATAGAATTGTGCGTTGGGTGTCGTCGGACGAGTTACAAGAGAGAAGGAGGAGAGAGTATGAGCAAGAAGGATTGTGAGAGAGAGAAAGAGTGTGAGAAAGAGATTGAGTAAGTGTGAGAGTGAGGAAGAGGGAGGGAGAATAGAATAGAATAGAATATTCACTTTATTCATGTAGATTACAAAGTATGTCGCTTAAATTCTAGGTGAGATTTAGATTTAGATTTAGATTTATCACTTTATTCATGTAGATTACAATGTCAACTTAAATTCTAGACTATATAGTTTAGCAATGAATCTCGTCAATGAAAGTAGCATAAAATAAATGAAAGTAGCATAATTACGATCTCCAATAATTAAATTAACAAAGTTTATACTATGGAATGATCGTTATGTATCCACATGAAACGGCGGAGTTTGAACATATGAATGTCCATTCTTGGAGAAGGATATGCAAGGACATCCTTCCCATAAACACTCAACCGTGAGAGAGTGAGTAAGAGAGAAGTAAGAGTGTGAGTAAGAAGAAAGTACAGTACTTTTTTTATGTGATCTTACCGTGGCGAAGCGTGCTATACTTATTTGGTATATTTCCATGGTATACGCCGGGTATATTTCCTATAGGAAATATAAATAAGTATACCACGCTTCGCATCTAGATGTTTAGTAGGCCTATTCCTGTCTCGCTCTGTTACTGGATGAGAAAAGTCAACGAATATTATTCAGATCAAAAGTAGCAGTAATTCTTTCAACTCATAACTTATTAGCTTTTTTCAATTATTTTCAACTTCATTCCTGATGTACTTTGTTTGTTTGTCAATGGCTCAACATCCCTATGTGGGCTTAGGCCTACCAGCTGGTTGCCAGTTTCACATCCACTTGACTGAATCAGCAGAGGTGAAAATGTACTACTGTTAACTGTACTACCTGATGTACTACTATTAATTAATTCTAAAGTAGCTTATTCCTGTTTAGTGATCATTTTAGAGTATATAATTATATTGTATCATATTGTATTGCTTGAGATGCTAAGTCAATCTATTCACTGCTATCTGAAATATGTTGAGAAGATATTCTCTGTAACTATCAAAATTTTATAACAAGGTTTATTGACTATTCTATAGACACTGGTTTGATTAAAAAATTCCTCGATTCTGTACGAAATTTCACGATCAAGTGGCGATTATTTCTTATGAGTGGTGATGAGATGTTTCTTATCGATTAATGTGATGGATGGTAGCCTCCTCATTTTTCGAAATATTCACTGATTAATACACCGTTCCGTAAAGATTTAATCATGTTTAGTAGGCGATGAATACGTCGATTTTTTCAGGTTTCCGTTGATTGAAAGATAACGGCTGTATTCTGTATGTGTGTTTATTCGTGAAGAGAGGATGGGATTCTCCTGAACCTTGAGAAGAACAAAGTAGAAAGAGAAACACGAAGAAAATAACAAAAACTGACAAGGAAGAGGAAAAAGACAAGAATAACAAGACGAAAAAGGAGGAGGAAGAGGAGGAGGAGGAGGAGAAGGAGGAGGAGGAGAAGAAGAAGAAGAAGAAGAAGAAGAAGAAGAAGAAGAAGAAGAAGAAGAAGAAGAAGAAGAAGAAGAAAGAAGCAGAAGAAGAAGAAAAAAAGAAGAAAAGAAGGAAGGAGAAGAAGGAGGAGAAGAGAAGAAAGAAGAAGAAGGAAGAAGAAGAAGAAGGGAGGAGGAGAAGAAGAAGCGGAAGAATAAGAAGAATAGCGAGAGGGAGGGAAAGAAGAAGAAAAAGAACATCAACAAGAAGGAAAAAACTATAAAGACTATAAGAAGTTAACGAAGGAAGCAAATGCAAAGATGGAAGAAATAAAAAAAAAAGAGAAATACAGGTGTAATTGAGAGGTGGCTACCACAACAAACCACGATCCTTACTTTTGGAAGGCCAATCGAAATTTATCACAAATTAACATCTTTGTTGGGAACGGAGATGCAGCGCTGCCCATTGTCCGTCCGTTCAGTGCCAGGGTTCAAAAGGTCGTTCATGCCGCCCCCCTGGTGGCGTATACCGGAACTAATCGTCGGTAGTAATAATTTAAATCGATGATTAGAATCTGCTGCTGAAGACTTTTGCTGTTCATCTCATCTCATCACACATGCAAATCGCCTGTAGGGTATAGCCTATCTTTGAAAGATGGAAACCACCAACTTGTCTTCTAATTACGATTCCATTCATAACTAACGCCTTGTAAACGGAAAGAGATTGAAACACGGCTCAGGCCCAAAAATATAACCTGATTCAAACTAAATTTACCGGAAAATAGTTTAAACGTATAGCTGGGTTTCACGATTCTAGTAGACGTTCTACTTACTAAAAGCAGGTTACCAGAAGCCTATCTACTTACCTATAGACCAGTAACCTGCCTCCAGTAACCAGAACGTCTACTAGAATCGTGAAAACCAGCCAATAGAATACAGTATTTTGGTTTGAAATGTGGATCTACAACTTCACAGAGCTCGAACGAAGGCATACCCAGTTTTAATAACAATTAATGTGATACAAATTAGAGAAAACCTTTTAGCATTACCAAACATTGAAGAAGCTTTGTACTTCGATGTGAATTCTAATTACAATATTCCACCATTTTTGTAAATGAATGATAATGGTTATTCTGTGACCTATACAATAAGTCCCATACTATAGGTACCGGCAGAAATATAGTGGCCGACATTTTTCTGCACAACATGCGTCAAAGGCAATGGACCAATCACAACGTACCGTGCTGACGCTCTCTAATTGGTCCGTTATCATTGACGCATGCGCAGAAACATTGTTGGTTGTAATTTTTCTGTGTAGGCCTAAGGCTAGGCGTACACCGGTTAGTCAAGACAAGACAAGACAAGACGAGATTAGTCACGTATAGTACCATTTATTCACATAGTTGCTTATGAAGCAGCACACACTGATGCAATGACTTATCGGTGTGTGTTGCTTCATAAGCAACTATGTGAAGTATTGTGACTAAACGTGACTAATCTCGTCTTGTCTTGTCTTGACTAACCGGTGTACGCCTAGCCTAATTATTGAGTTCCAACCATGTTATGTTTGTAAACTTTCTGCTTGCAAAATAAATACATTTTGAATTTGAATAACTTTTATCAATGAATACACAAATATAGCAGGAGCCTTTTTAATTGTCATAAAACAGCTGATTGATGTACGCTCGTTTACTAACGTAAAATCAGCTGTTTTCTGACAAGTTTATAGGATCCTGCTACTTGTGTATTGTTTTTATCCATCCCAGATACGGAGATCAGCTGATTTTGTTTATACGCCACTTGTTCTACCAACCAACCTGTTCAAACGGAAAATATGAGTGTTGTAAAGTAGGTACCTGTTCTAGTAATATTAGGCTCATAATAATTCACCGGTTATTAGCCCGAAGGTTGACCCGTGCACATTTTTGTTATTAGTTGGCTCTTGGCTATCATCCATTAGTCGAGTAACGCATGAAGACGATTCCAGTTCTACAGACGACTTTCTTCTTCATCTTTTCAAATTCTTCTTCTTCCTTTCAACTTCTTCTTATTCTTCATCTTCTCTTTTTCCTTCTTCGTCTTCTTCATCGTCGCTCTCCTTTTTTTCTTATCCTCCTTCTTTTTTCTATCACTCCTTGTTCTTCTACGTCTTCTTCTTATTCTCCTTCTTATCTTGTTTTCTTCGTTTTTATTCATTTGTTCTATTTGTTTCTTTTTTTCTATTCCTTTTTGATCTTCTAAACTTTCCCCATTTACTGCTACTTCTCTTCATCCTCCTTTTCCTCCTCCTTCTCCTCGATCTCCCCTTCCCCCTCCTCCTCCTCCTATTCCTTCCCCTCCTTCTCCTTTTTTCGTTTCTTCTCTTCTATTCCTAGTTTTCACAGTGATTCTACTTTTTCAATTATTTTAACATTCTTCCCCTCTTTCTCCTTCTTATTCTTCTCCTCTCTCCTTATACTGCTCCTTTCTTGTACTAGTGCTTCTTCTTCTTTATCTTGTTCTTCTTAGACTTTCTTGTACTTCTTTTTCTACTCCTCCTCCTCCTTCTCCCTCCTCTTCCCTCCTCCACTTTCTTCTATTCTTTTATCATTTCCTTTAATAATTTTTCTTCTCCTTCTTTTTATTTTCTTCTACTTTTCCTCCTCATTTTCCTTCTCCTCTTTCTTCTATCTGCCCTCCTTTTTCTCCAACTATTCATACTTCTTAATTTTCTCCTTCTTCTTTTCCTGCTTCATTTTTTCCTCCCTATTCTTTCACATTCCCTCCTTCTTTCGATTCTTCTCTTTTTGTCCTACATCTCCTCTTCCTTTTTTCACTCTTCATCACTTTCTGCTTATTCTTTCTCTCCTCTTCATCTCTCCCTCTTTATCAGTCTCTCTCACTCCCTCTCTTTCTTTCTGTACTCTCTTGTTGTTTGCTTAAAAAACGTGATCAGACTGAACAAGCGTCGGTTAGCTAACCGCTGATTAAGTTCCCATTCATGCAACCACCGAAAAATAATCGCCTGTCAGCGAAATCCTGATTATCCTGTAAACAGCTTCTGTCATTAATTTCGTACTTCAAATAAAATTAGAAAAAAATACCGTACGTCCTGTTGATGTATGAATTTGCCGGATTAGTCAACGACTATTTTTCAAATTTGTGAATTGGTCAAGAATATTTGTCAAATTTTACACGGTTAATTTCTCAAAATTGTGAAATGAGATGTAGGGTTACTTTTTCCCAGTTTGCTTTCTATCATTGCAAGTAGTTTGAAAATGTTCTGTTTTCTTTAGCTCTTACCATCAGGGTCCATGCTATTTTTTGTCCTTCTCTAGACGTGTAATTTTGGTAAGTTTTCTGCTATTATTGGCTTTATTGGGCTGAAATTGATCAGGTTTTTTTATATTGAATGATGTTTAAGTATTGGATGATTGCAAAATGAATTCGTATTTCTAAATATAGATAACAATATAAGCACAGAACATTGATACGATTTTCCAAAATAATATCTGTCGAATAAAATTGAGGTTATCTATTGCCAATTTGTTCTGAATGATTGATTTACATCCATAAAAAGTAGGAGTTGACAGAAACTGAATCTTGCAAATCAGTTGATGACTGATTGATCGATTGGGCTTTCTCTTGTCAACATGCATCAATAGATTCATGATTGATTGTTATAAGGAGAGAAAAAAGATAAGGGATGAGGGGAGGAAGAAGGAGAGAGTGAGGGAGAATAGAAAGACGCAATAACAGAAGTAGACTAGACTAAGAATGGGCGATTGATTGACGAAGAATGTTCGTAGGATACAGAAGATGGAAGAAACGGTGTATGATTGTTTGGGAATGGAGCAATGTGGATTGATGAATGTGGAGAGATAGAAAAAAAAATAAGAAGGAAGACAAAGAAGAAAAGATGAATGAGAGAAGAGAACAAGAAGGAGGTGTGATGGAGAGTGAGGAGGAGGATGAACAGGGGAAGAACAAGGTGATGAATGAAGACGAGGAAGAGGAGAAACAGAAAAAGGAGCAGGAGAAGAAGGAGTAGGAGAGAAAGAGAAAGGAATAGAAAATAGGAAGGGGAGAAAAAAGGATTAGTAAGAAGAGTGATAAGCAAGAATCTGTAGTGCTGTAGCGGTAGAAAATAATTATTGTAATGATTGACACATGAACTGCATGCCACGGCCACCTTGATCTAGCGCTAGCACGAGCCAAAGCAGACTGAAAAGAAGCAACAGGAGAGGAAGAAGAAGTAGAAGAACGAATTTGCTGCCCTTTTTTGGCTGAGGAGCTCATTTGGGCGGGCGCTCAGAAGTCGAGAACTTCTTGATCAGCACTTCCATTCACAACAGTGACTTGGCTACTTCCTGTCTCAAGTTTCGCTTTTTTCATCTTTTATATCTTTGAGTTTTATTGTTAGTGGGTGGGGAAGAGCCTAGGTGTGAAAAGAAAAAAGAGAAGCTGATGAATAAGTAGAGAGAGAGAGAGAAAGTAAAGATTCTCATTATTATTTATCAGGTTGTGATCAATAATGATATGGATTCGCTGCCGTGAATAGGAAAGTTGAAACGAAGCAGCACTAAGTTCAACTCAAGCTAAGTACTAAGAAATTACTAAAGAAGAAATTATGAAGTACTAAGAAGTTTTTAACTAGAGTTGAATTTCGTTTGCATTATTAGGAATATTAAAGATAGATCAAAATTATTTTAATTGTATCAGGTTGAACCAGTAGAAAGAGGCAGAAATAAATCACCAAAAATTCACGAATTAGTAAATTTCTATCTCAAATTTGTTACCTTTGGCTCTACTCTAATCGCCGCTACTGAGCGACTCGGATAACAAACATGTGTTTTAAAATGGTGACATTCGAACAATGCGTTAGCAGGATCGTCTGAGTGTCATCCAGGGGTGCCTACAGGGGGTAAACATGACGCCAATGGCGTCATTGAAATTTTTGGGGGATTTTTATCTATTATTTTTTTTAGTAGTGAAGGTGATACTTTGGTAGTCATTGAAATTTTGTGTGGGGGGGGGAAGAATCTTCCTCTAACTTCTGAACAATGAACGATACAGAGGGGGTCATTTCACTCCCCAAAACTCGTAAGTGTGCCTTGTAAATATATTATTCATAGGCCTAATTGTAAACAAGTACCTTTTAGAAAACCCATTTTAACTTTACTCTCAATTTAGGCTATAAATCATCTGTTAAAATGGTGTTCTTGAGTTCAAGACGTTTGGAAACTGTTACAAGATGTATTTCTATTGGCCAACATAACAGAATGGTGACTTGCTAAAATACTGAGCTGTGATTGGTCGGTGGGAGGGGGATGTCACGCCTACTTTTAACACCAGCATTAATGGTGGTTGTGGATGCAGTTAGTTCAAGAATTCACCGCTAGATAGTGGCACCAACAGGGTTCCAGACTTGAAATGGCTGCCGGTCAGCTGATATTGGAATACTGTGCTGTGATTGGTCGGTGGGAGGGGGATAGTCAAGCCTACTTTTAACACTGGGCGGAGCTGAATGGTGACTGTATTAATCTAGTTCGAGAATTCACCGCTAGGTGATGGCACCAACAGGGTTCTAGACTTGAAATGGTTTATAAAAACTATTGTTCCATCACAAGTTAATGATAATTATCTGATGAGCTTGTCATCATGAAAAACACAGGACTAGTTATAGCAGGACTAGCAGGACTAGGGCTGAGATGACAAGGAGGACTAGCAGGACTAGGACTGAGATGACTAGGAGGACTAGTCATCCTGGTGTCATCATTTGAAAACACATGTTTTTTATGCAAGTCGCTCAGTAGCGGCGATTCAAGTATCCAAGTGTGAGTAGAGCCTAAGTCTTAGTAGCAAAGCATTTTTGATACTTATCTTGAGAATTTATTTTTTTATTTCGATAAGTGCAACAACAATATTACTTGTTATAGAGTTATAGAGCTCTGGGACAGTCTGTAGGATAGTTTTTATAATACAGTACCACTGTATATTATTTAAAAAAATAAATTTGTTACAACCCGTGATAATAATCCACCGCCTTAAAAATTCGAATAGTATCATCAGTTGATCATCCAACTGAACATGACTTTTGTACCCTGATAATTGATGACGAATAAAGTTTCAAGCATCCCCATCCAATAAAAGGCAGTTTTTGTTTATTACACGATAATTAACAGTTTCCCAATGAATGAGACGTCTTAAAAGTGGTATCAATATAATCTCTACTTGCGATAATTGCTTCTACGGCTTTCATGATGATAAAGCTGTTATCGGTGTATTAAATTAATTAATATCTTACGATCGTGAGATACCTCAAAAGCTATTGGCGAAAATACATATTCAGCCAATCACCGCGTTTGATTCATTTCGGCTGTAATTGAAATTGACTACTCGTGCCGTTTTTATTTTTCACCTTCTTCTTTTCCGTCTTCGTCTTCTAATCACCTTCTTGTATCATCCTCTCCCCTTTTTCTTAAATTTAGTCTTTTCACCTGTACGTTTTAGCAAATATTGCCTTCTTCTTCTTCTTCCTCTTCTTCTTCTTCTTCTTCTTCTTCTCCTTCTTCTTCTCCTTCTTCTTCTTCTTCTTCTTCTTTTTTTCCTCCTCCTTCTCTTCCTCTTCCTTTTCATCGTCAAAGTAATTCATTGTTGAAGATGCGCTAGCTCATGTAACTTACGCTAAGAGAAAAGCACAAACAAGTTTCTCATAAGACACGGGCGTTTCAAGTTGAAAATCTCCACATTTTCTCAACGCATCCAAATAATTGAGCTGAGATCTATGCTTGCGATATGTTAAATTACTAATAGGCACCTGCTCACGCTTTATATTGCTAATTAACTTGCTATACGCACTGTAGATGGTGTACCGCATTCACCTTACAACCGCACCATGGGAAGTGGGAAATTAACTTTTTGATAACAGCTATCGCTTATTCAAATACAGTACTTGAATTCTATCCAGTTAAATTCAATGTCTCATCATTTACAAAAATTTAAGGGCAAAGAGAAAATTCAACAAAAAAGTTTAGAAATGATAGTATATAGGGAAATTGGTAGTTTCTCTCAATTTGTAGAATCTTTGGAATCAGTAAATTATTTTAGTATTTGTTTTTATGGTATTTTTCTAGTACTGTTATCAGGGATTTTTATTTAATGAACTTATAATTATAATTTAAGTGGAAGTAACAGATAGAAAACTCCTGTATTCCTTATATTCAATTCCTTCCCTCTATTGATTCTAAACTCCACAAAATTCAATAATTAACAAATCTTTTCGAGATTGTCAATTCCAGTTTGAAATTTGTTAATCATAGAAATATTCCACAATATCAAAATTTGTTCTACAAATTTCATCAAAATTCACAACTTTCTCCCCTCTCTCAACAAACTTACACTTTTTCTTTGTTCGTTCCATTTATTCCAGTATTTATCAATTAATTTATCCATTTATTCTTTGCATTCTCCACTTATGTATGTTATTTGCTGAATTACATCCGACGTGTTGAATGAAATTAAATATGAGGTCAGGGACCAAACTTTCTACGGATTGTATGATACTTCCCCTCAACTTTGAAAAAACAAGTCTCCAATTCCGTATTTGAAATCTACTTTAATTTATCGCAATTTTCAGACTGAAATTTACTGTCGATTTTATTCTGGTATTTATCGATTGAAAATGTCTAATCGTTGTTACTTTTCGTCTGCGTTGTACTAGAACCGGTTCCTAAATAACCGACAGTAACAGTTAAGAGCGGTAGTAACCGTGATTGACAAATTTCTTAATCCTTATAAGGAGGCGGCATGTTTGGCCTGATAAACTTGGCGCCTCTAACAGTACAGTATTTATGTACGGTGCTATATTGTGAACCGTTGCTTACAAATTCAAACAGTGGAGCGAACTTTCTCGAAATCTGTCAGTCACCAATGGATTCAATTTATTTATTTTCAGTTTTACATTTCACGTAACAAAATTTGAAGTTTATAACAAAATGTGAAGACTGACTCAGGAAAAAATATTTTCGATAATTTTTATTAGTAATTACTATAAACGATTAGTGAAATTGGAGTGATAATAATATTGCCTAAATATTGATAGAATATCAATGGACAAAATGTTTATAGGCTATATTGATTAAATATTAATAAACAAATTGATTAAATATACATAAACGTTTGTGCAAACAATGTTATTTCGAAATAAATAAATCTCACGGAATCAATGCAACAACAACTAATAAACGAGTCAAACGTCATTCTATCAATCTTAGATCCAATCAAGAGTAAGTACAAAGTATAGCAGGATCAATTTAACTTGTCAGAAAACAGCTGTTTCGACAATCAATATCACAAATGCTAAGTAACTACAAATGCTAAATCTCGCAGATTATTGAAAAGGTCTATTGAAAAGGTATTCTTTGAAAGGTCTTCTTAAAAAAGGTATTTTTAAGACTTTTAAGCCTTTGGATTATTGTATCAAAATCACTGTCTACTTATTGCCGGAACAGCTGTTTTCTGACAAGTTGGATAATTCCTGTCAATGTACAATTATTATACATGAAATTATAATTTCAATCTCGTTGTCCTCTGAAAAATTTTTGTTCTAAGAAGTTCGACTTCCGAAAAGCCGGCCATAAGCATATCCGACAATCGGACATTAAGGGCTGGTTTTCGCAATTCTAGTAGACGTTTTGGTTACTGGAGGCGGGTTGCTGGTTTATAGGTAATACTAGATAGGCTTCTGGTAACCTGCCTCCAGTAAGTAGAACGTCCACTAGAATCGTGAAACCCAGCAATTAAGCCTAGCTTTCATTAGTAGAGTTAGTGGTAGAGTAACTAGCATACTAACTCTACCGTACTAACTCTACTCTACTTACTTGGTACTTAAAAACAAGTACTCTAACATCACTTTACTCTACTATGAACGTTTTTATTGGGAGAGTTCACAAGATAGTTAGTAATCGCCCAGGGAACTCTACCACTAACTCTACTAATGAAAACCAGGCTTTACGGACGGCAACGGTTCCAGTGAACGACTAGGCGTAATCCTAGAAAGTTGCGGAACTCTCTGTATGCTTGCTACTCTATCTCGCAGCATAATGATAATGTAGTTGAATACATATTTTGAGGATAACTATGGCAGCTTCTCGATGCTGTTGCGGTGGCGGCACCTCGTTAGTTGAGTGTTTGTTCGCGCCACAATAAGAAATTCCTCACTTGCCAAAGTCAACATTCACACACACACACACACACACACACACACACACACACACACACACACACACACACACACACACACACACACACACACACACACACACCGCCGCAACTCAACACACAAGAAGCTAGACGCCTCACTGTGCTTGGCGGAGACCTCTCTGAAGAGAGTAGTATTGGACACAAAAGATGAAGGGAAGAGGAGGATGAGGAGGAGGAGGAGAATTATAGTGAGAAAAGGGAAAAGAGAGAAAAAAGATAAATTAGTGGCAGAAGATGAGGAAGGAAAGGAAGATGATAACGAAGAAAAAGAAGAAGTAGAGGAGAAAGAAGAATGGGAAGAGGAAGAAGAAGAAGGAGAAGAAGAAGAAGAAGAAGAAGAAGAAGAAGAAGAAGAAGAAGAAGAAGAAGAAGAAGAAGAAGAATGAGAAGAAGAAGAAGAAGAAGAAGAAGAGGGAGAAGGACGAGGAGGAGGATGAGGAAGAGGAGAAAAAGAAGAAGGAGAAGTATAAGAAGGAGACGAAGGAGGATGAGGGAGGAGGAGTAGGAGGTGGAGGAGGAGAAGAATAAGAAGCAGAGGAAGAAGAAGAAGAAGAAGAAGAAGAAGAAGAAGAAGAAGAAGAAGAAGAAGAAGAAGAAGAAGAAGAAGAAGAAGAAGAAGAAGAAGAAGAAGAAGAAGAAGAAGAAGAAGAAGAAGAAGAAGATGTAGAAGAAGAATAATATCAAGAGTAAGGAGACTATTTTGAACTATTCAATGTTAGAAAATATATTTTTGATGTTGTCTCTGTCAAAAAAAGTTTGAAAAATCAATGAATGGGTTCATGTTTGCGAATAATCCTATATATCAGAATTTAAAAATTTGGCAAAATTATGTCGGTGGCAGGAATAAAAAATGTTACAACACACCTCTTATAGACCGTTTCACACCAATGACCACAATGTGATTCTACAGTCTCTGTGAGATACCCTAGCTGTTTGTGCTCTAGAATGGAATCAGCTGATAACTCCCGCAACATGTGCCGTGGATTTGTTGTAATGTGAACGGCTCTAATTGCTTGGTTTCGTATTACACAGTAGAAAAGCAATACTTGTAAATGGTGTACACTGAAGCAGGAGTTAATTTCAATAGCTTTGGCCCAATCACTGTCTGTCACTGCGTGATAAAATGGCACTCAGACAAAATTGTGTCGATTAAGCAGCAGCTGTTGTATATTTGTCAACTTGCTGATAGGATCTAGCAACTTGCAAATGTCACACAGATTGATACAGTTTGGAAAGTAAAGGAGTTTATATTCTCTCTTTAATCTTCTGTTCTCTTCTATCTTCCATACTCTTCTATGTTCTTTACTCTTTTATCTTCCATACTCATTTGTTTTCTATGCTCTTCTATCTTCCATAACCTTCTATCTTCCACACTCTTCTATGTACTGTACAGTACTATTCTTTCTTCGAAACACTTTGATACATTTGGAGTTGGAAGTGTGCTAATGAGAAACGGTAACCATAATGGGGTGTGATCGAACCATATTGAGAAAACAAACTTCTTCCTCTTTATTTTTCACACTCTTATTCTTGTCCCTATCTTTCTCCTCTCTCTATCTCTTCTTCTTTTTCCTCCTCCTCCTCCTCCTCTACTAAATTTTCTTTTACTTCTTTCTCCTCTCATTCTTCTCCTCCTCCTATTTCTCCTCCTTCTTCTTATTCTTCTCCTCCTCCTATTTCTTCTCCTTCTTCTCATTCTTCTTATTCTCCTTCTTCTTCTCCATCGTCTCCTTCTTTCTCTTCTTCTTCTCCTTCTTCTTCTTCTTTCCATCTTCTTCTCATTCTCCTCCTTTTTCCATCTTCTTCTCCTTCTCCTCCTTTTCTCATTTTCTCCATCTCCTCCTCCTATTTCTCCTCCTTCTTCTCATTCTTCTCCTCCTCCTATTTCTTCTCCTTCTTCTCAATTTTCTTATTCTCCTTCTTCCTCTCCATCGTCTCCTTCTTCCTCTTCTTCTTCTTCTTCTTCTTCTTCTTCTTCTTCTTCTTCTTCTTCTTCTTCTTCTTCTTCTTCTTCTTCTTCTTCTTCTTCTTCTACTTCTTCTTCTTCTTCTTCTCTTCCTTTTTCCCCTTCTTCTCCTTCTTCTTCTCCTCCATCTTCTTCTCATTCTCCTCCTTTTTCCATCTTCTTCTCCTTCTCCTCCTTTTTCTCATTTCTCCATCTTCTTCTCCTTCTTCTCCTTCTTCTTCTCCTTCCTCTCTTCTCTGTCTTCTTATCCTTCTTCTCCTTCTTCTTCTCCTCCTCCTCTCCCTCCTCATCCTTCTCCTTCCTCTTCCTTCCTTCCCTTCTTTTACTTATTTTTTCTTATTCTTCTCCTCCTTCTTTTACCACACGTCTCTCCTACTTCCTTTTTGCGTTTTCTCTCCTTCAAATCCACTTTATCTCACCTCAAATCTGATCCCACCTTTTCCATCTGAATAGATTACCAGCAATAAACTGTCGTGCAAGTGAAACAATCGCAATTGAAATCAGGACCAATTATTGCAACTTTGATCCAGTATTTCACTTGCCAAGTGACAATCAAGCTGTTCTCACTTGAACACAATCATTCTCAATCTGATTGGCCGTTTACAAAACGCCTCCATTGTGCTTTTAAACAGATTGACCTACGTTTTCTAAATAGATTTTAGATTAGAGCTTTGATTTTCAACAGTTTGCATATTCTCTGCTTTCAAACACATTGACCTACCCAAATAGATCGTAGACTAGAGATTAGTTTGAGCTCTATCCCATGTAAGAATAGTAATATAATTAAATTGGTAGAATTATTGATTACTGAAATGTTCTAGCCTATACCTACAGGAAAGAGTAGGTGGAGTCAAAAAAAAGTGTATCACCCAACAACTGCAGCGATCTACTGGTAGACTTATGAGTTGAACACGTTTCGAATTGTTGACCAATCAGGAAAGAGTAGGCCGAGACAACAATGAGCAAATTACCCTTCAACTGCTGCTACCTAGATTCGGGAGAAAAGCTCATGAGATAAGCTAAATTATCCAATAACTATAATGAATTGACAAATAATAAAGATAATTAAATACGATTGAATAAATAGCGTGGATGAAATTATCATGCACTATGTGTTGTTGTTCAATCGGTTGACTGTGTTGGTCGTACAAATGGTCGAAGAGAAGTCGGCAAATTGGTAAGCCACCCAACGGACATTAAAATTATCATGCACTATAGCAGGATCCATTTAACTTGTCATAAAACATATGATCGATGAGCATATGATCACAATACTTAACCTACAAATGCTGAATCTCGCAGATTAATGAAAGTCTTTTAAAAAGTTATTCTTTGAAAGGTCTTCTTTGAAAAGGTCTTTTAAAGACTTTAAAGGTCTTTAAGACTTTCAAGCCTTTCGATTATTGTGTCGAGATCACTGTTTAATTATTACTGGAACAGCTGATTTCTGACAAGTTAATTGGATCCTGCTATACGTATTGTTCGATCAGCTGTCTGTTTTGGTCGTACAAATGGTCGAAGACGAGTCGACAAAATGGTAAGCCACCCAACGGACATATATTATCTTGAGCTATATCTCACAAGCAAAACTTTGAAACTCGATACTTGAACTCGACTATAACAAGATTTCTGATGTGAGTAGTCAATAGAATGATCCTTGTAATAGGATATCTTGTGAAACTGTGCTACTCGTGATTTCAATCAGACTGCTCATATAAAATATTATTTCGCAATATAACGGAAGCGGACCCATTTAGTTTGACATAAAGGTTGACTATGAAATTGGTTTTATTCAATCGACCTCAACTGAAATAAAATCATTCGATTCACAGAAACCTTTAAAGGTTATTCGTATCCAATTCGAGTATTATGGCCGTATTTCAATAAAATGGAAGCTGTAGTTTTTTGAAAATTGATTGAAATGGCCCCCTATCATGCTAAAAAGTATACAATATAGGCAACTGATTGATGAAAAAGAAGTGTTTTAGAATTGTTTATCCAGCGGATATAGTTGATTTTATACAAACAATAATCATTCTACAATCGAATCGATGTGAGCTGAAGCATCGGATTTCAATTTGATCATGGAATAATGATTACTAACTCGGATAACCAGAGGCAATCTGGATATCTAGATTTCAATTTGTCCGTGAAAATCAATTCTCCGAGTGAAATTGAATTCATTTTATAGAATTGAATGTGTAAGCTTTTATTTTCAAAGACTGGTTTATTAAGGGTAAAGTTATTTCATGCTTGTTTGTTATCGGTTTTGATTTATCTTGTTATCACTGACCTACTTTTGTTGGATCAAACAAACATGAATATTTGGAGCTTCCAAAACAGAAAGTACAGAAATTACCTCTGTTCTTACCTCTTATTTCTCTCCTACTTCTAATTTCACTTCTAATATGTGAAGAAGCAGCTTCTAATAGAGTGCAGAAGCCCAGGAATGGAAATTTAAAGAGAAAAAATACATGAAATTAAACTATTTTTGGAAGTAAAGTGCCATTATTCATGTACACTGAATACTCATTGCTACAATCAGATTCATTTAATTTGACGCTTAGCTTTCGATAGATAGATAGATAGGTAGAGAGATGTTATTTCTTGCCGTTGCTGAAGACCGTAGAGTACGATACGTCGCTGACCAATCAAAAGTGTGAAATACAATGACAACACTGTGATTATACAGCTTTTGTACACTACTTCTACTCTTCACACAATAGTTGCAGAGAAAATAAACTAGGAAAAGTTCAATGAATAATGAAGAGAGAAAAAAGCCCTAATTGTTTTGAAAAAAAGGTAAGCTTTAAGCATTTTCACTCTGACAATGGATAAAATGGTATTTTATTTGGTTTGCCCAATCGTGAAAAAATTCACATAAAATTAAAATGTAATTTGAAGTTAATTTCAATCATTCACTTTTGTGCAACAGACAGTAAGGCTAGGCGTACACCGGTTAGTCAAGACAAGACAAGACGAGATTTATTAGTCACAGTACTTCACATAGTTAGTTGCTTATGAAGCAGCACACACTGATGCAATGACTAATCGGTGTGTGTTGGTTCATAAGCTACTATGTAAAGTACTGTGACTAAACGTGACCAATCTCGTCTTGTCTTGACTAACCGGTGTACGCCTAGCCTTAGTATTAAAGACTGGTAGCTGGTGGTAAAAGACAGGCAGCTGCAAAAATAGTTGACCATTGAAAAAGTGTCAAAATTATCGACGAAAGAAAATCTCAGACACTTCTTAAAACTTTTTAGAACACAAATCTTGAGCATTTCTCCTGAAACATGTAGATTAGAGCAGTAAAACGTCAACTAAAATCTCTCTCCAGAATCACGGTAGCTGAAAAAACGAATTTAACATCAGGATTATTATTTGACAGCTACTGAATAGAAGGATGTTATTCGAGTTACCTTCATTTTTTGTGTGAGGAAGCTTCCAGAGATAAAAATGACATTAACATTTTTAGCGTTTGAAACCAAAAAAACTCATGAATTGATATGAAATCAGGTGTAAAAATGAAGTTCAACGTTTCATTTTACAGGTTTGTAAAAATTTAAGTAGTTTTGAAGATTTTTGATTTAAAAGATTGTTTACAATGCGCTCAATCTACATGAGAATGCTATTAATTTTATCGAGTAATGTGTGAATAGGAGAAGGTGAAGAATATTTGTGTTTTGTCTTGAATTCAGTCTTGAATCCTATTCTCTGGTACAAACGAATGTATCTCTTCCCCCCTCATCACCACTCTACTATCCATATTATTTCCTAGATCATTCAACATTTCAACTTGTTCTTCGTGTTAATTAGCTTCATTTATTGCACTAATTCCTCCACAGTGTTTTCACCTGTTAAAAAGCAGTTAGTTCAATAATTACTATTCAAACCTCATTCCAAGCATCGATAGACGACTATTCATAGCTTAACCAGGCTATCAATTGTAAAGCTATTTGAGCTTCCTTTTTTTTGCCTTTAAATTTATTCATACCTGTATTAGCCTACTTCTGTCTTTGATTTCAAGTAGGAAATGCATAAGACAGGAGGAGAAGAAGAAGAAAAAGAAGGAGAAGGAGGAAAAGAAGAAGATGAAGAACGAGGAGGATGAGAAGAATAAGGAAAAGGAGGGGAAGAAAAAGAAGGAGAAGCAGAAGAAGAAGACCGAGAAGAAGAAGAAGAAGAAGAAGAAGAAGAAGAAGAAGAAGAAGAAGAAGAAGAAGAAGAAGAAGAAGAAGAAGAAGAAGAAGAAGAAGAAGAAGAAGAAGAAGGAGAAAGAAGAAGAAGAAGAAGAAGAGAAGGAGAAGGAGAAGGTGGAGGAGGGGAAGAAGAAGAAGGAGGAGGAGGTGGAGGAGGAGAAGAAGAAGAAAAAAAAGAGGAAGAAGAAGCAGAAGCAAGTGGTGGAGGACGAGGAGGAGGGCGAGGAGGAGGAGGAGGAGGAGGAGGAGGAGGAGGAGGAGGAGGAGGTGGAGGAGGGAGGTGGAGGAGGAGGAGGAGAAGAAAAAGAAGAGGGAAAATAGTGA
Source organism: Laodelphax striatellus (assembly GCA_017141395.1). NCBI lineage: Eukaryota > Metazoa > Arthropoda > Insecta > Hemiptera > Delphacidae > Laodelphax > Laodelphax striatellus. The sequence continues at coordinate 880,764 of CM029540.1, forward strand.
TGATGAAAAGTAAGAAAAGAAGAACAGACCCGATTTGCATACAGTTTTATGATTGTACGATGCGTAAAAGGCATTAAATAATATTGCATTGATCATTCGCAAAGATGTAATGGTCTCTTGGTCAGCCGCTTAGTTAAAAACAGCATTCTATTCTCCTCTTTCTTTCTTTCTTTTCTCCCTTCTTTTCACTTATTTTCGAGACGATAATTATATTACTTGAGTGGTATCATCGTCAATTTATAATTGGCAGCCGTGTTGATTGCAATCGCAAACATTTAAATTATTGACCGGTTATCTGTAACCGTTCTTGAAACAGTTATTGCCATGCTTGCAAATTATATCGGTATGATTGAAATCGTTAACAGGAACTGTTTTTAAGCTGTTATTGCGATTTTCAAGGTTTAATTGCAATAATTGAAATCGTTATTGCCGTCTGTTAACATTGTGAATGAATGTGAATGAATGTTAATGACCTACTAAATGATCTATTTTTAGTAATTACTAGCTTAATTAGTAATAATTAGTTACTAAGAAAGTAAGTACTGTAGTAATTTATTACTTAGATCATATTCTAGTCAGGGCTTTTCCAGCCAGAACGCACTGGAACGGCGATCTGGTAACTCGTTGCTGGGCGTATATGAAGTATACATCTACCCTATATTATAGACTATACGTGGTTAAACGAAAATTTTAGAGCTCCTGAACCACATTTTCTAGAAAAAAACCTTATTCTACTGATTTACATGCAATCACAGTCTCAGCCACGAATCAGTCCAACTCGTTCTGCGCATGCGTCAATGCCGACGCACCAATCACAGAGCACTGGGCCTGACTGAACTGTGACGTAACAATGAACTGATATGTGAGAAACGACCTTTATTTGTCGACTCTGTGGAAGAAGACAGAATAAAAGTGGAAAGCGAATAATTAATATGTCACTTGGATACTAATAGGAATAGACGTATCACTGAACATTACAGTCAGAAACTTTCCAGTCCATAGTAATATGAATAGACACAATATTCATATCAAAAAACCTCTTGAGGCTTGAAAAGCATGGAAGAAACTTCAAAGTCACCTACACACTTGCAGCTTGGTTGCTTTCAACTGGTTGCAAGGCAACTAATAGTTGACAAGTTAAATTAACGTTCAAATGCAGCTCGTCGTAATAGAATGAAAATAGTAGTTCATGCAATGGTTGTATTATGAGAGCCTTTAAACGACGAGTGAGATATCGAGGTTAAAATACGAGCGACGACGTCGTGAGTTTTTTTAAGGTATCACAAGAGTCGAAACGCAGTGTTGAACGCAGATATTATTTTGTTCGTGTAATTTGAAAATTTACAATACCACTACTAACAGTATACTACAGTAAATGCAGGCAGCAATCAACTTCACCTATTTCTTCCTATATAGTCCACTTAAAAACGTTAGCTCCAAGGGTGCGTACAAATTAACTCCCTACTTACTTTACAGGAGCGCTGACGATTTGTTTTGTGAATATTATATCTTAACTGTACCCCAAACCACAGGTTTGAGGACAGGACGGTATACCAGTGGGCATCACCACAGTAAAAATAAATTGTTTAACTTTACAGCAACGTGGTTGTCAGGCATAACATGATAAACTAGTTTCAAATTGACGGCTGTTAACAATCAACCGGCAGGTAAACTAGTAGATGTACATCAGAAGACTACTTGTCATAGATGTACTAAAATACAGTCCCACAATATCTACTTAGTTATGTGAAAATTGGAAAATGAGTTGAGACTCAAATGAGTTGCTCGTCTTCAACGTTAATGGCTAGTTAACTTGAACGCGTAAAGTCGTCTCTTAAATACATAAATATAGTTATATTATATATATTTTTTTCTAAATGTAGTATATTTATTGTAGAGACAATATAGTCTCTTAATACAGTCTCTTAGTCTCTTTGTACTTTAAGGCTAGGCGTACACTGGTTAGTCAAGACAAGACAAGACGAGATTAGTCACGTTTAGTCACAATACTTCACATAGATGCTCATGAAGCAACACACACCGATTAGTCATTGCATCGGTGTGTGCTGCTTCATAAGCAACTATGTGAATTACTGTGACTGAACGTGACTAATCTCGTCTTGTCTTGTCTTGACTAACCGGTGTACGCCTAGCCTAAATGTATACATTAAGATATACATTGTGTATATATCTTAATGTATATGAGAATAAAATACAGTTATACTTTGTCATTTTTGTAGTATATGGATGGATATTACATGAATATATATATATATATAGATATGGACATGTACAGTGAAAAGTAATGGTGTTAAATGAGCGTGAAATTGGATTTCCAATTATGGATGAAGATATCAATTCTCCAGAATCGATACGACACTTATAACTTGTTTCACCAGTCAATGGGGTACTATGAGTCTTCTGCATTAGGACATTACAGTTTGTAAAGTAAATTGTTGAGGATAGGCCTATGCACAAAACTCACTCATCTGATGACTTTACAAGGAGTAGGCTATATTCACAAGAAAGCATTCATGCTAGAAATTATTCAATGAACATGATTTAATCAAGTTGAATAACTTCAATGAATTTATTCAATGACCATGTTCTTATCCAGTTGGATAATTCTAAGAAGGCATGGTTGAGTTGAGCGTGAAAATAGCCATGCTTGTCAATAATACCATAGAGAAAGCATAAACCAATAATTAGTATGCTTACACCAAGTACACAATTGCGTATGCTTTCTCTATGATAATAGTCCTGTACAACTGTATTGTTGTTATAGTATTCCAGCAATGTAATTCAGCAACAATTTATTAGATGAAAGTAAAATATTTTCTAGGCTTTATCATCAATTATATTATTGGTTAATACCATAGACTAACTAGTGTTGTCTGTGGTAATACTATAATAGGCTACCCATTACAATAATTTAGCTATACACAATAACTGTATTATTAGGCAACACTAAAGCCAATAATTAATATAATGCTACTAATTTATAGGCTACTATTCAGCAATATAGAAACATATTAGTGAGTTTTCCTTCAACAAAAATATAGAATTTAGAATAAGTCTTTAGAATTTTTTACTTAGAAAATTAGTGAGAATATTTTTTCATGCTGTACTAATTCTTCTCATATAAATAAAGTTCCAAACATAGAGAATTAAATTCAGCTCAAACTTTGGATTTTGAAGAAAAGTTGGAAATTTAAGTGACAAAAGTTACAAAGTTTTTGTAACTGAAACAGAAGTGGTTCTCAACATAATTCATAAAAGATCAATAATCATACTATCGTCATACATCATAGGCCTATCTTTTGAACTCTTTTTATGAAATAATGCGCTTAATCTATTACATTAAAAACGTACTTTTCAAGGTTTGCGTCATACTCCGAAACAATAGGCTGCTTCCATCATATTTATTTAACTGATCCAACAAAGATCAATAAAATTTATGATGATCGATAGTCGTCTAATAATCGAGGTGTAGCTCAATTATTTACAAAGAAAAACAACGTCACTGAGCTCCACATTTACGATAATTCTTTGTCTTATATTGATGATATTAGAACAACATTAATCGATTGAATTTGTATCGCTTGAACCTGTTTAAATACCCCAAACCAATTGAACACTTTATGAGTATTTTGGACTTACTGGTAACGATAAGATCTGATAAATTTTGTCAGAAATTGTTCATCGCATAACTTCATGATGAAGGTAATATTTATTATTCTTTTTTTTTATTACAAAACCTGACATCACCTTTTCTCATACTTTGTCATGTTATAGGTCTAATATCAAGTTTCGACACTGTTTTCACTTGGGATTTTGATTTTTCTTCAAAAAAAATTGATTTATTATGAACCATTTATCTGGCTGACTTTAGATAAGATTAAAATCAGCTTCAAAACATTTGGTATTTTTCAGCCACTTATTAATAGTTCGAAAATTATTTTTTACAACACTTTAATAGTAGTAAATAATTACCAGTAATTAACAATATATTATAACAGTAATAAATAAATAATTAACAGACTAACAAATAAGTAACTAAGTAAATAATCTTAGAAAGATATTCATCTGATTTAAAGATTGATTAATATAATTTGATGATTTAATAATGATTTGATTTAAAGATAATTATTTGTAGAAATCTTATTGATGTTGTGGAACTCCATAATGAAATAAAACACTAAAGGATATTGTCAATTCCACTGTTTTATTATTTTCAGCACTGGACCGCGGTTTCGCGGTTTATTTTTGAATAATAAAACAGTGGAATTGACAATATCCTTCAGTGTTTTATTTCATTAAAGATAATAATTATCTTTCATTCAGAATAATGTATTCATACGGGTATAAAAGGATTAATTTCAAGATGACAGAAAATTTTCCTCTAGGAAAAACTGTTGGTTTATTGAAAACAATACAGTTCACATTTTTCATTTTTGCCTAACATTCATCTTTCATTTTTCCACCATTTTCATTCTATAACAGAATGATGGCAAAGAAATAATATCTATCTATCTAATGCCAAGCGTCAAAGTGAATGAATTTGATAATACTTTTGATTTATGTTTGCAGTATTGTTACCTGATTTTTCTAGCAGCTATCATTGCTGTTTTCGATTTGATTGGAGAAGCTGAATGCCGACCCTCTGATGAAGTCCCAAAAGTAGTGGATATTTCAGGGATCGGACCTTGCGGTTGAATTACTAAATAAATATACAATTTCGGGCACTTATAATGTGATTAAAGCCGATTGAAGAAGAGCACATGCATTTATTCATCCCTTTCCGTGTCATCATTCCTTTCAGTCTCTTCTTCCCTATTTATTTCTAATGCAGCACTTTTTAGGTTGGTTCCGAACCCCTTAGATTCAAGATGATGATTCCTTGATCCATTGCGAACTGCGATAAATACACTATTAATTTCACTTCACTACCACCGTGCAGTCTACAACATGTATGTAGTTTCTTACATTTGAAATAATATGACTGCATGTTTATTGTGAAGTGAAATCAATTGTCCATAGATTCATTCCTGTCTATCTACATCATCCTTGTTTACTCTAATTTTTCATTTTTGGTTAATTTTTATTCGTATGTATCTTTCATCATAAAGTTTCCCATTATACATACACCTAGGTAAAAGCCTTGAGCTTGTAAATATTTAAATAAAGTAAACATTTTCACAATAAAAAAAACATTTTCTAAAAGCTAGCAGATTACCCATCGATCTCTAACTAACACAACTAATTGTATTGATTAGAGATCGATGGCTGCGCCAGGGGCTGAACATAGTGTTTCAATCTGTGGGGAATATTTTTTTTATTTGAGCATAGAAAACAAACATATTTTTCTACACAGAGTATTTCTAAAATAGACCGACAAACTTTGTGAGCGGTTTTCTAAGATTGAGATTTAGAAAAAAGTTTCAGTAAACATGGGCCTAAAATGCCCTGTTTCCCCCCTAGTCGCCATTTTGTTTTTTTTAACTCTTATTTTTTTCTCCAGAATGGTTTGACTAATTTTGTTGAAATTTGGCAAAGCCAAGATGAAGGTCTGCTCAAAGATAAAAGAAAACAACAAGTTTCGAGTTATTTCAATTTAAATGCATTTTTGTTCAAGTATAAATCAAATTTCGGGGCAGAAATAGTAGAGGGATGAAACTGCTTTTTCTCTGCAAAAAAATAATGATTATCCTGTTTTTATCAATGGATGAAGAATAAAGAATCATTAATTTATTTTCACAGATCCATTACATGATTCTACTAGCAACAATTACTGTGGTCATGAGTTTCATCACTGAAGTCGAATGTAGACCGACTGATGGAGTATGGGGATCCTTCCTCCAAATCCTGGGTTTGGCTCCCTATTATTAACACATATTTAATATTTTTTCTATATCGGAGATTCTTATTGGAGACGAGATGATACATTGATGAGATCATATTAAATCAGAGGATCCACGAGAAAACGTATCGTATTCTTTCAATAATTTCCCTTTATGTCCCGGTTTTCACTCATTCTTCTTCTAAAATTCAAAGGAAGGTCAGGAGGAAGGAGGAGAATAGATAGGTAGTACACGGATAGAAGTAAAAGGAGATGATTTCAAAGAAGAATAGAAGAAATATATTACTTTTTTAGAATTATTGGTTTGTTCATACCCATTCACCTGTCTAAAATTACTCTTTATTCCTATGTTTTCTTCTTCTTCTCCTCGTCTCCTCGACTTCTTCTTCTTCTTCTTCTTCTTCTTCTTCGAGGCGAAGGATATGGTGTCGTACGATAAAGAATTTGTAAAGAAGAAGAAGAGGATGATGCAGGAAAAAATAAGTAAAGGAGGATAAGAAGAAGCAGAAGGAGAAGAAGATACAGAGAAAAAGGTAAAATAGGGAAAGAAGAAGAAGAGAATGTAGGAAAAAAGAGGTAAAACAGAGAGAAGAAGAAGCAAAGAAGAAGAAGAAGAAGAAGAGGAAGAAAGCGAGAATAATGATTGAAAACGTAGCGTGGTTGGGTGGAATCTCCCACTCGAGTTTTAATTACCCGTCCATAATTTTCAGTCCGAAATGGATGACCTCGATAATTACAAGGTGGCTGGCTTCCAATCGGCTACTTGTTTCTCTTATTGAAATCTAGTGAAAAAAAAATGGCCTCCGAAAATTTCAACTGTAATAACAATTATCAAAGCTGTAACGTGGCTACTGGCTATATAGGAGCGCATTAGTTGCTGCATTAGCTAGAAGCAAAGTGGAAAGTAGACGTATGGAAAGGAGGAAGAGGAGGAGAGAAAAAGGAGAAGAATAAAAAGGGAAAGAAGAACAACCACTCCTCTAAAGCGAATGTGCACGACCAACTTCTTCATGGAATACGTACTCTTCGACTCTTCGATGAAATAATGTTCATTAAACAATTTACTCCTTGGATACCCATGGAAATGCAAGAAGATTCATTCTTGGGCTTGAAGTACACCAAGGAAACTTTTTTAATAAAATGCATTTCTTGAAAGGTAAAATTGAAATGAAAAATAATAATTTTGTCAATTTTACTTATTTTTATGGTACAATGACCATGGTTTCGTGGCCATATCAGGTCACAGGTCACATCATCAGAATGAACAGTTCTACAATCTCAATAATGACTCTTTAGGATTTTCAAGTAAAATTCTAGTTTCAGTGGAGCCAATAGATAAGATTAACTCACAGAAATGCCGTGACAGCATTGCACCCAGAATTTTTTCAAAACGATTAGAAAGTCAATGAGACTCAAAGACGGTTTCGCGTCCACAGTCCTTAAATTTATTCATAAATCTCCTGAAAATTATCTTATTACGACTTTCTGCAATGTTCAAATTTTTATAAGTAATCATCCACTATAGAATATCAATAAGGCTTATTATCATTGGTTAAATTCTCGTACAATGAGAACATTTTCAAATGTTGTACTAAATTTAAAAATTTAAAATTTATGAGAAACTATTGAAACTTACATAGATTGTGTGATATCTGATGAGACAGTACGTGACTTTCACGATTTGTCAATAAACATGCATGTACTTCAAACGAGTATCTTATAAAATTTATAAATTTACAAAAACACATTTAATAATATACACAAGTGTAAACGTAACTCAAATAGCTATTCACAATAAAATTCAGATTTCGTTCAAACAAAACCTGGTCTATTAAAAGCTCTCCTAAAGATTGTAAAGAACTACCTTATTATAACTTGTTCAAATCTCGAAACCCACAAACTCAAATTAGATTTGAATTCGAAACCGGCAGCTTCTGAATTATTCCACAATAATTTTGAAAACCAATTTCTTGTTCAAATTTGTTATTGTGTATGTTTAGTAGGTGTCAGGTTCCCTTATTAAGGCCTGCAGGCGTGCTAAAGTGTTAAGCCGAGTTCTGAGTTCGAAGCAGGATATTATTGAAAACAGCCTGGAATCGTAAATTTATTATTTGTTGAGAATTAACTTGCTTGCTACTCTGTAAACACATTTTGCGTTTTTTTACACACATTTAAGTTTATCTCACACTATCATTATAATAATTCTTGAATCAATGAAGCAAATTATTGCAATTATCAATTAAGCAATTATTGCATCAATGAAGCAAATAATAAAAATGATATCCTACTATTGTGCATATAGTATAGATATAGATGAATCAATGAAGTGATTTTTTTCAATCAGTTTAGTGAGTCTGTTCAGGGAAAGGAAAGAAAGACGAAGTAAATAAACCTGTGCGTGCGAGAGTAGCTAGGAGCAGCTAGATCGATTCACAGTAGAACAACTGAAATAATAATATTATTATCTGCATAACGTGATTCCAGTCTGACCTTGAATAAACGTATTGTGAACTGGAATTCGACAGGAAATTTATCGAAAACAGAAACACAAATGCAAACAGCTTGTTTTGGCCGTCTCTCGGCTCCGTGAACAGAGTTTTTCTATCGGTTTGAATGGTAACAGAGACAATTCTACTACAAATTCTAGAATTCTAGAATGTTGTCTTTGATGGTACTAATGTTGATCATGAAATACATTTCACATCAAATGCACTAATCACTTCTGAATTTTGAAACACTTTTCTCACGATTTTAACTAGAAATAAAATCTTCAAAATCACACATATTATAAAGCACAGTGAATCTGATTAGCTTCTAGTTTTCTTCTTCTTCTTCTTTTTCTTCTTCTTCTTCTTCTTCTTCTTCTTCTTCTTCTTCTTCTTCTTCTTCTTCTTCTTCTTCTTCTTCTTCTTCTTCTTCTTCCTCTCCTTCTACGTCTACATTTCAACGTCATTCGCAGCCGACAGCCTTTCAAGTTTATTAAGCGGCCGACAGTAATTCCGATCGGAGAATAAATAAACATCTCGAAAATGAAACAAAAGAAAAAATATTTAAAAAAAAAACAAACTTGTACACGTTAATGCCGGTGGCGGCTTGTCACACCAATAAAAAACATGTTTTTTTTTTGTTTCAAAGTTTCCTTTTTTTTTGGTTGTAGTCGATCGTCTTATAATATTTCAGATTTGTAACAGGCTTTCATCGAAGCAACAAATCAAATCGACTATCGACTATCGAAGAGCCTACTACTGCATTCTTGGTTTGTTCGCTTATCGTTTTAGTTGTGTAACAAGTTCCCTGTTACAAGTTATGGAATTAGGAAAGGGGAACGGAACGAATCAATAGGTGCTCTAAAAAAAGTATAGCAGGATTCTTTTAACTTGTCAGAAAACAGCTGATTTAACGTTAGTAAACGAGCGTACATCAATCAGCTGTTTTCTGACAATTTAAAAGAATCCTGCTATACTTTTGACGTCCCAGGCGAGTGCCGCCACTTCAGCAATGACGGATCTACAAATTTTGGGTCTGCACAAATTATTTTTCTCTTCTAATAAATACTTTTTAATAATATTATTCAATTAACCCTTCTAGAAAAGGAAGATTAATTAAATAATAATTAATTTTAATCAAATTCTTAATTTGATGTATCCAAGTTCAATTTTTCGCCATTTTCTTATTAGAAAGGAGACACTATCACTAGAATCTATCCTTATTTGTCCTTCTTCATCTTCTTCTTGGCTTTTTCGTGCGCAGGACAGAGTTGTAAATAATTCAACAAAAGTGTTAATTGACTGCCGCCGTACTGCTTGAAGCAGCAGTGTACATCGTGTGTAGGTGTGCAAGAAGTATTATTACCTCTCTTTTCTATGTTGAGTGCATATTTTATGTTTTGCCTTTTGTTTCTTTCTTCCTTTTCTTATTTGATCTTCTCCTTACGAGTTTTCCTCCTTTTTCTTCTCCATCTCCTCCTTCTCCTCCTCCTTCTACTTCTCCTCCTCCTCCCACTTCTCACATCTTGCTCTACACTTCTTCTACATTCCAGTAATTTAATTTCTGATTTCAGTTCTCTTTTACACCAGTTTCACTCCTCTTTTGTGATCCTTTTGATCCATCCCCTCCTCCTCCTCTCATCCCTACTCTACTCCTCTTTCTCCTTCAATCATTCATATTCCTTCACTTCTTCTTCTCTTTCTTCTTCTACCTCTTCCTTACCTCCGCCCTTAATAAAGGCAATCAATCAATCAATCTTCTTCTTTTGCTCATTCTCCTCCATCATTTATTAGACCTACCACTCCCACTACTCCTCATTGTACTTCTACTTATACAGTTCCTCTTTCTTCTTCTTCATCTTCTCCTTCTTCGTCTCCTTCCTCTAATAATCCATCCATTCTTTCAACTCGTTTTATCACATTACTCTGTTTTTCTCCTTTCTCTTCTTCTTTTTGCCTTCATTCTCCTTCCTACTACCTTTTATTCTCATCTAGCTCAATCCTCTTCTTCTTCTATCTCCTAATTTTTCTTTTACTCATTCGTTTCTACTCTCCTCTAACTCTTCACCCTCTTCCTTTTTGTCTTCTTTTTCTTCTTTTCTCCTTCTTCTTCTTCTTCTTTTCTTCTCCTTCTTCTTCTTCCTTCTTCTTCTTCTTCATGTTGTTGTTGTTCCTTCCTTCTTCTTCTTCTTCTTCTTCTTCTTCTTTCTTCTTCTTCTTCTTCTTCTTTCTCTTCTTCTTCTTCTTCTTCTTTCTCTCTTCTTCTTCTTCTTCTTCTTCTTCTCCTCCTTCTCCTTGTTTCCTTCGTTCCAATCTCATATCCTGCGAGAAGTCTCTGGCAGCTGCTGTCAATAAAGTGGCTTCCCAACTCTCTTTTCTAACTACCGTTCACCACTCGCCCCCCCCCCCCCAACCACCCCTCAGTTAGTATTATTTCATGACGTCTTTATCGGCCGGCATTCTGTTTTGACGCGGGTGCTGCTGCCCTCTCTCGGCAATAATGTTAACTACCGTCTGCGTATTTGTATTTTAATATCGCTCTGATTTGTATCAGTGTAGTTGTGGAACACACAAAACCATAAATAATGTCGGCACACAATAAAATAGCAGCCAACTTTTACTATAATAAGGCTGCGTAAACCGGTTGACAAAAATAATAATACACTCATAGGTTAGGTTTACTGTTTGCTTAGTTTCAGATGTCGTCATGACAAAATGAAAAAGAATGATTAGAGTTATTACAAGGGGTGAAAAAAGAGTGAAATGAAAAAGAATGCTTGAAGTTATTACGAGTTATCTGGAATCAAAAGAGAGGAAAGGAATTCAAGGCGCTTTACATTCAACTCTGATATAATTTTACTCTATACCTCCTGAGCAAATGAAATCTTTATATTCTAGCTCCAAATAAAACTATGGTTTGTGAGAAATGACTTCAGCTGTGAATGGTAGATGGCTATCTGGTTTGATAAGCTATGTTATTGGATACAATCATTTTACTGTTTTACTTATTTCATTAATTGACAATACACACACCATTGGTGGGAAGAAACAACAGGCATTCGGCCAAAAATTGTTTCAATCACTAATTTTAACTAAATTGTCTAATGACCAAATATAATGTCTACTTCCTTCCTGAATACAACAAAATCTCAATTAAATAATAATTATAATCAGTTAAGGAGTTCAAAGGTTAATTTTAGGTGTAAGTTCTCTGACAATTTTCATCTTGGGTTTTGTTTTGTAATTGAGTTCTGCTTCGAGTCTTGAGCCCCGAAATTATTGTTTAATTCAATTTATTTATTGTCATCATTAGTACAATTTATACCAACTTTGTTGGCGACTTTCTTTATACCATCGTTGACATTTTTTGTTGCCCAACCAATTGTTACTCTGTCAGCTGTAAAAAACACAAATTAAATTGAAAACATTAACACATTTGAATATCTCGCACACTGCGTAGGTTGAAGCTGCCATCTCTCGTGGTTTTTTCAAATGTGGTAAGGACTCTGGCGAGCGAAGCGAGCACGTCATTCGCCATATTTTTCAATGAATTACCCCTAGAGCCATGTAGAAGCATCCTAAATAGGAGCATGAAAGAACTTCCTTACTTGTAACTTCCCATCTCGCACTCTTGCTACATAATGTGTGAATTATTAATGCATGCTCAGAGCGCCGAGACACGATTCTCTTCTAGCCATTTGTTGATAATGTTCACACAACATTACAATATTGTTGAACATATGTTGCGATGTTGTTGCTGAACTACATAATATATATGTTGTTCCAGAAACGTATCACGGCGATTTCAACGCAGCGTTGCGTGTCAAACAACGCTAATCGCTATAAAATCGAACGAAGAAGGGATGGAAGATGAGAAGAACAGGGAGGAGAAGGAGAAGAAGAAGAAAAAGACGAAGTAGTAGACAAAGACGAAGAAGAAGAAGAAGAAGAAGAAGAAGAAGAAGAAGAAGAAGAAGAAGAATAAGAAGAAGAAGAAGACGAAGAAAAGAAGATGAAGACAACGAAGAAGAAGAAGACGAAGACAAAGAAGAATAAGATGAGGAAGAAGAAGAAAAAGAAGAGAGAAGAAGAAGAGAACAAGAAGAGAAGAAGAAGAAGAAGAAGAAGAAGAAGAGGAAGAAGGAAAGGAAGAGCGTGAATAGTTGGGTGAGTATAGAAACGAATGAGTAGAAAGAAAATGTAGGAGAAAGTAGTAGAAGAGGAATGATCTGGATGAGAATGGAAGAAGGAGAAGGAGTAGAAGAAGGAGAAGAAGGAGAAGAATGTGAATAAGGAGATGAAGGTGAATAAGGAGAATAAAGGAAAAGAAGTAGAAGAAGGAGAAGAAGTAGAAGAAGGAGAAGAAGGAGTAGAAGGTAAAGAGGAGAAGAGGAGAAGGGAAGAAGAAGGAAAAGAAGGAGATAGAAAGAAGGTAGAAAGTGATGCACGCTGGGATTGCGTTGAAGGTGAACGAATTTTAACGCTCAGTAAGAATAAGGAATACCAGGTTAAAATAACTCGCAGTAAGACTTCTTGAAATTGAATTTTAGAAGCGGCGACATTATAAATACCTACTGTCTCATTTTGTTGAAACTGGATGAACAATATTGTTCCTCAACTCAACTCAAAATTATGATATTTGGGTTCAGTGCCCCAAAATACATATAGATCCGCCTAGGACCAAAAACATTTCACTTTTTTCCCCATCATAACTGTCATTTGACTGGGTAACGTCCAATTAATAACTAATTATTATATTCATGTAAATCTGACGCAAATGCCTCAAATCGAGAATCGATTTTTTTAATTTATCGATTTGTCGATAGAACATTGAAGAAACGATAATACATCTATCACACTTTTCTATGATCTTCACCGTAGATTCTTCAGCCTATACAATTTCAATCTACTATCGCTGCAACTGGTCATGGGTTCGATTCTCATCGTGCCCGGTATTTTAAAGTATCATCCTTCATCACTTTACACATGTTATGAACTAGGCTATTATCCAACATGCTCTTGTATCCTTGAATAATAAAGTTGAGAAATCTTTAATCCGTGTTTATTGGTGAGCCTTCAATTCACCACTGCTTCATATGAAGATTTGGCTCTGAGCATTAATATTTTAACATATTATTGACAGTCTGACTGCCGATGAGTTTTTATTAATTTGAGCATGTCACGACAAGCTGTTCTCAGGCTCTGAATCGATAATAATCTATGCACTAACGTGTGACGTGTAAGCCTAATATCGAGTGATGTAAAGTTTCCAAAACATGCCAATAAGTGTTTTTGTTTCGACCACGGCTGTCTAGTTATCCTTTCACATTGACTGTCTTTGGCATTCACCTTTCAACCTGTCTTTTATTCTTTCAATTGAACGCCCTGAGCTTTTATTCACTAGCTCTTCTTTTCATCGTCTCCTTCTTCTTCTTTTCGTCGTCTCCTTCTTCTTCTTCTTCTTCTTCTTCTTCTTCTTCTTCTTCTTCTTCTTCTTCTTCTTCTTCTTCTTCTTCTTCTTCTTCTTCTTCTTCTTCTTCTTCTTCTTCTTCTTCTTCTTCTTCTTCTTCTTCTTCTTCTTCTTCTTCTTCTTCTTCTTCTTCTTCTTCTTCTTCTTCTTCTTCTTCTTCTTCTTCTTCTTCTTCTTCTTCTTCTTCTTCTTCTTCTTCTTCTTCTTCTTCTTCTTCTTCCTTCTTCTTCTTCTTCTTCTTCTTCTTCTTCTTCTTCTTCTTCTTCTTCTTCTTCTTCTTCTTCTTCTTCTTCTTCTCCTCCTCCTCCTCCTCCTCCTCCTCCTCCTCCTCCTCCTCCCTCCTCCTCCTCCTCCTCCTCCTCCTCCTCCTCCTCCTCCTCCTCCTCCTCTTCTTCTTCTCCTCCTCCTCCTCCTCCTCCTCCTCCTCCTCCTCCTCCTCCTCCTCTTCCTTCCTTTTGTTCATCCATTTCTTACTCCAATTCTTCTCCTCATTACTGATCTCTGCCTTGTCTCTCCTCGTTAATGTCAATACTGAATACTCAATACTGAAGGTGAAACTGATTATCATGGATATTCAAATAAGATTACCGACAAAACAAATACATAGCCTAAGTATAACAAGACGGTCAGTTTTCAAGTTTTTCAACTATTTCATAAATGTAGGAGCAATCTGTTTCGGTGGAGGTAGATGGGTAAGAGAAGTCGAAAAAGAAGAGGTAAAAGAGAAGATGGCATAGAGGAGGGAGGAGAATAAGATGGAAAACAGGAGGAAGGAGGAGAAAATGAAGTAAGAGGAGGAGGAAAATGATGGGAAAATCAATAATAATGAAGGGAAAGCCGATAGGGAAGAGAAGAGAGAGTGGAAATCAGAGTGGAAGGGGGAAGAGAAGAAAGGAGAGGAAATAGGAACTGAGGGGGAGAATAATAAAAATATTGAGAGCAACGAGAAGGAGAGAAATGAATGGGGAGGAGATAAATAGCGAATAGGGAGGAGGCAAGAAACCTTGAAAAAGATGACGGCGATCTGGCGATGAGTGGTTGAAGGGAAAGAAGATGATAGAGTTGAATAAGGAGGAGGAGGAGAAGGAGATGACGAAGAAGAAGAAGAATAAGAACAAGAAGAAGAATAAAAGGAGGAGGAGAAGAAGAACAACAACAAGAACAAGGAGGAGCAGACGACGAAGAAGAAGAAGAAGAAGAAGAAGAAGAAGAAGAACAAGAACAAGGAGGAGGAGGAGAAGTAGAAGAAGAACAAGGAGGAGGAGACGACGACGACGAAGAAAAAAAAAGAAAAAGAAAGGAGTAGGAAAATAAGGAGAAGTCTTGAAAGGAGGAGAAGAAGGAGATGTAGTAATGAAAGGAGAAGAAGAGGAATGTGAGTGAAGAGAGATGAAGTAAAAGAGAATAGAGAATAATTAATGAAAGGAGAAGAATAAGAAGGATAAAAAGAAGAAGAACAAGAAGCAGTCAACGAATCGACCGAATAATAAATCAACACCAATGAGAGAAGTAGAACTAGTGGAGAGACGAGAAATTAATACAAAAAATATCGACAGATATAATAAAAACGGTAAGATGAGAACCGGACGGTGGATGAACGAACGTAGCAGCGGCTACCGCTTTTGAAATTCCCGAACGTTTTAAAAACGCCCACGTGAAGCGCGACGCGAAAAGCTCACTTAAGCCGCCTCGCTCTCGATCATTATCCTGTCGATCGGATTTGATGTATGAGACCCGCCATTTGACTTAATTACACACACACAGATGACAATTTCCTTTTACACCGTCTGCGAACGGAGAGTTCAATAATTAAAAATTACTCGCCGCAAAACAAACAGGAGATTCGTTCCCCTTCTCATGTGACGTTTTGGAGTAGCCCAAGTGGTAAATTGATCTTGTTGGAGGTTGAGTTTTGTTAAGGTGTGTTCTAACTATAAAATCTCTCATCAATCCATCCAATGAACTCACCTTGAATAGAATATCAAGACTTTGTAAAGTCTACATACACTATACAATCATGTAAACTGTATAACGCAAAAACCATGATATAAGTGAGTGGTGTTAAACACATAAACAACATGTGGTGTTAGACATATGAACCAGAAACCTTACACCGACCTTAAAAAAAAACTTTTCAGTAGAAAACAACTTAACTTACATCATTGTGACGATTGTTTCGTCCTGGTGTCAGACTTCTTATAAATTCTTTCTAAGTCATACTGAATAAGGCTAGGCGTACACCGGTTAGTCAAGACAAGACAAGACGAGATTAGTCACGTTTAGTCACAGTAATACACTTTTACATAGTTGCTTATGAAGCAGTACACACCGATGCAATGACTAATCGGTGTGTGTTGCTTCATAAGCAACTGTGTGAAGTACTGTGACTAAACGTGACTAATCTCGTCTTGTCTTGGGAATAAAATAAAACATATAAGGTTATTATCTGCTTAGTTCACGTGTTCCCTTGTCTAACCTTATATTATTATAAAATAAGACCATGGTTTCTTGGTTTTTGGTTTCTCACCCATGTACCTTTCAAGTGTATGTCTTGTCCAAGCCCCCAAAAAAGTCACCAAATACTTCAAAGTTTCCACACAATCGTTCATATTCTGGAGACAGGTACACCTCCACAACAATCGGCCATAAATTGTCGGTATGACGGTGAAAATTATTATCTCATTGTTAACAAAACAGTAGTTTATTGTTGAGATTCAGTTATAAAATTTATTTTATTTTGTAAACTGCAGCTACCTCTTTTCTGTTATTACAGTTCTATTGAAGCCAATCAACTTTGTTATTGAAGTCGTAGATAAGTTTGATGCTCACTTCACTAACTCCTCTCATATGAATGATTTTTTGATATGTGACTTCATTGTGTTTCTTACAATGGCTAAAGAAGCTTGAAAATAAAAATTACAATGAAATGTAGGCTACTGTACAGGCTCACTAACTTATTCACGGTAGCTTTTGGACAATTACGACTTTTTCTTCTTGTTTTTATTGTCTTCTTCTTATTTTACTTCATCATCCTCTTCTTCTTATTCTACTTCTACCTATATTTGACGTTATAACCGAGAATCGGGCGGATTTCTTCAAAACGTACCGTTATAATTGAGAAAAACATAAATTTTGTCTTCTAGTAGTGGACTTTGACCCGGGGTTCTCGTGTATTCGTGTTGCTTACGTTACAAACTACCGTTACAAGAGGAGAAACTCATGAATTTCTGACGTCATAACCGAGAAATGCGCGAATTTCTTTAAAAAGTACCGTTATAATTGAGAAAAACACCAATTTTGTCTTCTAGTAGTGGACTTTGACCCGGGATTCTCGCTAATTCGTGTTGCTTACGTCACAAACTACCGTTACAAGAGGAGAAACTCATGAATTTCTGACGTCATAACCGAGAAATGCGCGAATTTCTTTAAAAAGTACCGTTATAATTGAGAAAAACACCAATTTTGTCTTCTAGTAGTGGACTTTGACCCGGGATTCTCGCGAATTCGTGTTGCTTACGTCACAAACTACCGTTACAAGACGAGAAACTAATGAATTTCTGACGTCATAACCGAGAAATGCGCGAATTTCTATAAAAAGTACCGTTATAATTGAGAAAACACCAATTTTGTCTTCTAGTAGTGGACTTTGACCCATGATTCTCGCGAATTCGTGTTGCTTACGTCACAAACTACCGTTACAAGAGGAGAAACTCATTAATTTCTGACGTCATAACCGAGAAATGCGCGAATTTCTTTAAAAAGTACCGTTATAATTGAGAAAACACCAATTTTGTCTTCTAGTAGTGGACTTTGACCCGGGATTCTCGCGAATTCGTGTTGCTTACGTCACAAACTACCGTTACAAGAGGAGAAACTCATGAATTTCTGACGTCATAACCGAGAAATGCGCGAATTTCTTTAAAAAGTACCGTTATAATTGAGAAAACACCAATTTTGTCTTCTAGTAGTGGACTTTGACCCGGGATTCTCGCGAATTCATGTAGCTTACGTCACAAACTACCGTTACAAGAGGAGAAACTCATGAATTTCTGACGTCATAACCGAGAAATGCACGAATTTCTTTAAAAAGTACCGTTATAATTGAGAAAACACCAATTTTGTCTTCTAGTAGTGGACTTTGACCCGGGATTCTCGCGAATTCGTGTTGCTTACGTCACAAACTACCGTTACAAGAGGAGAAACTCATGAATTTCTGACGTCATAACCGAGAAATGCGCGAATTTCTTTAAAAAGTACCGTTATAATTGAGAAAAACACCAATTTTGTCTTCTAGTAGTGGACTTTGACCCGGGATTCTCGCGAATTCGTGTTGCTTACGTCACAAACTACCGTTACAAGACGAGAAACTCATGAATGTCTGACGTCATAACCGAGAAATGCGCGAATTTCTTTAAAAAGTACCGTTATAATTGAGAAAAACACCAATTTTGTCATCTAGTAGTGGACTTTGACCCGGGATTCTCGCGAATTTGTGTTGCTTACGTCACAAACTATCGTTACAAGAGGAGAAACTCATGAATTTCTGACGTCATAACCGAGAAATGCGCGAATTTCTTTAAAAAGTACCGTTATAATTGAGAAAACACCAATTTTGTCTTCTAGTAGTGGACTTTGACCCGGGATTCTCGCGAATTCGTGTTGCTTACGTCACAAACTACCGTTACAAGAGGAGAAACTCATGAATTTCTGACGTCATAACCGAGAAATGCGCGAATTTCTTTAAAAAGTACCGTTATAATTGAGAAAAACACCAATTTTGTCTTCTAGTAGTGGACTTTGACGCGGGATTCACGCGAATTCGTGTTGCTTACGTCACAAACTACCGTTACAAGACGAGAAACGCATGAATTTCTGACGTCATAACCGAGAAATGCGCGAATTTCTTTAAAAAGTACCGTTATAATTGAGAAAACACCAATTTTGTCATCTAGTAGTGGACTTTGACCCGGGATTCTCGCGAATTTGTGTTGCTTACGTCACAAACTATCGTTACAAGAGGAGAAACTCATGAATTTCTGACGTCATAACCGAGAAATGCGCGAATTTCTTTAAAAAGTACCGTTATAATTGAGAAAAACACCAATTTTGTCTTCTAGTAGTGGACTTTGACCCGGCATTCTCGCGAATTCGTGTTGCTTACGTCACAAACTACCGTTACAAGAGGAGAAACCCATGAATTTCTGACGTCATAACCGAGAAATGCGCAAATTTCTTTAAAAAGTACCGTTATAATTCAGAAAACACTAATTTTGTCTTCTAGTAGTGGACTTTGACCCGGAATTCTCGCAAATTCGTGTTGCTTACGTCACAAACTACCGTTTTAAGAGGAGAAACTCATGAATTTCTGACGTCATAACCGAGAAAAGCGCGAATTTCTTTAAAAAGTACCGTTATAATTGAGAAAACACCAATTTCGTCTTCTAGTAGTGGACTTTGACCCGGGATTCTCGCGAATTCGTGTTGCTTACGTCACAAACTACCGTTACAAGACCAAAAACTCATGAATTTCTGACGTCATAACCGAGAAATGCGCGAATTTCTTTAAAAAGTACCGTTATAACTGAGAAAAACACCTATTTTGTCTTGTAGTAGTGGACTTTGACCCGGGATTCTCGCGAATCCGTGTTGCTTACGTCACAAACTACCGTTACAAGAGAAGAAACTCATGAGTTTCTGACGTCATAACCAAGAAATGCGCGAATTTCTTTAAAAAGTACCGTTATAATTGAGAAAACACCAATTTTATCTTCTAGTAGTGGACTTTGACCCGGGATTATCGCGAATTCGTGTTGCTTACGTCACAAACTACCGTTACAAGAGGAGAAACTCATGAATTTCTGACGTCATAACCGAGAAATGCGCGAATTTCTTTAAAAAGTACCGTTATAATTGAGAAAACACCAAATTTGTCTTCTAGTAGTGGACTTTGACCCGGGATTCTCGCGTATTCGTGTTGCCTACGTCACAAACTACCGTTACAAGAGGAGAAACTCATGAATTTCTGACGTTATAAACGAGTATTGCGTGGATTTCTTCAAAGAGTACCGTTATAATCGAGAAAAACACCTATTTTGTCTTGTAGTAGTGGACTTTGACCCGGGATTTTGCTTATTCTTGTTGCTTACGACACAAACTACTGTTACAGGAGGAGAAACTCATTAATATTTCTTCCTCACTTCATCAGATGGAGTCCATCTCCTTTTTTCACTTTTCGTATTCATTTTAGAATCGTCTCATTTTAGTAACTAAGCCGTGAACATAATTATATACCAATAATGTCAGATGATGGTGGAAGGAATATTGCAGATTAAAGCAAATTAATATGTCAGATTTTTATTTGGTGTAAAGTAGCCTATAGTATCCTACTGGAGCACTTATCAACTAATTGAAATAGAAATTTGATTACATTATTTGGATTGAATTTGAATTGATACAACAGAAAAACGAATTTTATGATTGACTAGTGAGTAAAGTGAATGATTTTACGATGCTTTTCAACAATAAGTTGGCAATACATAGTTAAACACAAACACAAAACGAGAATCGAGACAGTTGTTGATATAATAATATTGATAAATAAGCCCTACCAATAATCTTGAAGCCTGAGATTGTGGTTGTATCAAATACTCCATTTTTCCAGCAAAACAATCACAACTATTCAAATACATACAATAAGAAACACGCAGCTCATGAATATTTTATTTATTCATTTTTAAGTTGCTTTAAAACTTTGAAATATTTTGCTTGTACTAAAATTCTTGATAGAAAAAGAATGGAACGTTTCATCTATTATTGAATTGCATTTCAATTTTTCCGTTGATTTTTAGCCTCTTGTCATCACCTGTAAGGCTAGGCGTACACCAGTTAGTCAAGACAAGACACGATAAGAATAGTCACGTTTAGTCACAGTACTTCACATAGTTGCTTATGAAGCAACACACACCGATGACCGATTAGTCATTGCATCGGTGGGTGCTGCTTCATAAGCAGCTATGTGAATTATTGTGACTAAACGTGACTAATTTTGTCTTGTCTTGTCTTGACAAACCGGTGTACGCCTAGCCTTAATCAGGCATTAAGACTTGATCGACGTTCGATCGCCAATTGAGCTAATCAACGCTGGTTTCCGATCTCCCCTTCTCGTTAATCGAAGATCAAGCTTTGATTGGCGTTTGGGCAACTGGCCGTGAAAGGCCTCGTAGTTCTTTCTGTCTATTTACAGTTCGTTCTACATAATATTGAATGGAAGCTGCACACCACCACGCTATATACTGGGCGGCTTTTAGCTTCTGATTACAGACTAGAGCAGTGAGGCTCGCTTGTTTGCTGTTACACGCCGTATAGACAGATAGATAGGCTACGTGTTTCGTAAAGTGAGTAATTGGTTAGCCGGGCCGTCCGATCAAATCACTCCACGTTCGACATTCTTTATCACCTGCTTCTTCTCACTCTCCATCTTCTTCTTCTTCTTCTCCCTTTTGTTCTTCTTCTTCTCCCTCTTCTTCTTCGTCATGTTCATCTTCTTCCTTTTGTTCTTCTTCTCCTCCTCCTCCTCCTTCTTCTTCTTCTTCTTCTTCTTCTTCTTCTCCTCCTCCTTCTCCTTCTTCTCCCTCTTCTCCTCCTTCTCCATCATCACTTCCTTCTTCTTTTCCTACTTATTGTTCTTCTTCTTCTTCTTCTTCTTCTACTACTTCTCCTTCTTCATCTTCTTCTTTTCCTCCTTCTCCTCCTCCTACTCCTTCTTTCCTCCTCCTCCTCCTCCTCATTCTTCTCCCTCTTCTTCTCCCCGCCTCCTCCTCCTCCTTTTTCTACTTCTTCCTGTTCTTCCCTCTTCTTCTTCTCCTTCTTCTACTCCCTCTCCTTCTTCGCCTTGTTGTTGTTCTTCTTCTTCTTCTTCTTTTCCTCCTCCTCCTCCTCCTCCTCCTCCTCCTCCTCCTCCTCCTCTTCCTTCTTCTCCGTCTTCTTCTCCTCCTCCTCCTCCTCCTCCTCCTCCTTTTTCTTCTTCTTCTTCTCCTTCTTCGCCCTCTTCTTTTCTTCTCCTTCTTCTTTTCCCTCTCGTTCTTCGCCTTGTTCTTCTTCTCCTTCTTCTTTTCCCTCTCGTTCTTCGCCTTGTTCTTCTTCTCCTTCTTCTTTTCCCTCTCGTTCTTCGCCTTGTTCTTCTTCTTCTTCTTCTTTTACACACTGTAACATTACTGTGTTGTGGGTCATGTGTGTAACGCTATTATTTTTATGTTGTATGTCCCGTGACGTCAGGATCAAGCAAATATAGTCAAGTGTGTCACAAGATAAGGGAGAGCTAAGTGATGGACTATAGTCACGCATCAAAGACAAGATCTCAATCCACTTACGTAACACACTTGGCTAAGCATACTCCTTACGTGACTGGGCATGCCAAAATTTGGCCTTGCAAGGGCCCATCCAGGATACTGATATTTTCATAAATTAAATAAATTTAATGTATCAATTGGGATTGCCAAGACAGGTGCAAGAACGACTAGAAAACCCAGTAATTAGGTGAAAAACTTGGAGTATATTCTCCTGTTCCTTTAGAACACACAACTTGAACAATTAAACGAATTTTACAAGTTTCGTTAATAATTATTAATAACAATAAATAGCTTGTTACAAAATTTATATCTTCGGTAGAGCGTGGGTGTGGATATTTTGCCTGGCAAATAAGATAGTACAAAATCTCTAAATTTATGAGTGTCTTAAATACTAGACCATGAGCTCATGTTTCTATGCTTCACGCAGTATGATAATTTTTCCCCACTATTTCACTTTAAAAGAGGCTTTTCGCGCCTTTGGCCAAAGGATTAATAAAACGGATCACTCACAGTATTGACGATGCTTTGACGTCGGTTACCGTATCCTGGTTTAGGCAGCCATCTCAGGGTAGATTGGATTCCGTGTGTCATCTCACGATACTGCTTGGCTCTGGACCATGGTTTATAATATTTTCGCGACTTTATATGAATTTAAACAATTATATATTGCCACAGCTCAATATATCACAGTTAGAAAACATTTAAGTTGAAACTGAAACTGATTACATTTGAAAATAATTAAACTGCACTCATGTGCTCAAAAGCAACTGCTCTCTAAGGAGTCTCAAACGGAAGAGAATTACCCTTGCTAAAATTCAAGGAAACAGACTTTTCAATAGAACATTCTAGAATTTTTAATGAAATGCTGGGTTGTGATTGGTCAATTTAATATCGTGTTTTTTGACGTCAGTACAATGCACAAAGTAGTTCCAACATTTAGCAACAATAACCATTTAAATAATATACGATATATTATATATAATACAGAATAACATATAGGACATTAAAATCCTTTCAATTTTTATTTTTATTTTTGGAAGATGCCTTTAAAAATATTCTTTACTTTTCAACTCCACTGCCAAATTCAAAAGGTGAACTGAAAGTTTATTGCTAAATTAATATACATCCAAATATTTTATGCTATAAAATAACTGACTCCTAAAATAGTATAATCTCATATACACAAATATTTCCAAAATATATTGCTATGTTCGTGAAACCACCGAAGACATGAGACCTGTATATACATCATTTCACCGGCTTGGGATGATACTTTTGGTGAGTACAAATAATAATATGCATTGTTTAATAGCAAGTTAACATATGTGGCTTAAGTATTTATACATTTTATAAATAATGGATGAATCATAATTTTTCCAATGATTTTATTGGCATTGACATCTTTCAGTAGATGATTCATATAGGCAGTGGTATGTTTTGATATTTTTGGATGAAGGTTATGGCTATCTTCAATATTTGGATTTTTCAATTACATAAATTAACATCAAAGAATACAAATAAATATACAATGTGATATGAGTCAGAGATTTTTGGTGGTGAGTCGGAGCTTGCTTCCTTGTTATCATTATTTTATCAATATTGAGTACTGCTAAATTAGGTCAGCTTACCGTTAATTATGCTATCTATTATAATACCAGCACTTAGTGGTCATTGACAATATTTTATTGAGGCTTTATTTGGTTGCCAGAATTTGTATCGTGACAGAAGCCCCCTATAGTTATATAAATGAGCGAATAAATAAGCTTTTAATAATGGCCCCACGTTGGGCGCCATGTGTAACATTACTGTGTTGTGGGTCATGTGTGTAACGCTATTATTTTTATGTTGTATGTCCCGTGACGTCAGGATCAAGCAAATATAGTCAAGTGTGTCACAAGATAAGGGAGAGCTAAGTGATGGACTATAGTCACGCATCAAAGACAAGATCTCAATCCACTTACGTAACACTTGGCTAAGCATACTCCTTACGTGACTGGGCATGCCAAAATTTGGCCTTGCAAGGGCCCATCAGGATATTGATGTTTTCATAAATTAAATAAATTTAATGTATCAATTGGGATTGCCAAGACAGGTGCAAGAACGACTAGAAAACCCAGTAATTAGGTGAAAAACTTGGAGTATATTCTCCTGTTCCTTTAGAACACACAACTTGAACAATTAAACGAATTTTACAAGTTTCGTTAATAATTATTAATAACAATAAATAGCTTGTTACAAAATTTATATCTTCGGTAGAGCGTGGGTGTGGATATTTTGCCTGGCAAATAAGATAGTACAAAATCTCTAAATTTATGAGTGTCTTAAATACTAGACCATGAGCTCATGTTTCTATGCTTCACGCAGTATGATAATTTTTCCCCACTATTTCACTTTAAAAGAGGCTTTTCGCGCCTTTGGCCAAAGGATTAATAAAACGGATCACTCACAGTATTGACGATGCTTTGACGTCGGTTACCGTATCCTGGTTTAGGCAGCCATCTCAGGGGTAGATTGGATTCCGTGTGTCATCTCACGATACTGCTTGGCTCTGGACCATGGTTTATAATATTTTCGCGACTTTATATGAATTTAAACAATTATATATTGCCACAGCTCAATATATCACAGTTAGAAAACATTTAAGTTGAAACTGAAACTGATTACATTTGAAAATAATTAAACTGCACTCATGTGCTCAAAAGCAACTGCTCTCTAAGGAGTCTCAAACGGAAGAGAATTACCCTTGCTAAAATTCAAGGAAACAGACTTTTCAATAGAACATTCTAGAATTTTTAATGAAATGCTGGGTTGTGATTGGTCAATTTAATATCGTGTTTTTTGACGTCAGTACAATGCACAAAGTAGTTCCAACATTTAGCAACAATAACCATTTAAATAATATACGATATATTATATATAAGACAGAATAACATATAGGACATCAAAATCCTTTCAATTTTATTTTTATTTTTGGAAGATGCCTTTAAAAATATTCTTTACTTTTCAACTCCACTGCCAAATTCAAAAGGTGAACTGAAAGTTTATTGCTAAATTAATATACATCCAAATATTTTATGCTATAAAATAACTGACTCCTAAAATAGTATAATCTCATATACACAAATATTTCCAAAATATATTGCTATGTTCGTGAAACCACCGAAGACATGAGACCTGTATATACATCATTTCACCGGCTTGGGATGATACTTTTGGTGAGTACAAATAATAATATGCATTGTTTAATAGCAAGTTAACATATGTGGCTTAAGTATTTATACATTTTATAAATAATGGATGAATCATAATTTTTCCAATGATTTTATTGGCATTGACATCTTTCAGTAGATGATTCATATAGGCAGTGGTATGTTTTGATATTTTTGGATGAAGGTTATGGCTATCTTCAATATTTGGATTTTTCAATTACATAAATTAACATCAAAGAATACAAATAAATATACAATGTGATATGAGTCAGAGATTTTTGGTGGTGAGTCGGAGCTTGCTTCCTTGTTATCATTATTTTATCAATATTGAGTACTGCTAAATTAGGTCAGCTTACCGTTAATTATGCTATCTATTATAATACCAGCACTTAGTGGTCATTGACAATATTTTATTGAGGCTTTATTTGGTTGCCAGAATTTGTATCGTGACAACACTTATCATTCTTCTCACCTCCTTTGCTGTCATCTTTTGTGGCGGTGCTTAACAAACACACCACACCTTTCTCTGATCCATCAAAAATATTATTGATGAGATTCCAATTCAAATTTCAGTGATTATCAAACTTGATCTGATTTCGATGCACCGATCTTCTTCTTCTTCCTTTTCTTCTTCTCCTTCTCCTTCCTCTTCTTCTTCTTCCTCTTCTTCTTCTTCTTCTTCTCCTTCTTTTTCCTCTTCTCCCTCTTCTTCTTCACCTTCTTTTGCAGTACGGTGTTGATAAGCTTTGTGAATACTGTTCGATGTCCAATGTAGAGTTCGATCAATTCTTACTGTCAAAATAGACAATACAGTCAAATAATATTGCTAATAGTTATTTCTCAAGTTCATTCAATATTTTTTAAGTCTTGACTTGTTCTATCTAGTGTTTTGTTTCGTTAGCTTCCTCATCAATATAGCACTCCAAATTCTTGTACATTATTTATGGACCAAAAATTCATGTGTTGCAATGCTACAATAACATAACCCAAGTGCCGTAAGGGTGGAGCCTATTGTCCTCTGTCAAAGCATTTCAGTAGTTCAGTATATGCACTTGAACCATTTCATGATTATGTGTAATCTCTTAATGAATAATAATAAATAACATAATAATATACCGAGTGAATAATACGATAAGATTCTATTGTGTTTGTTTTAACTTCAAGATTTCAAAGAATATGAATGAGACTTGAATGTTGTAATGGTTTATTACACTTGGTGATGTATTCATATTAGTTTAATTTGCACAAGTAAAGTTGTACAGAGAAAGTATTATAGTTTATACAGTATTATTCAAGTTTATTAAGTAATATTATTACTTGTGTATGTGTAATGCTTTTATCATGTAGTCAGTCAGTTTGAGTGTTTACCAGGACAACTTCTTATTCCAATCGTCGAAGTTTGATGAGCAATTTATAGGTTCAATAATTCTTTCAGATCCTCTACATTGTTGTAATATCTCGCCATGTATTGAGAATTCATTCTCATTACAGTCTTCAAATATGTAGATAATAATGCTTTGATGAGGTTTTACTTTTGGTGTATATTTATAATGTATCTAATAGCACGATCTAGAAGACAAGAATCCATAGATAGTCGAAGCTTGAAGGATCCCAACACAAGTTCACCTTACCCAGACACCCGCACGCGATCTAGCTAGCACGCGCTGAGCGTGGGCTTCTCTGGATTCTGGCTCTGATTTAGACGGTCTAATAAACCACTGTAATATCCTGTAATTAGACGGCTTAATTGAAAATAAATGCCACGCTATCTATTGAAGGGAATCGCTGCTGACAAAAAAACGATAATAAATTTGAAAATGTTCTCCTGCTGCCTTGTGAACTAGAATAGTTAACAGAACAGTAGTTAAAATTTAGTGTCTAACATTGGTTGGTATTTGAAGAACACTGCTTGGTCTAATATTAAATTTAATAGTGCTTAATTCCAGAAGCTTGTCAAATTTCTTCTCTTTTTTTTCCCTTTTCTTTATCTGTTTTGTTTAGTTTTTTTTTGTTCTTGTTCTTGGTTTCCCAATATATAGATTATGGATAATTATGTTCGTATTGCTTTTTATCGGTGGGGAAACCCTCACAGCTAGTTTTCACCTCGTCTTATTTCTGTATCGGTCACCCATCCACGAGCATTTTTAAGTATCGGTGGGGAGACCCTTACAAGTAGGTTCCACCTCGTCTTATTTCTGTATCGGTCACCCATCCACGAGCATTTTTAAGTGCCGTGACTTAACCTCGTGATAAATAATTCAACAACCGCTGAGTGAGCATACAACCAAACTGTTCTTCCAATATTGTGGGTAGACATTCATAATTTTTTTCAGTATTGTACCAAAACTTACTTCTTTTTTCTTTCCACTATCTTCTTCAATAATATTTCAATAATTTTTCCTCGTCTTCCTTCTTTCTTATTATTCTCCTTCCTTCTTCGTTTGAATTTATCTTCCATTTCTTTTTGCTCTCTTCTTTCACATCTGTCCTCAACTCTCTCTTTTCCTCTTTCACTTTTCCATTTTTCCTTTATAATTCCTTGATCATTTTTCATCGCTTCTTCTCCTTCTTCTTCCTCTTTCTTCCCTTGATTTATTCTTCTCCTCATTTACCCCTTATTCTATTTATTCTACTTCACCTTCTTTCCTCTTCCCATTTATCTGTCTCCATCCATCAGTAAATCTTCCCTCTATCTCTATTATCACTTTTTTATCCCTGCATATCTTTATCCTCTCTTTTATCCCCTCTTCTTATTACCTCTCCATAACATGGTTAACTTCTTCCATGTTTTACTTTCTTTTTTTCTTCTCCTTTGTCACCCTTCATCATATCTCTCCTTCTTCCTTGCTTTCTTTTCCACCTATCCCTCCACATTTTCCACATTTCCCACATTTCCCTCTTATCATTTCTTTCCAACTCATCCTTTTCCCTTCTTATCTCCTTCTCTTTTCACCCCATTCCATTTCTCTTATTCCTTCATCCTTGATCAACTCCTTCATTCCATTCCCCACTTTTCTTCCCTCCATTCTTTCTCCTCACTCCATCCTTGATCTTCTTCTCCATTCCATTTCCCATCCATCTTCTTTCCACACTCCATCCCGGATTATTCTACACCTTCATCCTGCAAATAGACGGAACAATCTATCTTATCTTCTCTGTCTTCTTCTTCTTCTTCTTTTCCTTCTTCTTCTTCTTCTTCTTCTTCTTCTTCTTTCTTCTTCTTCTTCTTCTTCTTCTTCTTCTTCTTCTTCTTCTTCTTCTTCTTCTTCTTCTTCTTCTTCTTCTTCTTCTTCTTCTTCTTCTTCTTCTTCTTCTTCTTCTTCTTCTTCTTCTTCTTCTTCTTCTTCTTCTTCTTCTTCTTCTTCTTCTTCTTCTTCTTCTTCTTCTTCTTCTTCTTTTCTTCTTCTCCACTCAACCATTCTTCACCTCCATTCCATTTCCCATCTTTATTTCTTCCATCTCCTCTCCTTGATTACTCTTCACCCCCGTTCTGTACATAAACATAACCTCAAAGTACGCATTCCGCCATTATCTGCATGTTTATGGCCATTCGCTTCTGCCGCCCATTACAATGTGTGATTAACCCATACGTTATTCATCTTAACTGCTACCGTACTTAACTGCTACTTAGGTAACTGCTACCGTTCCCGATTTATGGTCTGGCTACTGTGAGCTTTTTCTGCATGCATTTTCCCCAATCAAATGCACATTCCGCAGGTTGACCGGCATTGGCTGTAACACAGAGCAATCATCGAATTCCAATTCTGCTATACTAAGTTAAAAAATAATTGTTATTAATTACCCAACATAATGACCAGGTTCCAAAATTACGAATCACGTTCTGGATGTTCTATTCACTATATGGCTCCAGGGCTCCAGGCTATATTCGACTTTCAAAGTAGCTCAAAATGTTCTTGATTTTTTTATAATAATGAAATTTCGACTCTTCCTTCAATACTGAAGATGATGCCATGAGCATCGAAAGGTTAGTTTTCTCAAAATTGAAACGTTTTATTGGACAATATATCGTGTTTTTATACAATTCTAAAACAATTCCACAAAAAGTAATCAATTTAGGCTCTTCCTTCAGTACTAAAGATGATGCCATGAGCATCGAAACGTTAGTTTTCTCAAAATTAAAACGTTTTATTGGACAATATTTTGTGTTTTTATTCAATTTTAAAACAATTTTAGAAAAAATATCGGTTGAGAATTTTTTTAAAAAATTGGTTGAGAACACTGGATTGGATCAACTAGGCTCAGAACATAAGTTTCACTTCCAGAAGTTTTATAAATACGTTTTTTGTTTACAAATAATTTGAAGGAACATTATTATAAAAATACAGCTCCAGGTCCGGACGTCCTTTCCAATATTGTATAATTCAAAAACTTTGCGATTCCAGAAAAACTGACTAGGAAAGACAAAAACGTTTTTTGAATGGTAACCCATCCGAGTCTGATCACCTCCAACGTTTCTGAATCCATAATAAATGTAGCAATTTGAGATAACCATGAAAATGCAGACAGATAATCTCCTTGAGGATCACCACCGTAGGCTAATATTCACACCCACTCAAAAATCAAAACAAGCATTAATGGATAAGTAAATTACCTTCAGTTAAGAAGCAGGATGAAAAAGGAGAAGAGAAAAAGAAAAATGATAGAAATAAGAAGGAAAAAATGAAACATTCGAGTGGAATACAGACATACAAATAATGAACATTCATGTTAAATGCACGAGCAAGAGCATAAGGTAATAAAAAAGTTGAGCTCATTAAGTAGCCTGGTTAACTCGAGGCGTATTACCGGACAATAATTCACGTTACATTTTAAAGTGGACATTTCAATACCAGCCGACACAGTCACTGCTGCAATATTAAATAGCCAATAAGAAGTGTAACTTGTAGGCTTCCACCATATCTATAATACTGTAGCTGAGAAGACGTGCTATATAATTTTATCTTTTGTACTATTCTATGGTTGGTACAAGTTTACAGGGATATTATTATAGCTTGTCGCAGCCGAGAATATTTATTAGTGAATCTTATTAACAGTTTAATAATGTAATTACTGTTGTTAGATTGTAAAATGTATTAAGGTTAGTGATTTAGGGCCATACTATAAATCAGCGGACTCTTTAAAAGCGGTCTGTGCTATACCGTTTCAAATTGAGAGTGCACTATGTTGTTTCGTTTTATTTTTCCTATTCTCCTCTTCTTCTTCTTCTTCTTTTCTCCTCCTTCTTCTTCTTCTTCTTCGTATTCTTCTTCTTCTTCTTCTTCTTCTTCCTCTTCTTCTCCTCGTCCCTCTTCGTCTCCTTCTTCTCCTTCACCTCTTCTTCCTCCCCCCATCACTGACGACAACTATTCCACATATTTCTCTCTCTCTCTTACTTGAAAAAGTCTTTAAAAAAAAAGTAAAGTAATAAATTATATTAGGTTTTCGAACAGTGTAATAACAATTTGGCTGTCTAGCCTTCAGGGCTAGTTTCAAGAACTGCTCTTACGCTGAACATTGTGAATAATATTCAAAAGTGACATCGATTTGAAATAATGTATTAAGAATGATAGTGCTGTAAGGAAGGATATTAGGCGGACTCAGTTGGAAACAGAGAAATGGTTTTATTTGGAGAAACAACAAATAAATAGAATGTTCTAGAACTTTGTGTATTTGTTGTTTATTGAACAAGTTATTGATTTATTGTATTAAAATTTACCTGTATATTTACTACGTAGATACAGAAAGTGCCTTCCTTGTTGATGAATTCAATTCGCTTATGTTGGATTGCGCCAACGGAGATCAACTGATTCAACTGATTTGAATCAGCTGATCCCATTTCATTAGCATTGTACTGATCCTGGATCAGAATTGATCTTGCTTGGTGCAACCCAACATTAATATCTTTGGGTTTCCAACTAGAACACAATATGTTAACTTACCAGTCTACCACGCAGCTAGAGACTTCGACTTCATGATCACTCTAAATCTGTATAATCATGATCTCAATGTATTTAATCTAACGAATTAAAATATCATTATCAAGCACTTTGAATTGTTATAGTTTGTTACTCAATCAGCTAAGTTGATGGCATCATAGAAACTGACGATATACGACCGAAGAGTTGTTATTAAACCCGATGGCAATTTCTGAAGCTATATAGCCTATATTTGAAACTCTATAATTATTTGCGGGTTTAGTGGTAGAAAATTAAGTACATTTGTACTTTTTAACAGTTCTCATATTCTTCACACATCATAGTATACTCATTCACATCTATATACAATTTATTAATGTCTATATTATTGTTTTAATTATTAAAAGGTGCTGAAAAATGTTAAGATTCTAAATGCACGGTTGAATATTGAAAGTTACTCAATGTTTAATTGACTCAAGTGTATCAAGTTAAAAACAGTACTAGATTTTTTTTATGTCTCATTGATACATTAAACATTAGTACGGTTGTAGGCTCAAGATACTAGATTAACGCCCAGAAAGACGTTTTTCAATTTTTAATAACTTGTTTTTGATTGTTTCAGTGTTTCATTGTAGACTTTATTTCATTGTGTAGGAAATTTTTGATCCCCATGTATCAATATAATATTAAGTAATCATATTAATATGTTACTCTGATGTTGAGAATCTCTGAAATGGTACCCGAATCTCGAATAACCCGATAATTCGAAACCCACTTAAACTGTTCTGGGCTTTACACGGGGTGAAATATTATACAATTCTTTACCAATAGTTGTAAGAGGGATTTATGGTATAGCTTTTAAGAGCACTGTTAAAGATATTTTACAAGAAGAAGTTGTATACAGAGTTGCCGACTTTTACGAAATAAACTTTGCAAATTATATAAGAAGATAAATATTGTCATAACTTCTATTTTGTACTTTTATTTTCTGTAATTTATTATATATTTTGTGACTTTCAAATTGTTTTTGACGTTGACCATACATTGTAAAATGTTTTGTGTCCATAAAACAATTTCTATTTCTATTTCTAAGTTCCCAAAACACGGCTTCATGGTAAGTTGGGACACTCCACCAATAAAATCTCTAATCTCTAATATATTATATTTATTATTGTATGCTGGAACTATTGTACAATAAAACAGGATTTTATTGATTGATATTGAAACGCATCAAGTCAGTCACTATGCAAGAATAAGTCGATCTTTTATTTGTGACGCCAATAATCAGAGAAAAGAAGAGGACACTGAATTATCTCGCATAATACATCATACATATATCATTTAGCATAATACCTCGCATAATATAATATAATACATATATCCCGCATGAATTGGACAACTTCAAGAATCAATCGAAGATTTACAACTCGTAATAATAAATTTATGACTTGTAATAACTCGAAATATCGTCAGAATATGAAATGGAGAATCGTAATGTTTTGTGATAATCTTCGATGACAAGT
This sequence comes from Laodelphax striatellus, assembly GCA_017141395.1. NCBI lineage: Eukaryota > Metazoa > Arthropoda > Insecta > Hemiptera > Delphacidae > Laodelphax > Laodelphax striatellus. The sequence goes on from CM029540.1 coordinate 913,575, forward strand.
AACAAACGAGACTGAAAACAGAATAGAAGAAGAGAATGAGAGAAGAGAGAGTGGACGATGTAAAACCGTTTTGCGAAATTTCCAAATGCAAATTCAATATTTCGCAAATGCCGCTGGCACAGGACAAATCAATAAACTTTGAGATTCGATCTGCCTTGTCATAAGTTTAGTCATAATTCATCGAAAAATAATTTATTGAAATGCATTTTTTTTAAATCAATTTTTTTCTAATGTAAAATACTAAGACTGCATAAGAGGTATGCTGTTCCTATTTTGTGTGTATCTGCTAAAAGATTACGTATGAAGAATTGCAATAATATTCGTATACGTACAGTGTTTGACATTTTCGAAAACTATAAAAATAGAATTTCATACTTTCAGTTACTGATTTCAGTCGATGGAAAAATTGAAAGATGTTGTGCCAAAACCTCGAACTCGAGTCTAAAAATATATAATATTATGATTCCAACAATCCAAAATGAAAAGTTAATTGAATACTCAATTTTGTAGTACTATAGACTCAGTTTTTGCATAAAGAATGTGAAGAATTCATCGAATACCTACCGTACTCAAAACACTTCGAATAGCCAAACCATCAATCATTCACATTCTTTATACAGAAACTGATAGGTTTCAATAATTATAATAATTATCAATTATTCGAATATGGAGTAGGCTACCTTATCCAGTTCTACATTCGCAATAATATTGTGAATACAATAGACAACGTGCAAAAATAAATAGCCTACAAATACAAAGCTCGAAAATTCCCCGTACACTGCTAGCTTGTGATTGGCTGTTTTCGTAAAATGGAGTTTGCTTAACCAATTGACCAATCAGTGTTGAGAAGGGGCGTGGCCTACATTTTTGCATTGCTAGTCTCTCATTGGCTAGTTGCTTAGTATATAGTAATTCAAAGTCCTGTTTGCTGCTACGGTAGCCTAATTAGTAATAATTATACCTGTAGGTATTTTGTCTCTTATTTATTTTGTCTCTTATTTTGTCTCGTATTTATCACTATCACTTTGTTACTACATGTATGATTTTGTTTTATTCCAATAATAATTTAATAAGAATAGCCTACTCTGGTGATAGCAGAAATAACTTATTCTTGAATCAATTTTCATGGTTTATTAGCCTACATAATTATGTGTCTCCTGGTCTTTTCATATTCGATTATGGCATTCTACAACATTAAAAATCATTCAGGAATTTTCATTGGTCTTGATTGAAGGCGTACTCAAGTGATATTCGTCGAGAAGCATATCAAGTCAAGTAGGTGAGCTTAGGCTATAAGTGATTGGGTGTTTAGTTATAATTTTTTGAATAATATAATCGTGGAATAGAGTGAATAGACGATATTTGTTTCATTCATTCACATTAGTATTCTATCTTACCTGTATTATTCATAATGTAAACTTATTGGACGTGTAATCTATGCATGAGGTTTACTCAGCTTGAGACTTCAGTGGTAGGTTCCTTGAAAAGTAGTATGCAAATTTTCAAGTCTGAGTTTAGTAATTCTATTAAATTTGAACTGTCAATATTGAATATCCACGTGTTGGTTATCCAACACTAACTCTTTAAAAACATGTAATTTTATTGTTGTATGCAGAATGTTGAAGCCTCTAATGAAATTAAAAAGAGGATGAGTGAAGTGAAGTACCAGTCATGAGTGATGATAGACCGGCGTACTATTCAAAAAATATAAGTCTATTGTGTTACCACCTTCAATCACTTTCAATACCGACATGCAATCATTTCATATTAAATGTTGACTTTCAACGGTTGAAAATGAGTTCATGGAACACGAAAGCGCTCCAGCCAGTAAGTAGACAAATATTTGTTTCTTACATTTAAAATAAAGTGATAAAGATGTCGGTAGTGAAGTGAAATTGAAAGTGTAAACATCGCAGTTCGTTAATGGATCAAGAAATTATCAACATATTTTTCCTCCTGTTTAACAGAACTTCTTAATTCATAATGAAACAGGCCTCATGTCAACATTGGGAGCATTATTTGAACGTTACTGAGCTCAAGAAATATTTGAGGAATATCTTTCTCTTTCAAATATGTGATTTCCAATGCGTTTCAATTTTCAAGTTTAATTGAGTCAATTAATCCTTAGGTCCAATGCACACCATTATGAAAACAAATCAGTTTCGTTTCGACTAGAGTTGCTTGCTTCAAACCAGTGACACAGGTTTTAGCATTGAAGTAGGTGGAAGCAATGCACACCGCATAAGACAAGACGATTTGTTTGTCTCAGTCGGTTTGGAATACGTTCTATATTTGAGTCGAAGTAGAATGTTTTGTTTTCTTTCGTTTCATTTGGTGTGCATTGGACTTTAAGTAACGAAGTAACTGTAGTAAAATAATACTGCCCTGAGTTGAAATATCAAGAAACGTTTTCAAGTAGAGACTGAGGGAAAGTCTTCAATCATTAACAGAAATTATTCATGTACGTATTTTTATAACGTAACATAATTGAAATTTCATTGATAAAATTCAAGTTCTCACAAAGAACTACCCTTGAGGCCCTTAGACCCATGCATCATCTTCATTTAAACTGAGTTTGATCGAACACAAACAGTTTAATAAAAACAAGAGAATTTAAACGGAACAATAGATCAAACTATAGGTTCAAAGTTTAAACTTAGTTTGAACTACAGTTCAGTTTGAACTGAGATGTTGCAGACGGGCCTAAGGCTAGGCGTACACCGGTTAGTCAAGACAAGACAAGACGAGATTAGTCAAGTTTAGTCACAGTACTTCACATAGTTTCTTATGAAGCAACACACACCAATTAGTCATTGCATCGGTGTGTGCTGCTTCATAAGCAGCTATGTGAATTACTGTGACTAAACGTGTCTAATGTCGTCGTGTCTTGTATTGAATAACCGGTGTACGCCTAGCCTAAGATGTTTCAGAGGTTGTTTGATAAAGAAATAGGCAACAGGTGTTTTAAATTATTAAAATTTATTACCAACTTTCACAACATGATCTAAAGGTAAAGCATTGCAATTAGATTGATCTTCTTAAAACGTTCATTAATCACTGGAAATCGACAAAAATAATCATTCATTCCATTTCAATTACTACTCTCTAGCTGTTTTTCATTTTCGTTTCTTTTCAACTTGAGTTCTTCCAGTTTTTTTCTGGCATTCTCTATATCTTCTTCAGAGATAGTTTCTGGTAATTTATATTTGCTTTCATTCTCTCTTATCCACTGCAGCTTGGCGAGTTTCTGCTCCAGAAACGGAACCTGAAACATTGAACAATTACAAGTATTTTCAAATGTTCAATATTACAATGAGATAATTTTAAATATAATAGGTACAGTATTTTCAAATATACATAATTTTTAATAAACAGTAATATCCTGATTTTTAATAAAAATAGGATTTTCAACAAACAATCCAGTACAATATAGTGAAGAACTATGAAACAGTACGTTGGTATACTTTGAATCAAATTATTATTTGGTATTTCAAAAAATATATTTTTAATAATCAGCAACATCGTGAATTTTGAATAAAAATAGGATACTCAACAAACAATATAGTAAAGAGCTAAAAAAACAGATAGCCTAGATATAATTACTTACAAAACTACTTTGATATAATTAGATTCAGTAGACCATTAAAATGAATTAAATGTTCAAGCACATTATAACCAAATCGAATCAATCATCAAATACTAATCCAATTATTATGAAATTGAAACTGTTTTAAACAGGACTTCGTTTAATGATTCTTCGAACAAATACAACAGTTCCTTATCCTTATATATGAAGAGAGTTTTTCAAAACTAATGACAGCCATTGTGACCGTTTTATTGGGTCAATTTAGATGCGGTTTGCGCCAAAAGAAAGGTTAGTGGTCCTAGATGTGTAGGTTTCATTTGTATTAAAGAAAACAACGTTAAAGTGTTGAAAAATGTGAAATATACTCAGCGTCATCTCTCGGCTTATGACGGAACTATGTCCGCAGTACTAAACTACAGGGGGTATAAAATGGAGTAAGAATGGTACACAGAGTATAGTTGGTTATAATCAGATTCATTTAATTTGACGCTTGGCATTAGATAAATAGAGATGTATTATTTCATTGCCATCGTACTCTACGGTCATCAGCAACGTCAAGAAATAATATCTCTAAGGGCCGGTTCATGAGCTCGGGATTTAGCTAAGTCCTAGACTAAAACGGGTGGCCACCGTAGCATCGACAAACGTTAGCCTCGACACTATGTACTAAGGGCTCTCTATGCTGCTAACCCACTAACCTGTCGAGACAAACGTTTGTCAATGCTACGTTAGCCACCCGTTTTAGTCTAGGACTTGGCTAAATCCCGAGCTCATGAACCGGCCCTTAATTTATCTATCAATCTAAAGCCAAGCGTCAAATTAAATGAAGCTGATTATAATTTAGAACAAGTTAGGCAAATTTCAATAGCGACAGAAATAACCGAGGTCTGATTTGATTGGAGAGAAATCTAGTTTGAGAATTTAGTTTAAAATAATCTAATTGATGGCCCACCTGTTTAGCTTCAAACTCAGCCCTTAGTTCGGCTAGCCTGTCATTCCGAACATTTTCACAGTACTGATCAGTCAGCTTCCGCATCGATTGCTTCCGTTCAACTCGTTCCAAACTGAAAAAAAACGACAAAAAATTATTCCTTGTTCATAAGTGATCAGTTTACATCATTCTCTCAAACAATACAAATTTAAAAAGTATACGACATTTGAATAATCTAGTAAAATTGAATGGGAAACACTCTCGCCGCCTGGGCACTTATACCTCAGTCAATGGGAATAAGTTGAGTTTTTAAATAAAATCAATGCTTTGGTTTATTATATCTGAGGAAAATCAATACACATAGCCTAATTGTTGTATTTTCAAAGATTGATTCCACCAAGATTGCTAATGCTCACTTGCCTCTTTTAGGCTAGGCGTACACCGGTTAGTCAAGACAAGACGAGATTAGTCACGTTTAGTTACAGTACTTCACATAGTTGCTTATGAAGCAACACACACCGATTAGTCATTGCATCGGTGTGTGCTGCTTCATAAGCAACTATGTGAATTACTGTGACTAAACGTGACTAATCTCGTCTTGTCTTGACTATCCGGTGTACGCCTAGCCTTAAGGAGGTAAGCTTGTTTCCAATTTGTTTCTGGATTCCCCATTATTTTAAATGATCTTGTTAATGAGTATTTTTTATTGTATACTATTCTGTTTTTGAGGAATAAATAACTGAAATGAGCCAAGAATCTCTCGAATTTACAACTACAATCTCATTCTCTAGTGGAAAAAAATTAGCCTACCTATTGAAGACTCAAGAAGTAAATGAAATTTTCATTTTTAAAATCCAGCAATAGAGAAAGGCGGCTGTATAAGAGAACATTCTCCCGTATTTTGTAACTTCTTAAGGCTCTACTCACACTTGGAAACTCAGCGACTCGGATAACAAACATGTGCTTTCAAATGATGACGCTCAGACGATCCTGCAACCGTACTGTCTGAACGTCATCATTTGAAAACACATGTTTGTTATCCGTGTCATTGAGTTTCCGTGTTTCCAAGTGTGAGTGGAGCCTAAGTTTATGAAACAGGCCCATGAACTCGACTTGATGCGGTTGAAACTTGTACACACAAACAATAATAGAAGTTCAGATAAAAGACATGACATGGTTGAAATTGAAATTATATTAATTTTTTAATATTCAGTGTAGGCCTACAAAAAAACATTAAATTAATTATGGAAGACGCAATACTACATATATGTTAGATACTTTGAACTTGTTTAAACTACAATACAAATTCATTATTGAATATTCAGTACAGTGAGACCAAAGATAATCCAGTCATGGGCTTATATGAATGGCACATGATTTGATTATTAATATCTGATCTGACAAAACTGAATGTCCAAAAATCAATTTGTATTCGAGTTTTAATAATTTTGACTTAGCTTGCATCTAACATATTTATGCATTATTGCATCCTGCATCCATTTATTTAATATTGCAACCGTTTAATCAATTGAGTTGTGTATCCATACTTTTTTCTACTGGTAAATAACACTATTTTAAAAACACTTTTAAGTAGAAATAACTTAATTTTCACTAACATAGTGACGATCGTTTTCAACCTGGTGTAGGTCATCATCAGACACAAGAGCCTGATGATGACCTACACCAAGTTGAAACGATCGTCACTATGCAAGTGAATATCAAGTTATTTCTACTTAAAGTGTTTTTTTTTTAAATAGTGTTGTTTATTTAATATTGAAATAACCATTTATTTGGTTAGTCTGTGGTGAGACCAATTAGTCATAACAGACCTCACACTAGTCATAACAGAACTCACACTATGTATCCTGCATCCATTTATTTAATATTGCAACCATTTATTTAATATTTAAATAACCATTTATTTGGTTAGTCTACGGTGAGACCAATTAATCGTAACTTACACTAGAGGTTTCGGTTTGAACTCCAAGTCCAGCTCATCAAGGATCCATTCGAAGAGTTTGTAATCGGCTTGTCTCAGCAGCCGCAAATGCTTCTTTCTCATGTCGATCATTTCTTTCATATTGGTTCTAATAGGCCCTGGCACCTGCTTGCGTCTGAGTGGTTCCACGTACTGTGTCAAATTACGTATGGCGCCAGTGAGTAGAGCAACTGGAAAAAATTAATAAATAAATAGAGACATTCAATTCAATTCATTTAGCCAAAATAACAGTCCAAAACAAGTAAGTCTATAATCTAGTACAAATCACTTTATTGTACAATTATAAAATTAGAGCTATTCACAGGTAAATATTGATTGGTAATATTAATTAACAACTTAGTAGTTGTTAATTTTCCATTTTTTTAAATATGTAAAACTAGCTGTCCCGGCGAACTTCGTATCACCCTCTCCCCCCCCCCCACAAATGTCCCCCCCTCTTCACCCCACAAATGTTCCCCCTTCATGCCACCCCCAAAAAATGTCCTCCCCCAAATGCCCTTCATTCCCCCACAAATCCCCCTTCATGTCAACCCCCTCTTTCCCACCATATTTCACCCCCCTCTTCAACCAATTGGCCCCTTCATGTAACCTCCCCCAAAATGTCACCCCCCAAATGTCCCCCTTCATGTCACCCTCAAATAACCCCCTTCATGTCACCCTCCTCTTATGTCTCCCCTTCATATCACCCCCCACGAAAAAATGTCACTAAGTAAAAATATCTACATCCACTCGCTTTATTGATGGAAAATTAAAAGAAATCTGCAATATACTAATTTTTATATTTTTAGCGAGTGGATAATAATCAATATTAATCAATGCTGAAAGTTGCCAAAAAAATTTCACCAGTCTCGGAATCGAACCCGAGAATTCTGCGTGGAAGGCAGAGTCGCTATCCAACAGACCACCGTGGTCGTCTTTGGGAAGACCTATATTGTAGCATCTTCAACTACACATCGATTTCATAGGAGCATTATTGTTTGGACTGGATCAAAATGGATGTCATGTTTGATAGGTTAGGTCATTAATTTACTAATTATTTATTAATTATAAAGAGATTTTCTTATATATTAATACATATTATGTTAACCAGTGCTTTAAAAATTCAAACGAATCCAAAATCATCTAAATCGGTTCAGCCGTTCTCGAGTTATAAGCGAGCGTACAGACACCAACTCTCTTTTATTAATATAGATAGAAGATAGATGAACAAGAGTCTTTTCTCAGACTTACTTTATTTCAAGTCGTACACTCTCCGTGCCGAGACACAGCCGTGTTGCGGATATGTGTGTCCCGGGCTCAAGTGTGCAACTCAAACTCATATGTATATGCTTGAGCATTAGGCTAGGCGTACACCGGTTAGTCAAGACAAGACAAGATTAGTCACAGTACTTCACATAGTTGCTTATGAAGCAACACACACCGATTAGTCATTGCCTTGATGTGTGCTGCTTCATAAGCAGCTATGTGAATTACTGTGACTAAACGTGACTAATCTCGTCTTGTCTTGACCAACCGGTGTACGCCCAGCCTAAACTTTAGCCACATGCTGTGTAGCACACAAAAATCGAGCAAGTTTGGATGTAGGGATTGTAGGGACGTCTTATAATGTGAAATAATAATATAATAATCGTCTTATAATAAATGGATATCAGTACTCACTTTTCACCTCACGGGAAGTGTAGTCTAGCTTGTGACTTCTGACCTTATCGGCAAGATCGTGTTTCAGGATTTGATTTGCCACTCTTTGCTTTTGAAATCTCAAAGAGAAAATTCGTTTCACATTTTCATCGGCTCTGGAATGAAATGAATAAGAATAAATCATTAAAAATAATAGACCCACTTATCAACATCAATTGATTTTATGAAGAAATCCTAGATCTTCTGAAAGGCCTTTGGTTCTTAAAGTATCACATAATTATTGTATTTATGTCCTCTCAAATTTAAAGCTTCAACTCTCTTTTCAATTATTAAAGTGAATTCCAATGTCTAATATCAATTGCGCATTAAGATTGATATACTGAGAATTAAGGTAGGCCTACCTACTTTCCAAAGTTTCTATTGTTCTACTATTAGGCTAGGCGTACACCGGTTAGTGAAGACAAGACAAGACGGGATTAGTCACAGTACTTCACATAGTTGCTTATAAAGCAACACACCGATTAGTCATTGCATGGGTATGAATTACTGTGACTAATCTCGTCTTGTCTTGTCTTGACTAACCAGTGTACACCTAGCCTTAAGGCCAAAAATTATCATGCGAATAAGCTGTGGCAAGCTTGATCAAGTTACAACTTAGGTAGGCTACTACTGTATAGTTTTAGAGAATCTCTAAGGTACTTACGTTTTAAGCTCTTCTGATTCTGAAAATAGATGAGGAAATCTTGTCAAATCAATGTCCGCACGTTTCTTTAAATCTCCAGATTTCGAAGGATGATGAGGAGGTAACTTCTCAGGCCTTTCCCAAGAAATAGGCAGGACACTCTTCATTCGAACAAACGGTTTCACAATTACCGCAGTTTTACAATTCATTAATGTGATACTGAAATGCGAACGCATCATTTTAAGTCAACAAAAGATTAAGAATGCTTGAAAAGATAGTTATTGTAGAAAATAAGTTGGGATATTGAACAAATCAACCTAGAGTTGAGCTGGTGCTGAAGAATTAAATTTGAGGTTATGTTATTTTTGTATTGGCTATCAGCTGGAGCCATGAGATGGAGATCTTGGTCTGGAACGAGGAATGAGCGAATATCGAATATAGCAGGAGCCAATTAACTTGTCATAAATCAGCTGATCCAGTAATAGTTAAACAGTGATTTCGACTTAATAATCAAAAGGCTTGAAAGTCTAAAGAACCTTTAAAGTCTTTAAAAGACCTTTTTAAAGAAGATCTTTCAAAGAATAACTTTTTAAAAGACCTTTTCAATGATCTGCGAGATTCAGCATTTGTAGGTTAAGTATTGTGATATTGCTCTTTGAAACAGCTGATTTCTGACAAGTTGAATTGGATCCTGCTATAACTTGTAGGTTATGTTTATGAATTTCTCCTAAATATCCATTATTTATTATATTCTTCTAATTATTATCTAAAAATAATATGACAACTCTACGTCCATTCACCTGTAACGATCTATTGAAATATAATGGCGTGTAAGTATAATTTTCTTTCCATATAGAGTCCTTTTTATATTTCTAGAATAAACTATCAAAGACCACAATGTAAATGACAATAGATTGGCTCAGTAACCACACATAAATCCAGTCATCTTGATAAATTCATGGAAAAAATACTTTATCTTTCACATAAATTCATTCCTCTATATATTTTTAATAATAATAGAAGTTCAGGTAAAAATGTAATCAACATGAACATGAGATGAAAGCTGCCTATTTTAATCGACATGACAGTGTGAAATTACAAATGTTTCTGTTTTTTTTTTCAGGAATCTAGATCCACTAACCGAGACTGTATCCTTTTATGCGTTTGTATACATATATAGTTTTATTTTATTCACTATCGTACTTAATGAGTTCCATAATTGGCAACAACCTCATTATTCTTTTTAAATGCTATTCAGCTTACAAAATTAGAGGTTACTTGCACTCCTTTTTACTGTCTTTAAATCTAAAATCACTCAAAAATAACATGCAAACCCTGTATAATATATGTCTTTTTTACTATACAAATTAGTCGATCTACCCACTATACCCGGTTCATTGAGAGTTGACAGAAAGGCTCCTCCTGTCGGCACGGTCCGGCCAATTCACAAGCGGTCCTAGCGCTATTCTATACTGCTATACTAGGATAGGAATGTTTGTGTAAGGGATGACAGTGACCTGAAAACTGTCACTCTTCCGACGATGACCTTGCTCTGTATTGGCCCAGCGCTCTGTCCCGTTAGTTTTTAGGAGGAGCCTTTCTTTCAACTCTCGATGAACAGGGTATAGGTAATCATCCAGCCATTTATCAAGCGGCCTTAGCTTAACAGTTCGTTTTGTCACACGATGCTTTTCTTATAATTATTCCGCTGTTTATTTTATTATTTTTCAATTTCAATTGAATCCTTGACCGATTGCTGCCAGTATGGTCTCTCTTTCTACATGCAGTACTTGGCGCATTGGCCCGAGTACTTCCTAGTGGCCGAATCGGCCAGTGGCGAGATAATGGGCTACATCATGGGCAAATCGGAGGGTCACGGCGAGAACTGGCATGGTCACGTGACGGCTCTCACTGTGTCGCCTTACTACAGGAGACTGGGACTGGCTGCTAATTTAATGACCACGCTGGAGGTGGTTTCTGAGAAGTAAGTTATAAATTTGATTTCATCTTTTCATTTTTTTTATCGTATGGCTATTTTATTGGTGGGGAGACCCTTACGGATAGGTTCCACCTCGCCTCATTGCACAATTTTTTGTGTCGGTCACCCATCCGAGAGCGATCTGGAATGTTTGTTACTTAACCACATGATTACTTAGCAACCGCTCTCACCAAGTGACAACTCACTTGCGGAGTCCGATCTCACTAGACGTCAAACCTGCGAAATAAGTAGAAACCAATATGAAAACAAACAATCTTTACATTTATCTATTATTATTCTTGTCTAAAGGGTATAATTTTTCTAGGATGGCGATTGAATCGAACGAGTGTTTCTCAGTTGTTTAATAAACTATTATTTTTCGCTAGGGATGATGCCCACATAAGCTCTAAGCTTTTGGGTGGATAATAGGAAGGATTATGATGAGAGATGAATGAACCTTCAGCTTTAGGTGGGTTCTGAACCACCTGGAAGCGATTTGAGGCTCATAAATTTTTGTATTTAGAAGAGCCGGTCACCGTTACAACGGGAGTGGTAGGCGCTGTCTCTTATCTAATCTCACCGATTAGACTCGCCTCTGCCACTAGGATATGAATAAATGAATCAGTCCCCCACTCAAACAGCTTTTGGATTCAAAAAGCATTAGGAATGGTTCAACCTTATATCTAATAACCTTGGGTCCATTCATCTCATCATCCTTCCCATTACCTACACAAGCCTAGAGCTTATGTGGGCTTCATCCCTAGAAAACAAATTGAAGCAATTTAATGTAGTAGTGCAGGTGATATTGTAATAGTTATTGAAAACTATTCAATAGTTCCATATTGAATAAAAAGACTCGAAGTTGTCTCAATCACAAATTTATTGAAATATCACTTATGTTTCCATTGTGACAATAAATTCCATTGAAATAATGAAATTATTTTGATTTTTTCCAGGAAAAGATGTTATTTCGTGGATCTTTTTGTGCGTGTCAGCAACAAGAACGCTATATCTATGTATAAGGCTTTGGGCTATGTTGTGTACAGAACAGTACTAGAATATTACTCGGGTGATCCTGATGAAAATGCATTTGGTATGTATAGAAAAATTATTATTGTATCAGTATTCTATGTTATTTTCTTATCAGTATCAGTATTCTCTGTCATTTTCTTAAATAATTATTTCCTTGAATAATTTTCCAATTGATTGAGAAAGTCGTTCTTTCATGAATGAACTTCAAAGATAGAATGATAGCCAAACTCCTCCTTGTTTTGGTGAGTGATTATAGTAGAAAAATGATTCATGAATGAACTTTAAAAATAGAATAATAGCAAAAAGATTATGTTAACTTGACGAGTGATTACATGTAAGTTTTGTCTTTTGATGATCGAGTTTTTTTCCAACTCAATGAAATAAAAGAAGGCTATAAACAAAGGTATTTCGAAAGCATTTGATTAAGCTTTGAATATTATATTCCAGTACTCTTTATAACACATGGAACAATACGAATTCCATTTCAGATATCAACTAATTTACTAACTTAGTCTTCAACTAAACTAATAACTTATTTTCTAATTTACTAAAAGCGAATTTTCTGTTTCAGATATGAGAAAAGCGTTATCAAGAGACGTTGGGAAAAAATCTGTAATCCCACTCGATCATCCAGTAAGACCAGAAGAGGTGGACTGATGATCGAGTGGATCCAAAACTACCTCCAAACTATCTACACAAACTACTGTTCAACCCAAGAAAAGTGTTCAAAAGCATGGTTTTATGTTAAGGTTTAGTCCATTATTATTATTGGTTTTGATAGATTTCTTCATTTTTATTCATTATTTATTGTTTTCAATCAATTTTACAATTTCCGTTTCTTGTTTTTTAAAAACTTGTAGAACTGATAACAATAATGTAAAACGTCCCCATATTTGGAATTTATCGAGAAGTTGCCACTCCCACTAGAGTACAGTGACTAGGACTTTCTATACTCTGTCTCTGTACAATTGACTAGAATAGTGGAGTTGATCACTTTTCAATTATTTTCAATGAATTGAATAACAATAGATTACCGAATTTTCAGTTAAGTTGTGTTGAAAAATTGCCATCAATATTGTCTATTGACAATAAAAGAAGATTATGATAGATAAAACGTATTTTTCTCAGTAAACCCAATTCTGATGTTTTATTATAAAATAAAGCAACGATGTGATCTAAGGATGTAAAGAGTAGTTCTATAGTTGAATCGTTTTTACCTGCTTTCCACTATAAATGTAGTCAAGTCTTGAATATTAAATAAATATAAGTTACACTCACATTCGAATATCGTACAAGTCGTATAACATAACAGATTATTCAAGAATGCTTAGTCAAAGAAAGGATTATAGAGGGTTTTCTTTTTTAATCAAGAAGTAAAGCAAGATTAAATTCAAATCAAAGACGAAGTTAAAGAGGATTAAATCCAAATAAATTTTATTCACTAATAAACTTGTTTTATAAGTCATGGCTGCCTTAAATTTTGTAATGAGTAGTATGAAATACATTTATTACTCATGTGAATAGAGCGCTTTCGGACTTAACGTCCATCATCAACATTTTGAGTTAAAATGCTGCTATGTCGTATTCAAACAAGTTTAAAGTGAATTATTAAGAAAAAGTACGTGATGGAGAATAAAATTGAAGAGAAATCGTATAGCTAAAGAAGAAAATTTTATGATATGAAATGTAAATTATTATTATTATAACCTCTTAATAAAGAAGACGAAACGAGACCACCAAGGTTACTAGAAATTTTATCTAAATCTACTAGCCTTGGAAGTCAACAACTTCGCCATAGCCTTGTTAGCCGCAGTCACTGTATGGTAATCCACCGTCCGGGGACATCTCAAAACTAGATATTTGGTCAAAAGATGTCACCAAACCGAGGGCACCCATGACGTACGTTGCCCGGCCCACACGCGGTGAGGTACCAGCAAGGTTGATACAGAAAAATTTGGACATTATTTCTGTTATACCTTGCCGGACCATCACCATTCGAGGACGTAAGGCTTGTGGGCCACGGGAATGCTGATGATGCTACACACCCTGCTATGATAGCACGGAGGGAGGTAGTGTTGGAGTCGAGAGACAATCCATGGTGTACCGCCACAGATCACCTCTCTCCTGCCAACCAAACAGTATTCCCAATTTGGAATAGAAATTTTGAGAAAATTAAACATACTTCCGCTGGGTCTTCTGCGGTAAAAGAAGGGTGGAGCCTACCTATTGGAGCACTTTCCAGTAACTATCAAAAACTTACACAAACAGACCTTATTCAACAACTCTCCCCCTCACCACCTAACAAAGTTGAACAAAAACCAGAAACGGCGAACCCCCCCCCCTCCCATCAAGAATACTGAACATCATCAAAGGCTTCAGAGGAACAGAACCTCTCAGAAGCCTTTCGAAGATCTAATCAAATTTAGAGTCACCCTTCTTTCACCGCAGAAAACCTGGAGAAAGTATTTTCTAAAAACATTATGAACTTTAAAAAAGACATGTAAGTTATAAAAATGATTTCGCGAGTAAAATAATTATTGAATTGATGAAACAATTCAACTGGTAGAGCTAGTGAAGCTAGCCTACCGTTGCAATCACAGAACAATAATAATAATTTTTTATTATTGTTCTGTTTACTTTCAACTTGTTTTTATACAACATAGCAATCTTAAATTATTCTGTAATTAAAAGAAGAAATTATTACTCACGTGAGTGGAGCGCTTTCGGACTCTACGTTGTTTATCAACACCGGGTTTTCAAGTTTCATGAATATTATTGAAGAGTACCGTACCGTATATTTCTGTGAACGCTGCTCTAACCTTGTATATCCTTAAGCAGTAGACTTCGTATTCCCATTGAATTATTTTCATTATTCTAAAACACTCTTCTGAAAGTGGATTCTGAAACTTGGTAATCTGGAAGAAAAAATCTCTTAGATCAACTGGGCAATAAAGCCAATACAATATGATAGTATACTGTGTAATGTATCTGAATAATAATGAATCATGCCACATACTTGAGAAACATAAGAATAATAGTTCTTACCAAGATGCAAATACCTAATTGCCCATTCAAAACGAACATACAAATAATAATAATACTATGCATCAAATTTACTACAACACAGCTGTGGATGCAACACATTACATTCAATTCATGCACACACTATACAATGTAAAAGTGCCATGGACTTGGAGCTGATCAAGAAGAGGAGCTGGAATACTGTAGGCCTATCTGTAATCTGAAACATACTTAGAAGGCAAAATAGGAATTGAGTACAATTTTTAAATAAAATTTGAAACTTGATCTGTAACTTATCACTAAGCATAATAAATAATTTGCCCTCCTGAACCGCCAGGAGTGGACCTAATCTGTAATTTATGACTTGAATAAATAATCAATTTCAATCAATAACTACACCTCTCAGCGTGTGTGAGAGAGTGCACTAAGCTACTGCGCTCTCCTAGCATGTGTAGGAGAGCGTCTTAAGACATGAGAATTCTTATAAATTCTCAAGAATATAATGCATCTACAAGAGTTTTGAACTCTCAACGACACAAACTAATGTGCCAGGAACGTATCCTTGAAATATAACTTTATTCTAAAATAACTTTAAGGCCAGGAGTAACCCGGATCAAAAATATTTATAGCTAATGCAAATACTGTAAAACATCTCATGACTAACTGCATCTCTCAGCGTGTGTGAGAGAATGCCCTACTTTGCTGCACTTATCTAGCATGTGTAGATATGTGTATTCTTGAATAAACTAGATGAATGCTCTAGTAAAAAATTATAACTAATCCATAATACTAATAATTACTACGATATGCACCTCTCAGCGTGTGTGAGAGAGTGTCTTAAACTATCGCCTTTTCTAGCATGTGTAGAAAAGTACTCAATCAAGGATATTTTGAGTTACTACTCAAAAATATTCTAGGCTTTCAGGATTCTATTGTGAGTTTATAACTCATAATAGAATCATTGATATAGCATGCAAGTTAATACTTATTACTAAGGTAAGATATGAATTCTGCCCCAAAGCTATAATCAAGAATTATAGCTTCCCTTCCCAATGCCAACCAGCAAAGGCTGGAGGCAATACTACTATAAGATAGAAATTAATTTGAATCAATTAAAATAAATCAATAATTATTCTGTATTCATACCCCCTTCCCTGAGCCCAACTCCCCTTGCTGAAGGCACTAATATCTAATATTTACAATCCAGTCTCATATAACAGATCCCACCATCAGGCTGCAGTGTAATAGTTACCACCTCGTCATAAAATTGATGCTGGACTGAGCCCGCAATCATAGTGACAACGCTGTAGAACTACCACACAGAGCACTGACTGAGAAAGCAATACTTGACTAAAAACTGTAAATATCCTACAGGGACCCTGACAGCTCAATCCCTATTTATGGTTGTTACCTTGCACCATATCCTTTTACAAACCATGAAACAGTACCACATATCCCATCGCTGCGGATGGTGGGAAAATGATTCAGTCACATTCACTATGGTGTGCTGCTATAAAAGCTCACAACCAAAAAGTGTTTAGACAACACGCCCAACGCAAAACTCGCTTGATGGCGTGGTACTGCCTGGATTGAGCGGGAATATGTCACATGACTAACAACCACAAACATCCCACCCCCTATACCCTTCTATTCCAGGAGAATGTTAGCAAGGTCTAGCCTAACTCTTTAACTTGTAATTTGAAAGAAGGATACCTCATACCAAAATCACCCATCCACATCTTGACAATCCATGGACTTTCCAGGAGGATTCTTGGAATTATTCCTAGTGAAGGCGCTCTAAATAGGTGTATTCCCGTAAATGAATTTTGTTTGAGTGGACAATTCATGTATCCTGTTGAAAAAAACTAATATTATTATATAGTCGTTTAAAATTTGTTAATAATTGTTTTTAACAATTCACAATTGAATTTAGCAACTTCTAACAATTCAAATTACAACAAATACATCTCAGCCAACAGGCTATAGTGGAATTAAAATTAAAAATTATTTTCATAATAAATTTATATTTTTTTTAAGCTGCATGTGAAAGATTAAATTTTTCATCAAATTTCATCCAATAAAATGATTAAAATTGGACAGCTGATTAGGTGAGGTATCCTCACACACTGGATATCCATATATCATGGTTTGTTGTGTTATAACAGTAAATGTCCAGTGTATGGGTAGCCTACCTGACCAAGTTAGCGGTTTTAGTCAAGGTTGTTCTATTAGACCAAATTATTGAACAATTTGACATGAGTAATTAAACGTTGTAGTTGCTCGATTTAATTATGGTTTTAAACTTAGTAGTGCTCAGGTAATTAAATTCATAGTCTCCATTATTTAGAATACTGGATTTTTTCAAATATAATGTTTTCACAAAGTTTACTGTTATACTGTTAATAATTCATTTTTTCACTAACAAATAAATGAAATAAAATATTTAGTTGACATTATGGAAGATTTTAGATATTTATGTAATAAAATATAAAGAATAATTTTTTATTATCATTATTCTGATCATTTTTAACTTGTTTAATACGTCATAGCATTCTTAAATTATGTACTTAATAGTGTATAAACAATAACTCACGTGTGTGGATCCTTTTCAACACTGAAATTGAAGAGTGTTATTCTGAAGAAATGCTGTTCTAATCTTATGTGGACTCCTTTTCTCCAGTATATCAACAATTTCATATTTTCAATGTTGCCTCATCCAAGTTGCAGCTGAAACTATCTTGGTAATCTGGAATAAAAAATCTTCATTAGATAAAGTGAGTTATAAAATATATAAACAAGACAGTACACTTATATATTGTATCTGGATAATAATGGATCATGAAACTTACTCATGAAGATAAACCTGGAAGAAAAATATTCAATTGATCAACTAATGTAGCTAAAGGTTCTTGCTGAAAAAAGAGACTTCACTTTAAGAATAACTCTACCTGAGATGTACATGTCTAATAGTACATGTAAAATATAGGACGTAAGGCTTGTGGGCCACGGAAATACTGTTCATACTACACACCCTATGACGAAGGGAGGTAGTGTTGGAGTCGAGAGACAATCCATGGGGTACCGCTACAGATCACCTCTCTCCTGCCAACCAAACAGTATTCCCAATTTGGAATAGAAATTTTGAGAAAATGAAACATACTTCCGCTGGGTCTTCTGAGGTAAAAGAAGGGTGGAGCCTACCTATTGGAGCACTTTCCAGTAACTCTCAAAAACCTACACAAACAGACCTTATTCAACAACTCTCCCCCTCCCCACCTAACAAAGTTAAACAAAAACCAGAAACGGCGAACCCCCCTCCCACCAAGAATACTGAACATCATCAAAGGCTTCAGAGGAACAGAACCTCTCAGAAGCCTTTCGAAGATGTAATCAAATTTAGTGTCACCCTTCTTTCCCCGCAGAAAACCTGGAGAAAGTATTTTCTAAAAACATTATGAACTTTAAAAAATACATGTAAGTTATAAGAATGATTTCGCGAGTAAAATAATTATTGAATTGATAAAACAATTCAACTGGTAGAGCTAGTGAAGCTAGCCTACCATTGCAGTCACAGAATAATAATAATAATTTTTTATTATTGTTCTGTTTACTTTTAACTTGTTTTTATACAACATAGCAATCTTAAATTCTGTAATTAAAAGTGAAAATTATTACTCACGTGAGTGGAGCGCTTTCGGACTCAAACGTTGTTTATCAACACCGGGTTTTCAGGTTTCATGAATATTATTGAAGAGTACCGTACCGTATATTTCTGTGAACGCTGCTCTAACCTTGTATATCCTTAAGCAGTAGACTTCGTATTCCCATTGAATTATTTTCATTATTCTAAAACACTCTTCTGAAAGTGGATTCTGAAACTTGGTAATCTGGAAGAAAAAATCTCAATTAGATCAACTGGGTAATAAAACCAATACAATATGATAGGATACTGTGTAATGTATCTCAATAATAATAAATCATGCCACATACATGAGAAACAAAAGAATAATAATTCTTACCAAGATGCACATACCTAATGGCACATTCAAAACGAACATACAAATAATAATACTATGCTACAAAGTTACTACAACACAGCTGTGGATGCAACACATTACATTCAATTCATGCACACACTATACAATGTAAAAAGTGCCATGGACTTGGAGCTGATCGAGAAGAGGAGCTGGAATACTGTAGGCCTATCTGCTGTAATCTGAAACATACTTAGGAGGCAAAATAGGAATTGAGTACAATTTTCAAAAAAATTGGAAACTTGATCTGTAACTTATCACTAAGCATAATAAATAATTTGCCCTCCTGAACCGCCAGGAGTGGACCTAATCTGTAATTTATGACTTGAATAAATAATCAATTTCAATCAATAACTACACCTCTCAGCGTGTGTGAGAGAGTGCACTAAGCTACTGCGCTCTCCTAGCATGTGTAGGAGAGCGTCTTAAGAAATGAGAATTTTTATAAATTCTCAAGAATATAATGCATCTACGAGAGTTTTGAACTCTCAACGACAAAAACTAATGTGCTAGGAACGTATCCTTTAAATATAACTTAATTCGAAAATAATTTTAAGGCCAGGAGTAACCCGGATCAAAAATATTTATAGCTAATGAAAATATTGTGGAACATTTCATGACTAACTGCATCTCTCAGCGTGTGTGAGAGAATGCCCTACTTTGCTGCACTTATCTAGCATGTGTAGATATGTGTATTCTTGAATAAACTAGATGAATGCTCTAGTAAAAAATTATAACTAATCCATAATACTAATAATTACTACGATATGCACCTCTCAGCGTGTGTGAGAGAGTGTCTTAAACTATCGCCTTTTCTAGCATGTGTAGAAAAGTACTCAATCAAGGATATTTTGAGTTACTACTCAAAAATATTCTAGGCTTTCAGGATTCTATTGTGAGTTTATAACTCATAATAGAATCATTGATATAGCATGCAAGTTAATACTTATTACTAAGGTAAGATATGAATTCTGCCCCAAAGCTATAATCAAGAATTATAGCTTCCCTTCCCAATGCCAACCAGCAAAGGCTGGAGGCAATACTACTATAAGATAGAAATTAATTTGAATCAATTAAAATAAATCAATAATTATTCTGTATTCATACCCCCTTCCCTGAGCCCAACTCCCCTTGCTGAAGGCACTAATATCTAATATTTACAATCCAGTCTCATATAACAGATCCCACCATCAGGCTGCAGTGTAATAGTTACCACCTCGTCATAAAATTGATGCTGGACTGAGCCCGCAATCATAGTGACAACGCTGTAGAACTACCACACAGAGCACTGACTGAGAAAGCAATACTTGACTAAAAACTGTAAATATCCTACAGGGACCCTGACAGCTCAATCCCTATTTATGGTTGTTACCTTGCACCATATCCTTTTACAAACCATGAAACAGTACCACATATCCCATCGCTGCGGATGGTGGGAAAATGATTCAGTCACATTCACTATGGTGTGCTGCTATAAAAGCTCCCAACCAAAAAGTGTTTAGACAACACGCCCAACGCAAAACTCGCTTGATGACGTGGTACTGCCTGGATTGAGCGGGAATATGTCACATGACTAACAACCACAAACATCCCACCCCCTATACCCTTCTATTCCAGGAGAATGTTAGCAAGGTCTAGCCTAACTCTTTAACTTGTAATTTGAAAGAAGGATACCTCATACCAAATCACCCATCCACATCTTGACAATCCATAGACTTGACTATTTCCAAGAAGATTCTCGTAATTACTATTGGAGACGCCCTCCATTGATATTGATGTACAGTATTCTCATAAATATGATTTGCTTGAGTGGTCAATTAATACATCCTGTAGGGAAAAGCAAAAGAAATATTAATACATACGTTCATAAAATAAAAATTTTCAATGATTACTATAATTTCAACAATTAGCAAGTTAATTGAATTTTCAACAATTCTGCGATAAGTTACTTTTCTTTGAAATTTCTTCAATAATTTTTTCAAGTATAAAGAATAGAAATATTGAAAGCAGTATTACAATTTTGATGAATGTCATGTGCAGAAATATCTCAAGGATCTAATTAGGTACCAGTAGTCTACAGGTAGCGGTACTTACGTACAGAGACTTTAAAATAATTGTTTAATGTTAATTTAACATTTTACTAATAATTAACACTATTACTGTATAATAATTACGCAGTATTCAAACTATGAAATAAAAATACAGTCTCTGCACTAACTAGTAATAATAGTTGCTAGTCAACATTTATGACACAACACACAACTAGCCTAAATTAGGCTATTATGAATTATAGATCCTTATTTATAGTTAGTGGATAACAAAATTGAAATCAAAATATTAAAATTGAGGAGAGAATTCAGAAAGCTTTCAATAATGAATTAAATTTCATTTAAAATAGGCTAGAAAACAAAATCTGCCTACCTTGTTGAAGTATCCGATACAAGGTTAAATTACGAAATTTTCAAATCCACACATTTCTATTCCACACATTTCACTAATTGAGCTCACTAGTGCTGAAATATCTCAAATGAACCACTTCTAGTGGTTCTTAGTGGTTGAATTTAATATATTTTCTGGCAGAACCAACACAAGTCATGTGCACTTCAGGAGCCGGTTAGCAAGAATGAATGACAAAAAAAGAATGGCTGAAATTTGCTCATCATTGTCAGCTGATTGACTTGAACAGCTGGTTATGATGATGTTGATGATGATATCGGATACTGGTCTTTGAAAGTGAAAATTATTCCCAATAATCTATTTCTCTAGTAAAAAATTAATTTATTATTATCGAGAATAATATTTTCAACAGGAACAATTGAACCAGTTCATTTTTATAAGGTTATTTGAATGATGGACTTGATCAGCTGATGTAAACAACAATGGCGGTTGATTTGAAAATCGTTATTATTTTATATTCATTCAAAATTGAACTAATTGATATCTAAATCTTATAAAGGTTCACAAAATTAATTTCACCCTATTTACAGTAATCCAATTCGAGTAACTAATTCTAGGTTAAAATTTAAATATTGAATAATATTAAGTTAGACTACTGGTATAACGTGTAATCGCGGCATTATGCTTGACGCGAGCTCGGCTTGCCAACTTAACAATGGAATTAGAACTACATTGTTAGGTTGGCTAAGCTGTATTTTCTTCTCAATCATCTGTTTACGTTTTAGCTCTTCCCCTCTTCCCGAAATTTCCATTCTGCTGATTGTCAGTCTACGAGTCTACTATTGTATTGAAAAGTTCCTTACAACATTAGATTTGTTGCATTCTATTCGGTTTGTAATGCAATGTTAGTTTTGTGCAATGGCTGTAGCCAAAAAGAGTAATTATCTACTGTGTGCAAGTTTACTTTTCGTGAATATTTGGTTCGCGAAATGCTCCGGTTTGGAGAATCTGGACACCTATAACTACAAAGATGGTGTGGGGACAACCATGATAATTACCAGACCATCCTCTAATAATGAAGAAACGGAGTCAAGTGTTCATGTTGAAAAACGAGCGGTACCATTTCAGAATGCGAAGGGCAGTAATATATCTGCTCAAGTAAGTTCAAATTCTTCAAGTTGTGCAATGATTTGCAATCTTTTCAAGCTAGCTTTTTACAAGCTTTCAGTTTTTTGTTTACCTGTAAGCTTATTTGTATTCTCATTTTTGAACAGTTGATCGATTACGATTATAAATATGTTCAGTTATAAAACATTGTAGGTCTTGATTTCAAAACCCAACCTAATTGAGCAATCTTTCCTAATATGCCAATCACTGAGAACTCATAGATACTAACCTATTTGTTGAGTAATCTGTTGCATCGAAAGGAAGCATTACAACATAAATCTAATCTAGTTGCTCCACTCCACTCTAAAGTTTGTTGGAAAAATCAGGTCAATTTAGAATATTCCATTGGCGTGATAAGTTATTAGGTTACAAATGAGGCTGTAGGTAAAATCTAGGTAAACAATGTCCTGATTAGTTCAGGTTTGGCTATTCAAAATGTCAAAGTCGTCCAATTGATGTTGTTCCTTTGTTGGTTATTTGAGTTTGAATAACAATATTGTGCAATCCTTTAAAAAATCAATAAGTTACAGCTTGAGATGCATTTGGCCTTTAGACTGTAGCATAGAGCCAATCAAAGTTCAGCAATTAATAATAGTATAATTTTTGTTAATCAACAACCGTTGTCAAAAGTTCTGTACCAACTTTTTCTTATTTTTTATTGAATAAATAAAATCAACCTTGAGGTTTACCCTATTTTTGTCACAATAGTTTCCAAGTATTTTATCCTTCAACAGGGTTTCTTACTGAGAGAAGTATTGTTTTATCACAGCATGAAACATCTTTTTTTCAATTCGAACAAAACAATCAAAGGTTAATGAACTGCATTCGTATTCCAACGTGATGCGCATCAATCATATTTAAAACAGTTGTCGTATTTTAACAGTTGCCGCGAAAATAATCAAGCAATCATCCTCGCATTATAATTCTATTTAAATTGCATTGTGTTCCACAACATAAAACCGCATAATTTCCATTTGAAGTCTTTCAAAAAAGTATTTTCCTAATGGAGCGTTGAAATTTCAGTAAAGTATTCTACAATAACCTGTTATGTTTCATAGAACACAAAATTGATATCTCCAAAGAAATAGCTTTATTGAGCAGAGTACTCAATTAGCAGTTTGTAATTTTTAATTGTTTTATTTAGCAATACTCCAATCTACCGAAAATATGAATCATAAGTTTTTTCTTCAATTCAAAAGATATAAGTCTAAAGAAGTTCTAATAAATTGATGAATCCTCCTATTTTACTTATCATGACGATAATAATTCACTTAAAACATGGTTTTTAAATTATACCAGTCTATTTTTATAAATAAACTTTTAACATGTAGCCTAATATTCATAAAAGTAGACCACTATGTCGTTAAAAGTCGTGTTCAAAGAGAACAATATCTTTCTTGAATATTGTAAAGAAGAGAATAAAACCCGAAATGAAGCGAAACTGTAAGGAAGATGTCCCTTGATTAAGTTTCTAAATACTGAGTAACCTACTATAAATAATATTGATACTAGCACCATAGAGAAGCAACACTCTCTAGTCTGTCTAATTCTCTGTGCTAGCACTAATACTACAATACAAAAACATATTATTCTGCTCTTTCGATTTAAAGAATGTTATAAAGAAACTTTGAAAGTAAAGAAAGGCTTTCAAATTCCCTTGTTAGTTGAGTGATGGCCAAAATTGACACATGCCATTTTTTTTAGAAATTTTTATAGCATAGGTGTTGAATGGCCAAGTATCTGGCGTAAAAAGTATCTGAGGGCAAATAAATCTTCTATTTTCTATTTATTGAAAAAAACACAGAAACAATTAACAAAATAACGCACACATGTTATATTATCTATCTATTCACAATATGTCTCTGTTTACGTTATCATGCATCCATAAACAATATGTCTGTGTTTAATTTATTAACAATACAGGCTAGAAGAAAATTGATATGAGCTAGAATGTATAGCCTGCTATTATCATTTCCCCTACAATTTGATAAATAGTTTTGCAAAGACAATCCACTATAATTAGATGCGGTACTAATATTCTAGAATTGTTAATTGTCTCAGAAATATGCAATTAACTCTTTTACTAAAAAAACTAGGCTACAAACTATATTATGTCTATTTACCATGGTTCTTTTTTTAAGATGTGTAGACTAATATTCTTGCCCGAATCTTGAATGATTTCAATCTTGGAAAGAGTTTCTTCTGTTGAAGCTCCTACAGTTTAAAATTCCCCAATTTCAATTCGATCTTTACTGACAAAAAGAAAGCAATACAATAATTGTATTCTACTGCAGTATAATTTGTCCTGCTTCCCCCAAATTATTTTCCCCCAAAGTTGAAAAATCGATAATGTCTGGAAACCCTAAATCTTAGTAACCTTTCATTGCATTGAGTTGATTTTTCTTCAAAATGTTAGAAATATAATACTTTACAATAATGATCCTCTGTACTTTTACGATAAATCCAATATGTATTTTTTTTTAATCTAAACATGCAAAAAATCAAATTCTCCAGTGATTTTTTGTTGTATTTTTACTAATAAACTTCTTTGAATCTTATTTTCTAGGCGTTCTAGAAATTATCGATTTCTTCTGTAACTTTATTCGATTACTGCAGGTGTAAGGCCCGCTGCAAAGTCATCCACGAACGTGGAAGTAGCCACGCCGTGGATGTAAGGCCGTGAGCCCACGGAGCAACTGCTATCTGACTTCAGTCAGCAACCCAGTGTTGCCAGATAACATTTGACTGGTTTTCGGATAATCGTGTAATCTAACCTATCAGCCAAATGTTATCTGGCAACACTGGGTTGCTGACTGAAGTCAGATAGCAGTTGCTCCGTGGGCTCACGGCCTTACATCCACGGCGTGGCTACTTCCACGTTCGTGGATTACTTTGCGGCGGGCCTTAGACCGGCCATCCATTATTATGGGGCACCCCTGTCCACTGTAAATTCACTCAAGCTCCTTATTTCCTTTCTGGCATACTTTCCATACTGGCAACTTTGTTGCCTAATCAATTTTATACATTAATAGTGTAATCTAGTTGATGATGTTAACATTCAATTTATATAAAATAATTTTCCATTATGATGCTCAATTTTCTAGGCTGTGTATAGAAAATATTGGTGTTTTCTATACAAACTATTTCTCAAATGTTTTTACCTCCTGGACACATTGACACTATTCATATTGCAATAAAGAACTAGGCCTATTTGATTTGATACAAGGAAATTGATGAAAATTCAATTCTGTGAATTTTGAAAATGGATATCCAATTTCATTTGAATTAATAGAGATAAATATAATAGCGAGGGAATGTATAAAAAACAGCAGCTATCATAATTCATTCAGTATTATCTTTTGATTTGTCAGACTGTTTCACAGACATCATGAATCATTGTATTCTGTATACTTATTCTGATAATTTTAATGAGAAAAGTATATGCTTTCCTTATAAATTATTAAAAATTATGAAATGAGTTAAATGAAGATTCGAATCAAGCTTCCAACAGTTTGAAAAAAGAAAATGACTGCTTAAATATAATTGATTACATGAAAATCATCCTCTTTATTGGAGAAACCAATCTGGTACCTTAGTCAACAACATTATATTTTGTTCCACCAAAGATATTGCTATATGGTAAGCCTTCACCGGCATAATGGCTTGGTTTCACGATTCCAGTAGACGTTCAGGTTACTGGAGGCAGGTGGATCATATGATTGTCTACTCTATACAAACAAATAGTCCATTCACACTAGTCCGTGTGCATTGGGCTATTTGTTTGTATAGAGTAGAGACGATCATATGATTCACCTGCCTCCAGTAACCTGAACGTCTACTGGAATCGTGAAACCATGCCATAAGTAAGAGCATAGCGAGTAATTTGCCAGTAGTGAGTTCTGAGTGGAATTTATGTTATAAATATTTGAACTCAGATAATAGTTAGAAATAAACAATCTAAACTTTAATAGACAATTGATAAAAATTTAAAATTATTACTAGAATTATATTAAAAAATGGAAAGGAGGTGGAGATAAAAATATCACTGTTGAAAACTGTTGTGATTCACTGTTGAAAAAGAGTTCAAAGGAACTTGAAAGCGCTTCAGTCCAGTGAGTAACATTTATGTTATTTACAGTAAAATTTGACTGCATGTCGTCAATTCTAGTGTGGAAACAATAGATAAAAATGGATAATAGTTAGAAATAAACATTCTAAACGTTAATTGAAAATTCATAAAAATTTAAAATAACTACTAGAATTTAATTGAAAAAAAAAACTGAATCCAATTGAATTTAACCATCGTAAAATTATATCATCTAACAGAACCAATGCAAAGAAAACCAATGCAATGACGTCATTTTACGGTGGTTAAGTTCAATTGGATTTTCGTGCATCTGGCCGAAATTATGAACAGAATAGAATCAATGATTCATGATAATCTAAGTGATTGTATACCAGCCCTTATTTCCCAATTTAAAATAATTCCACCAAGGAATAGTAGGTTGAATTGAGCTTTTCCGTAGAAATAATCCAAAATCAGTGTTTGCACCCTTATTGCTCAAAGGAAAAATAATGTCAATTGTCACTAAGTCTTTTATGAATAGCTTGCCTCTTAATAAATTGTAGGATGCGGGTTTTGAGTCATGGCTGGTGTTTGTGCGTGCGGGCAGGCGAGTGATATGCTGTTTAATCTGTTTGTCGCTTAAAATTTGACCTTTGACAGCTTTTACAGTCCCTGTGTTAGTCATAGGCCAACAAAGATTAGATTGCAGATATTTGACTCCTGGTCAAATTGTGTGTATGTGTGTGTGTGAGTTTGAACTAGCGGGTCAAATATCGACCCAAACGTTGATGTCTCTATTTTTTGTCTTTTGCTGTCAAACTAATGTGACAACACTCGAGTTGACTGACACTCTGTGTGACAATGGATTGAATTTGTGGTGAATGCTTTGTTTTGCCTGCGATTAATGAAATTCATGCCCGCTTTCCTGACTATTTCATTGCTGAAAGTAAACTGGATATATTGAATTTGCTATGTTCATGTCTGTTTTCATTTTCCTGGCTATTTCATGGCTGAGTTGTATTTTTCATGTTTATTCTGCTTTTATTTCCCTGTCTGAATATATTCTGGATATGTCGAATTTCCCATGCTCATATGAGATGTGACAGAAACGAGCTCTTTTATAGCCTTATTATTTTGCTCTGAGATGAGAATCTTTTCAGATGAAGATAGAAGTCGCCATCTCTCATCATCACCCCTCTCATTACCCACGCACAAGCCTAGAGCTCATGTGAGCATCACGCCAAAAAAAAAAGAAAAGAGCTGTGGCAACGTAATAAAAGATATTAAATTATATATTATTAATTATTATTAAGATATTAATATTAAATTAAATTTTTTCAGTTATGAAAATGAATTCAGTATTGTACACTTTATTGTCTAAATCTTTGTGTCACAATTATTGAATATTTTAATTAAATTGAATTTAAAAAAATATTGTGTTGTCAGTAAAAATTCTTTTTTTTTTTTTAACTAGAATGAAACCAAATTTTCATAGTTGTTGTGAGTTGCGAAAATGAAGTTTCACAAATTCTGTGTAAAGTGTAATTCTGTGTAAAGTTTCAGTAATATATAACTTTTCCCAAGTAGATTATGTAAGGATAGGCATTGTTATGTAATTAGAAAATACAGTTTCCCATAAAAAGTGAATCATTTAATTTGTAATGGATAAATTTTGCTGGCGAACAAGAGTCTCTTATGCCATAGATCGAATGCACTAATACAGTATCTATAAAGTGTATATTTTGTTTTGTTTATGGCAAATAAGATTTATTCTTATTCTAATTAATCTATCCCCTCATTAAATCATTTCAAAAAGTCACCAACTACTTACAGCTACAGCACTTGGAAATTTACCACATCCCCAAATATTGTGAGCACTGATACAAAAATACAGTTGAAATTAAAATAAGTAAATAAACAAGTCTGGTCTACAGTATCATTGAAATGGTTGATAGTTCAGCTAATATAGGCTACTGCCGGCAGCGCAACATGAAAATAAAATTACCATCTCTAGTTTTATACTGTTAATATTATTTCTAAATACAGTAAAGTATCTGAAACCTACGATATGATCATTAAATCAATAAAAAATTCAACAATTTTTACTTCTGCTTTTGAAAAGAATGAACCAGATTATTAGTGAACTAGTTAACAATAATTATTATGTTAGCCTTACTATTGAATTGAATCTCAATTTTTACAACAATTTTTACTACTTCTGCTTTTGAAAAGAATGAACCAGATTATTAGTGAACTAGTTAACAATTATTATGTTAGCCTTACTATTGAATTGAATCTCAATTACTCAACTAAATCCTTTCTGTAGAACAATCCATCCCCTTTACAATTTAACACAGTGTCTCACTGATTGAAGAGGAAATGGATAATGTAAACTAGATACTAGACAGGCACAAACACGTGATGGAGGAGAGGCGAAAGAGAGAAAAAGAAGAAAAGAGAGAGAGTGAGAGAGAGGTCCAATTTAATCCAACAGCAACAGTGTGAATGAACAATCCATTCAAACAGAATGAATTGGTTTAAGCCACTCCAGTGGAATAGACCCGACCAAGATGGAATAAATCCATTTTCTTCAATTGACAACACCAGACTAGGGTCTGTCGTTCGAACAAGCCGTTCCGGGGCGAAATCGATGCTTAGCCAAACAGAATTAAGCTGACTCATCAATTTTGAACGCAGTTTGGGAGGAACCGTTGAGTTTGAACAGTTGACACCGATCAAATTTGTGAACTAATGTTTGAAATTATTGAACCACTACAGCTGAAAACTAATTTATGAATTACTATGATTAATGAGTATTGGTCAAAATAAACAGTATTTATACCTAAATTTAAATACTTGAATTTAAAATTAAATAATAAAAAGTAAAAAAGAATTTGAATAAAAAATTAAAATTATTTTAAATTTAAAATACCCAACCTTAGTACCAGTAGAATACTGAAATATTACCATTTCAGTAATTTTTATTTTTGCTAATAATGTATTATTAAATTATTTTATTAATGAATTATAATACTTGAATTTTATCACCACTAATGAATGATTGAAGCAATGAGCTAATAATTTTGATTAGTCTATAAGTTGAAATTTTCAAATTTGTTCAATAAAATTTGTGTATTGCAGAGATTGTTTTGAAATTGCCTGTGAAAATTGGCTAACGAGGGTTCTTAAGTGTTCAGATGAAGTTCCGATCATTGCTAGATAGTTGCCTTTTAATATATTTAAACAATAAATTTTTCAAATGCTTATAGTTATAGCAATTATGATCTATTGAAATGCTCTTTCAGTTCAACTTGAAACCTTGAAAGATTCAAATGTACTCTAAAACACATTAATGAGCCAAACCCAGATCTTAAGATAGAATCAAGATTAGAATTCTCACAAAGATTCAAAGACAATTCAACTACTTATAATAATAAAATACTACTAATAGTTGAATTCTATTTGATTTAAAATTAATAAAAACATAACAGGCCTGCATACAATAGAGCGATATAACAAATTCCCCTATATATAATAAATTGTAGGACTTGAATAAATCTTTAATAGAATTTTTATGTCCACACTTGATTGATTTTTATGTACAGCACAGCATGCTGCATAATTATGTTAAAAATTTGATAGCATGCTGTGCAGCATACAAAATCGACCAAGTGTGGACATACTGATTCATTGTAAAAGTTATGGGATATTAGTCATTTAATAGGCTATCAAGAGTTATGATTTTCTAGATTTCAATAATCAAATTTGATGATGAGTTTTAATGAGCGAAATTATTATCTCATTGCTTTAATCATTCTGTAGAATTTTTTATTTGTCATTCAATAAAAAGTCATCGACTTCGGCTGTTTTAGGTTCAGTAGTGATGATATTACTTATAATTCATCAAGAGAATATCAGTTGAACTACTAAAAAAATTTCCTTGCTTATTGGAAACGAATCTTGTCAAGAAAATACGTTCATTATGTAAAATTTATCTTGGGAAATTACGATTTTCATGCGTTTTTTCACAATAGAAACAATATCAGCAATATTAGCAGGTCAAGATATTATGTTGATCTACTTTTCAATTGCTATCAGTAGTGTTAAGTAATATCTGACTAAATGTATCAAGTGAGGTCAAAATAATTATTTGCTCGATTATTATCTCTAATTATAACTTCAGACATTTCAATTTTTCTAATAATATACTTTCATCATTTATATTGCTCAGTATTTCTCCTTTTTACAATTTCGATTTCATCTTTTTTCCTATCTGATTACAGCTGAAAGTATGTTGATATTATTTCTTAATCTATTGATGTTTAACTTTCTTGATTCTGGCCACTCAAAAATTCTTCCATTCCATTTTTCAATTATTTTTATGTAATCAATTGTCGTTAAGAAATTATCTGTAGCCTATTTTTTTAATGCTCATCATGGCAACAACCTGTTTCTTATCAATTGTAATATTGAACTTGCTGTAATTAAATTCAATAGAAACATTTTGATAATATTGAGTAGGGAAAAATGGCAACGTCAAATTTAAGTGATTTAGATTCAACTGTTGTCAGTTATAATATGCTTTATGAAAATAAATTAGGAGTTCATTCACATTCTTGACTAAATTTGTATTTAATGTTATGTCAGTTTGTAAGGTTGTTGGTGAGGGCCTAGCTATTTGAATTTTCAAAAGTTATTAACTTGAATTTTCAGAGATAAACTAATCATACATCCCTGATAAATGGTTAGTCCATGGTTTGTCAAGATCTCTATGATCGTAGTGTGTCACATAGATTAAAAAAATAATAATAATACTAATAATAAGCGTTTCCTATTCGTTAGGCCTACTCTATTTTTTCAGGGTATTGACCTCTTTGTCGAGTAATATTTTGTTTGCCAATTATCCACTTGCTAGCTGCACTTGGTGTCTTGCATTAAACAGTACTGTTCATTTTGTCCTTGTACTGAACATTCAAATAGCACGGCAAAAGCCGTCCACACGATACAATAATGGAGAGAATGGAGGAAAAGGAGAAGAGAAGGATATGAAGAAGAATGAGGAAGAGAAGGAGAAGAAAATGGAAAAGAAGGAGAAGGAGCAGAAGAAGATTAAGAAGCAGAAGAGAAAATAATGAAAAATAAGAAGAGTAAGGTGAAGAAGGAGAAGGAGAATTAGAAGAAGAAAGAGGAGGAGGAGTAGGAGAAGAAAGAGGAGGTGGAAGAGAAGAACGAGAAGAAGAGGTTGAAGAAGAAGGAGAAGAAGATAATGGTGATAATAAAACGTAGCTCTATCTACGCAGTGGTGGTCCAGATATGCAACAGTGTGTAAATAATCATCACAGGATGATAGGATGAGACTTATCTCATTTTATGAGACAATGACTGTCCGGTGCATTTGAAAATGCTGTCATATGCAATCAGTGCATTTACCATCACCATACAAGTGATTGTTTTTGTCCTTCGGTCTAGGCAAATGTTGTTATTCTCATGGACATCTTTATCCATCATAAAAGTAATTGTTCTTGTCCGTCAGTACAGATAAATTGTTTTCCTCGTGGATGAAATAAGTTCGTTATTGCATTTCATTATTTTTTGTTGGTGCATTTTTCTATTATCGGTCTTGTCAGTTCCTAATTGTTTTCCTCTTGGATGATGTATAAATTTTCTATTGGTGCATTATTATTCCTGGTCTGGACATACTGTTTTCCTCCTAGGAATTAATTTGATGCATATATTTTTTATTTGCAACAAAAATTTCTTATCGGTTAGGGTAGTGTTTGCCTCGTGGGATTGGATTCAATGCATCTATAATCTATTACTATCAGTACAGTATCTTTATCGTATTCTGTTTTAAGGGCTCGTGAAATAAATATTTAGGATTAACGATTGTACGAGAAGAAGCATTCAATCATCATTAAATGCAAAAATATTATAGACAGAAATTTATAATCATATTCATTTAATTTGGCGCTTGGCATTAGATAAATAGATTGATAGTCAGATATTATTTCTTGACGTTGCTGGTGACCGTAGAGTACGAAGGAATAATATCTCTCTATCTATCTATCTTTCTAACGCCAAGCGCCAAATTAAATGAATTTGATTCTACTTCTATTCTTTCCGATTTAATCAACACAACTTGACCTATGAATTATGGCCTATGAATAGAATTAATATCTATTGGAAACCCCTTAAAATTTACCAGCCTATGTAAGCAAAACATCTACGTCATGGGTAAATTTTATTGATTTTGATAAAATTCCACACATAGTACAAACATTTGCGTACTTTTCATAAAGATTAAGGGGAATTATGACTATTTGTATTAAGATAAGGAGTTACTGTGAATTTACATTTTCCCTGTTCATGCGTAAACATTATTACAAACATCAAACATATAGTCACGTGATGTTTTGATATTATTTGTACAGAAAGAACTAGAAATAGCTGACAACAATTATCACTATAAAATCAAAGTTTCGTACTGGCACTAGTTTGCTCTGAAATCTGTTGATAAAGTGACAAAAACATGTTGATTATTCGTCAGTGGACCTTAATTTTATTTCAAAGTTGATAGATTTTCCAATGAGTAATGGTCTAACAAATCATGTACAACTATGATACAAACATAGAATCATAGTAAAATAATCTATGATTCTATGTACAACTATGATACAATCGGGAAGAATATTAGAACTACATTTAAAAAATAATAATATAGTAAGAATATGTATTAAAAATACGTATTCTTGAATCAAATACGGAAATTGAGCTGGAGCTTAAAAACATCTATTGATTTTTATTAAAATATTTTCAAATGAAGTAAATATAATTCAAGTATATGAAGTAAAATTAAGGGTATAATTAAAGGTACTGAAGTATATATAAATTTTCAGTAGCATCCCTACCTACCTGAAACAACCAATAATTAAAGAATTTTCCATACACTTCTAGAGGTACCTACTGCATACAGGTTTATTGGAAATATTTCTGTAAAGCATATTATGTACAATGTAATAAGTATTTGTGGATAATTGGGTTTCATTTATACTGTGTTATTATTCCTGCAAG
The DNA here is from genome assembly GCA_017141395.1 of Laodelphax striatellus. Lineage (NCBI taxonomy): Eukaryota > Metazoa > Arthropoda > Insecta > Hemiptera > Delphacidae > Laodelphax > Laodelphax striatellus. Next base: position 947,177 of record CM029540.1, read on the forward strand.
CATGAATCCTTTCATTCATTTGTCAGACTTATTTTGAGAGAAATAACACGGAAAAAACTTTTTCAACATTAAAAATAGTTACTCTAATCTTGGTATTGTTGTAAAAGCTTAAAATGATGAAAACTAACACAAGAAAAAGCAAATTGTAGGTAAGAAGTGAATCACTCAACATGATTTGCGTTTCATTTCAATGCAAATCTTATGGGAATTGGCAAAAGTAGATTTGTCCGAGCTCATCAATCAAAAGTGTAACATCAAATGGCCACACTGTTATTATACAGTCTCTGCAGTTTAGGCCAAGTATGGAGATTGATATCTCTTGAAGTGAGTCTAAATTAATTGTCAACTTTTACTTCTTTACTATAATATGATAAACGAATATGTACCTTTTCAATATTGTAGTTTAAATGTTTTCTCCTATTTTAATCATCCAATTAATACAATTATGCCCGGTTTTTCAGTCGCTCAATAGACAGTTTATGGATCCAATAGCACTATTGAATCAATAACCATGTGTTTTCAAATGCAAAAAAAATTATTGATTCAATAAGTTTATTGAACGACTGAAAAACCGGGCATTAGACTATTTTTTGCAATTTTTCATTGATATTTTTTTTTCGTTTCTATTTGTTTTAGGTGTACCCCCTACACGATTCACACCAACAGCTAATGGTCCACTGGGCGGGAGAGGGCTCCAATGTGATCTTCTGCCTGGCTCGCGACGCCCAGGGTGACATACTGCACAAGCCGTCAGCTGTTTTCATTTCGTACGACTACGGCGACACCTATGTGAATCGCACCGAAGCTTTTCGGCTGTCGGATTTGAGCGCCAACCTACCGCCCCAGTATGCCGTTGTGGAGAAGTTCTACACGCATCCCAAGTTCAACAGTCATGTGAGTTTTGTGTGGCTTATCAGTTCATTAATTATTTATTCATCACTAATCTGCCGAGTTCGTCTTTTAATCTACAGAGTTCCCCTGTGAATGTATAGACACAGATAAGATAGTAATCTGTGATAAGATAAGTAATAAGATAAGTATTACTATCTTATCTGTGGTATAGAGTTCCCCCGTGACTGTATAGAGTTCCCCCTGGAGTTATACCTGGAAATATACAGATTTTCTATGAATTTTCGGATTTCCTACTGTTATAATACTATAAAAAATGGAAATAAATACAATATAATTGTCGTTTAACATAAGTAACAGTAGTTAGGCTATGCATAAACCGGTTAGTCAAGACAAGATGACATTAGTCACGTTTAGTCACAGTAATTTACATAGCTGCTTATAAAGCAGCACACACCGATTAATCATTGCATCGGTGTGTGCTGCTTCATAAGCAACAGCAGCACACACCGATGCAATGACTAATCAGTGTGTGTTGCTTCATAACCAACTATGTGAAGTACTGTGCCTAAACGTTATTAATCTCGTCTTGTCTTGTCTTGACTAATTGGTGTACGCCTAGCCTTATAGACAACGTCAAATCAAATTAGACTAGCCATCACTTTAGCCATAGTCATATTGAGTTTGAAAATTACGTTATAAACGGCGAGGTGGAACTACCTTCGGGGCTCATCACGGATCAAAGTCCTTCACTAATAATAATAATACTTAGCTTAGACAAAACATAATTATAACATGTAAAATTAAAAATTGAAACTTACTATTACTAGAGTCAGTCATAAATAATCTATTTCAAGGTACTTTATGGTATTGGTGTACTATCAAAAGAAAGTGGCAACCCCTTACAAACTGATAGAAATGCTTTTTTACCTAGATAAAGATGACTGTAATTATTGGCTGTCTTTAAAGGCGGACTTAGGCCTCCAGGGGCCTGTTTCATAGAAGTTTTAGAAGTCTTGCATAGCTGGAAGAAGACTAACCATAGACATTCAAGTTCATGTTATAATAGTTCGTGCTATCGATGTCTGGTGTATGTCCGCTTTGGAGTTTGAACTACACCCAAACTAAACCTTAAGACTGATTCATTATTTTATTAATCAAATTTCTATTAAGTCAAATTTTGCGTTTCATGTGCTGAGAAAAATAATTGAAAAACAATGAAATTGAGAAATGTGATGTAAACAGATTAACATCAGATAATTCGGCTCGAGTATTATTTTTTATTCTTATTGAATTTATGTATTGATGCGTCGAGTGGAAAATAAAACAAAAATTCAATTCCTTGTCTGAGAACCATCTTCCTTCCTTATTGTGAAACCCTACATAATTACACAATCATAATCTAGAAGCCACAGATTTATAATAATTATATAAATAGTATTATTTGTTGTAAAATATCTTGCATTTATAATTTTTACTGTGCTATTTTCTGTTACAGTGCGTGTTTGTGGACAAAGTGAACAAGCACATATTCGTGACTTCGGACTATGGAAAAAACATTGAGAAAGTGGCACTGTCGTTCACACCCAACGAAATTCTATTCTATCCGTTGAGTCCGATGAAAATCCTCTCTTCTGACGATAAGAAAAATGTGAGTATTGGTTATCACATGATATTTCCTCAGATACAAAGTTATGCTGGGTTTATTCAGATTTACTTATGTCAACATTGAAAGGTTCAAAAACGAAATTCAGTATTGTTTTTTCGTTTCATATATCAAAAAGAACCTTTTTCAAAATTAGTGAACATTTTTCAAAGTGAAATAGAATTTCAACCCAATGGGATTAGGTTATAAACGGCGAGGTGGAACTACCTTCGGGTCTCTCCACCAACCAAAGCCATACGCTAGATTGATAGATAGTATTGTTTTGTCAGATAGAGGCAAGCCTCTCAGATGCAAAGTTATGCTAGGTTTATTGAAATTCTCTTACATTAGTGATGAAACGTTTCAAAGACATCAGTACAGTATTATTTTTAAGATAATATGCGAGGTAATTCGCTTAAATAAATGCGCTTCTCATACAAAGATAAGCTAAAAGTCTATAGTTTAAGTTTAAATTTTTAAGTTTATTTAAATTTTTTTTACAACATAGTTAGGGCCGGTTCATGAGCTCGGGATTCAGCCAAGTCCTAGACTAAAACGGGTGGCTCCCGTATCATCGACAAACGTTTTTCTCGACAGGTTAGTGGGTTAGCAGCATAGAGAGCCGTTAGTACATAGTGTCGAGGCTAACGTTTGTCGATGCTACGGTGGCCACCGTTTTAAGTCAGGACAACTAAATCCAAACTCATGAACTTATTGTTCATTTGTCTGTAAGAATTGTAAGAATGAAAGAATACGTGAAACTAATGAAATTAAATAGGCTACATTGCGGAAGAATGATTTTGTGTATGTTTTTCTGCAGTTGTGGGTAAGCGAGGACTTTGGCCTAAGCTGGACCCAGCTGGACCAGAACGTGAAGTCGTTCGCGTGGGCGGCGGGCTTGCGCGTGCGGGGCGGCATGATTGTGGATGAGGGGGAGGGTTGGGGGTCGGGGGCGGAGGAGGAGATACCGCTGGCCATTGAACGCCAGGAGACGGCCAACTCGAGCAAGGCTATTCTGGTCACCGCTCGGCAGAGGCTCACGCTGCTAGAGGATGTGGTCGACTTTCAAGTCAAGGCCGGCTTCTTCTTCGCCAAAAAGAAGGGCAGTAAGGTGGGTTTATAGATGGATTTCTAATTATTTATTATGAAGAAAACATTACTTGAATAGATCGCTAGAGAGAGTGTATAGTAACAGTGTGGACATTGCATTGTCAGACTTTTGATTGGTTAGTTCTAACAAAACCACCATACTTTTGCCAATTCCAATTCTTTTGAAATTAGTATGTTATAGAATGATAGTGGTACAATATAAAGTGATGTTGTAATTTTACTTTGTACTGTTAGGCTAGGCGTACACCGGTTAGTCAAGACAAGACAAGATCAGATTAGTCACGTTTAGTCACAGTAATTGACATACTTGCTTATGAAGCAGCACACACCGATTCAATGACTAATCGGTGTGTGTTGCTTCATAAGCATCTATGTGAAGTGCTGTGACTAAACGAGACTAATCTCGTCTTGTCTTGTCTTGAATAACCAGTATACGCCTAGCCTAAAGGTGGGTTTTCGTTACTGCGACCGAGTGCCGCAGCGTTGCCCGACTCAGCGTTGCCAGATGCAATTGATGAAAAATCCCAACTATTTATAGTTATGTTATGATAATTGATAAGTGCTTCACTTCTAACCTATATTTTGCGTTTGCCAGTATTGATTTCCATCATTTTAAGCTGTCAATGCAATACCAAGAGTAGAGAGACTATTTTCAATGTTAGAAAAGTAAGTTTTGATGTTGTTTCTCTTGAAATAAGTTTGACAAATGAGTAAATAGGTTCATGTTTGCCTGCAATCCCATATCAAAATTCAGAAATTTTACAAAAGTATGGCGGCGGCGGGAAAAAAATGATCTCCACATAGCCTATTGTTATGGAGTGCTTCACACAAATGGCCACACTGTTACTACACACTCTCTGTAGTTCATGCCAATGTTGAAGAATAGAGAATGCGGTTTTTGACGGTAGATGTAGCGATATCTCTAAAGTTGAGGCCGCACTGCTGGCTTGTTACCTGGATGGTAGATGGTTCATCTGCAGCTAATACAAAATCCATAATAATAGAACATGTAGAAAATTATCACGGCCTTCTTGATAAAGCGTTGTATGGCAATTTGACAGTAGACTTGAGTGGTTTGTCGTGTTTTGATTTGCAGAAAAACGTCGACCTCTACGTGAAGTACAAGACGAGCGATTTTGTGAAGGCGGTATTCGACACCAAACTGGACCTGCTCAACTACCAGATTGTCGACGTCACCGACAACCGGCTGATGGTGGCCGTGAGTCACACCCCCACACTGTCGCACCTCTATGTCGCCGAAATGGACTATGTCCGTCAAACGAATGCGGACCAACGGACTGCTGAGAAACTTTTCCGCGACAAAGAGGACGCTGCCAAAGGTGTGTATCTAGTGATTTGTTTATCTTTAATCAGTAATTTACAAATCATACAGTACTTCAAAATTCAATATTTTCTTGTATCTTTCGTGTTCTTGTGTTGTGCTTGTGGTTTATCAAAATTCGAAATCATTCTGAAGAATGGATAAAACTTCAACCTAAGTGGAATTAGGTTAAACGCGGCGAGGTGGAACAACCTTCGGGTCTCCCCACCGACAAAAGCCATACGCTAAATAAATCATAATAAATACAGTACTTCACTCTGTAGTGGAAGGTCGAACATACTCAAAGTGTATAGAAGAGGTGGGTCGGAGTGCAGCTGTTTGCTGAGAAAGTAGAGATAAAAACGTCACTGCAGTCCCATAGCCACTACAGTTTGAATAAAACAAGTTGTCACTTGGCCTGGTGAAGAACCACTCACTAGAACTGTTTTTGTCAGAAAGCATCCAATGTCAGTACAGCTGACCATTTGATTCAATGTTAGCATTTCAGATGGTCGGTTGTTTTCTGACAAAAACGGTTCTAGTGAGTGACCAGGCCAAGTGACAAATTGTTCGATTCAAACTATAGTTTTACATTAGTATTTTTAATAATAGATTGAAAAGCTCATTCATAATCGTGCTAGGAAGATATCCTTCGAATACATTGACAAGAAAGTTATAAACTATTATCTCTAACTGGAATTATTTCTTTTGCAATTTGTTGTGGCTCAAAAATAGACATTTTTTGAGCCTTTTCTTCTAAAGTTTTATGCCTGCATCTTGAATGGAAGTTTCCGTAAGCATTCGAATTTGGGATTGCAGTGACCATTGCAGTCACGGCTTTCCCAGCAAGCCGCTTCTCTCCGACCCGACCCAACTCTTTTAGGCTAGGCGTACACCGGTTAGTCAAGACAAGACAAGACGAGATTAGTCACGTTTAGTCACAGTAATTCACATAGTTGCTTATGAAGCAGCACACACCGATGCAATGACTAATCGGTGAGTGTTGCTTCATAAGCAACTATGTGAATTACTGTGACTAAACGTGACTAATCTCGTCTTGTCTTGTCTTGACTAACCGGTGTACGCCTAGCCTTATTCTATACAGCTTGGAACAAACCCACTCCCAATACTGTCCCATTTCCAATTACAATTCATTTATTGCCATAAACAAAATGATAATAGACTGTATACTAGTATACATACATATTACGAGCTTCAAACTGAATGATAAATATATAATACAACTTATTTATAATTTATAAATATTATACAACTGATTATAATGAAATAAAAGGTAGAATAGGCTATATATTATGTATGTATATTTAAGAAGAAAACATAATTTGTTTCTAATTCTAGGCATCGCCAGCATAAAGATAACTCTGCCCGCTGGTGAGAGTCTCTTCTTCATCTTCTTCTTCTTTTTCTTCTTCTTCTTCTTCTTCTTCTTCTTCTTCTTCTTCTTCTTCTTCTTCTTCTTCTTCTTCTTCTTCTTCTTCTTCTTCTTCTTACTTCTTCTTCTTCTTCTTCTTCTTCTTCTTCTTCTTCTTCTTTTACTTCTTCTTCTTCTCCTTCTTCTTCCTTCTTTTTCTTCTTCTCCTTCTCCGTCTTCCTTTTCTTCTTTTTCTTCTTATTCGTTGACGGTGATTTTATTTTTTCAGGTGACGGTGACAAAAAGGACGCTGCTGCCACAGGTGACATTAAAGAGCTGAAGTTTCGTTTGTCGCTGGAGCGCGTCTTCTGCTACGTGCACGGACACACGTGGACCGACACGTGGCTGAGCGATGTCGTCGAAAACTCGTTCACCGACTTTCACAAAGTCAACGGTCTCAACGGCATCTACATCGCCTCGCAGGTGTCTGACAAGTACCCGCCGCAAAATGGTGAGTTAATATTATAATTTTAAATTAAAGTTTCAGTTTTTATTATTAAATGCATGTATCGAGAACGTCAATTGGTCGGAAAGACATGTAATAATCATGGAATAATCTATTAGATAATGCAGTAAATAATCAACTGCTGAAATTCATGATTAATTAGTTATACGAAAGTCCAAAGAAGCAATCTAGTAGTTTTGTAGGCCTCAGCAACTTCAAACATTAAGAACATAACTATATAGCAGATTATAACTATTTATAACTGAGATATAACTATTATAGGAGATTCGATGATTGCAACTGTACAAAAATTTGTGCCAGAACAGTGAATCGAACCTCTATTGCCGGTCGCATGACTAGATCATTTGCCTACCAGGCACCTTCTGTACAGCAGCAGCGAATCGCCTATACTCTATAGCTATTCGGTTCTGTTGTTAATGTTTACAGTTGCAGAGTTCTACAGAACTACAGTATTAGGTTGCTTTATTTGGATCCTCGAGTCACTAATTATATATAATATTCTTCAGTCACAACATTACACATATGAATTTTGTGTACATTGAGTAAATTTACAACGTAGTAAAGGCCTATTTGAAACTTGAATCTGTGCCTGTATATTCAAATAATTCCCTCGATAATATAGGAGGGTTTTCAACTAAGGAGGGATTTTTAACTAGCAGAATATTCAATTCTGTAAGGAATTGTTTATAATTGTTATTGTATTTACAAATGCAGTCAAATAAGTTTCTGTAAACCTTTTTGAAAGTTGATTGTGACTTGTGTTCATATTTTTTTCATCATTTTTCTAAATCAACCTCCACAAAAAAGCCCTACTACAGTATAATGTTCTCAAATCATTTACTATTTTTCATTTGCCTGTTTTTGTCCTCTTCTCCTTTTCCTAACCCTTCTGCCTCTCAGCGTCGGGTGGTTTTCAAGCCTCAGTCCATCTCCTCCACACCACTCTATCCTCTTACGGTTGAGTGTTGATGGGAAGGATGTCCTTGCATATCCTTCTCCAAGAATGGACATTTATATGTCCAAACTCCGCCATTTCTTGTAGATGCAAAACCATGTTGCAATTAGTTTTATTTTCAAAGACGTTCATTTCAGCATGAAATATATCATAAACTAGAACTCAAGTAGATTTCAACAATCTAGAATTAAACTTACACCTATATATTTTTATTTAATATCTCCCTTTTCTCATGTTTTATTCAGTGAATCCGATACTGTAATTACTATTTTTAAATGACGTTAATATTGTAATAACTATCATGACATAGAATTTAAGCGACATACTTTGTAATCTACATGAATAAAGTGAATATTCTATTCTATTCTATTCCTCCCACATATTCCTCATTTCCTGCCATCGCTTTCCTCTTGCCATTCCTAGTCTCTCCATATACTGTTTTTGTCGATCTGTTTAAATTGTGTCTGACTTTGTCGCTGCAGGCAACATAGGTCCCGAGCACCTGGAATCGGTGATCACGTTCAACTGGGGCGGCGACTGGCGCCGACTGACGCCGCCCAGCCACGACTTGGCCGGCGCCCCCATCCAGTGTGCGGCCGCCGAGGCCAACTGTTCGCTGCACTTGTCGCAGGAGTTCACCAAACTGCATCCGGTCACACGGTCACAGCCGATACTCAGCAGCAAATCGGCGCCCGGACTCATTGTGGCGGCTGGTGTTGTTGGCAGGTCACTGAAAGGTAACGCTTAAAACACAAATAAATAAATAAATAAATAATGATTTATTTTCCAAAATACCTATATCTATTACAAATACAAATTCAAAATATTTACAGTTAATTATACAAAGATTTGTTACTAAAAAAAAAGTATATGCCTGGTTGTTCGTACGTATATTAAATTTAACCGGGCGATAAATCGAGGACAGCAACATAGTGGGATCGACGACAAACTGAACCAATTTGAAATTAAAAAGTCAAGTGAAATAGTGTTATCAGAACAATATATTTTGGCTAAATAACTAGTAAAATCAACTGAATTAACATTTTCTAATAAATTACATCTTCATTCGAAACGACCTAGCTCCGAAAATTGCATCAAGCCACAATATTACAGAATATTGGTTGGTAAAACTGAAACTTGTATTTTCCCATCTGATAAAATTTTAACCACATGTTGAAATGTTTATCTGATGTCAATATAGAAAACATTTAACCGCTGGAAAAATTTAATCCCTCAATCAGCAGCGGTTATTTTAACCCTGTTTTCAAGGGATTAGAAATGTTTTAACAATTTGAAATGTGTGCACAACCAGCTGATATTTAAAAAAATTATGCCATCAATATTTTTCACTACCAGATACCTTTTGCCTTATTGATAAAAACTCGAAGTGCAATTCATGAATTTTGTCTACAGAATATTATTTTGTAATAACATCTAATGAAAATGATGAGTAATCTAGATTTGCAAATAGAATCAATGTAATTCAAGACATTGGAGTGGTTCGTAGCCGAGGCGGCTAAGGCGTCAGACTGATAAGTTATCAGCAGTCAGATAAAATCATTGGCCCAGGGTTCGAGCCTGGTTAACGGAAGGATTTTATGACAAATACGGCCACTCCCGTCTTTCGGAGGAGACGTTAAGCCGTCGGTCCCGACTGCCTAAAAAGTAGTCGTCATATCTCATCATCACCCCTCTCATTACCCACGCACAAGCCTAGAGCTCATGTGGGCATCATCCTCAGAAAAAAAAAAAAGACTTTTTCCAACAATATTTTGTCTCAATTTAAAGATGGAAGGTAATGAGACATTGCTACCATACAGTTGCTGTTAAATCATAATAATTAATTGAACGAAATTCATTGTCTGGCATCAATTAGGAATTTCGTTCAATTAATTATTGTCTCAACTCTTTATTCCAAGTTAGTTCAGTTTGTCGTCGATCCCACCATGTTGCTGTCCTCGATTTATCGCCCGGTTAAATTTAATAGACGTACGAACAACCAGGCATTAGAGTCAATTAGCTAACATATTAGTAACATAGAGAAAGCATTACACAAATAGATATCTGATGGGGATAGGGAACATTGTTGTGATTTCGTAGGCAACGAAAGTTCTTCAGTAATCAGTGATTTTGTAGGAAACTACAGTTGGCGCAATTAGTCTCACATTAAACTATATTACTCTAAACTTTTGATATGATATTATAAAATATTATTCTAGCCCATTGATATCTATATTATTAAAAGGCGAACATGTTTTTTGTGACTTCAACTCCTCCGTTGTTTTTCAACCAATTTTGTTCGTTCAGGTCTCATTTGAAAGATCTCATTGAGTAGATGTTTGATTTGTGCAGAGAGAAAAAGATAGCGAGTGAGAACGAGAAGGAGAAAAATTAGAAGACTTTGAACGAGAAGAAGGAGGAGAAGTAGATGGAAAAGAGAGAGAAGAAGAAAAAGGAGAGGCAGCAGAAGAATGAGAAAAAGATTGAGAAGAAGGAGAAGATGAGAAAAAGGAGGAGATAAAAAGGAGGAGAAGGAAAAGAAGGAGAAAAAGATGGAAAAAAAGGAGAAGGAGGAGATAAAGAAGGAGAAGTAGAAGAATGAGAAGAAGATTGAAAAGAAGGGGAAGAAGGAGGAGAATTAAATAATGGAGGAAAAGAAGGAGAAGGCGAATAAGGTGGAGAAGGACGAGAAAGAAAAGAATAAGGAGAAGAAGTAGTTGGAGAAGAAAAAGGAGAAGAATAATGAGAAGAAGAAAAAGGAGAAGAAGAAAATGAGAAGATGAAGAAAAAAGAGGAAAAGGAGAAAAAGGAGAAGATGAAAAAGGAGAAGATGAAAAAGGAGAAAAAGGATAAGAAGAAAAATGAGGAGAAGAAGAAGCATGAGGCGAAGAAGAAGAAAAGGAGAAGAAAAATATTGAAAAGAAGTAGATAGGAGGAGGATTGGAAACTATTTCATGTATTTCAATAGTCGCAGTTTTATGCGACCTGGGATGTCCTAGTTACTCTAAACTTACATTAAATTCATTAGACTGCACCGTCTAATAATTTCCTGCATGTATTGATTTTTCAAACTGTTTATAGGTCACGTGGGTGTATTTGTGAGCCGCGACGCCGGCCTAACCTGGCACCATGTGCTCAACGAGTACCATCTGTTCAACTTTGGCGATCACGGCGGCGTCCTCACTGCTGTCAGAACCAATAAGTACGTGAAGGCCACCGCTTCCAACAAACTGCTCTTCTCAACTGACGAAGGTATTTGCTCATTATTCAATTAATGTCAGTTCAGACTGCAAACTGTAACCGTTCATCTACCCACTATGTAATCATCAAGCAGTGCAGTCAAATGCTCACCATTTGAATGCCATTCATTGAAGTGATGTCATTTACCTTCTTTCAATTTCAATTCAATCCAATTTACTTGGAGCCAATTTTCATCCTTGATACATCTATTTCTCAATTGTTGTTACACTTCCCTGATGTAGGCCTACTTTCCTGTTATTCTGTTGATAGTAGTTTATTGAATAAATTAAATGAAAAGACCCGAACAATATGGATATCATCTTCACTGCTTTCCAACAAGTTATTGTATACATTTCAAATTCAAATAATCTTTATTCCTTCTCATAATTTTTACAATAAATCAGAATTCAAATCAATTACATAATTACACGGAATCCCTCCACAAAGACCAGTCGTCTGCGTGTGGAGGAGAGTTCCATACAAGCGACACATGCAATCACAAAATAAAATAATAAAGTAAAACAATAATCTAATTTAAGTTAAGATCAAAGAAATCAATAATTCATAATAATGAAAAATGAGGAAGGCCGTGAGACCGCAGCGTGTGAGACTCTAGCTAACCAACAGTAGGATAAAAAAAATTATTAGACTACTAATTTAAGATGTGAGAAATTTATTAATATTTATAGATAAAAAAAGGATGCATTAGATGATTTTTTTTGATAATTTTGTCTTTGCATGGATTGGTTACCGGATGTAACGTGAGCGAAGAAGGGCTTCAGCTAAGTACTATTTCTAAGTATATTGCACAGAGTTAAGAATTGAATTCAGTTTGGAAGAAATTAAATTTCAATCTCATAAAATGATATTCGTTCCCAACAAGTTATTGTATACATTTCTAAGTATATTGCACAGAATTAAGAATTGAATTCAGTTTGGAAGAAATTAAATTTCAATCTCATAAAATGATATTCGTTAATATTATTGGTGCTTTTTTTTTTTACGTCTTTTATGGCCAACATTGGACCACTTTAGTCAATACAAGATCGGTTTCTTTTCCTTTTTTTTCTTTTTGATGACCCAGTATGCTTTCATTCTCTCAGATCGTGCCCTCCTCTCCTCCTCCGAAATCACCCTTCCCACTCTCTGTTTATTTACTTTTACAGGTAAGATACTGTGTTTGTCTTTAAGTATTTTGAGTGCATGTGTTTTGTCTTTCAAATCCTGTATTGTAATGTGTAGTTCTTGTATATCCTCCCTAATTTCTGTGATCCATCCAATACCGCATTTAGTATTCCATAACTTTTCAATGATTTTCCTGCTGGTTCTATTTTGTGATGTCCGTATTAAATGGCCAAAAAAGGATATCCGTTTCTTTTTTATTACACTTGTGACTGGTTCTATTTCTTTATAGACTGCTTCATTGGTAGCTATTCTCCAAACTCCATCTTTTTGGTAACTTTTGTTGATACACGTTCTGACCAATTTCCTTTCCAATTTTAGTAACTTGTCTATTGTGGTATTGTTTGTTGTTCTGAATGTGGTTTCACTTGCATACGTTATTTGAGGCATTGTGACCATTTTGTAATGTTTTAATTTTGTGGCTATTGAAAGGCATTTTTTATTATAAGTGTTCTTGTTGATATGGTATATTCTGGTTAATTTATCACATCTATTTTGCCATGACAGTTTCTCTTTCAGGTTGTATGTTATTATTTCTCCCAGGTACTTGAACTTTTCTACGATTTTTACATTGTGCTCTCCAATTTTGATTTTATTTGCAATTGGCGGTTGTGTGAGCATTATTTCTGTTTTTTCAAATGAAATCTTCAATCCAATACTTTGAGCTTTTTCCTGTAATGACTGCACTTGTCTTTTGGCTTCCTGAATGTTGTTGGCAAGAAGTGCGAGGTCATCAGCAAATCCCAGGCAATTCAACTTGATGTCATCTTTTTGTGATCCAATTTTTATGTTTTTGGGATTGTCTTTATACCACTCTCTCATTACATATTCGAGCGCACAATTGAAAAGAAGCGGTGATAGGCCATCTCCTTGCCTTAAGCCAGTTTTCACCGAGAAAGAGTCTGAAAGTTCCCCTCTGAACCTGACTTTTGAGTTAGTATTTGTCAATGTCAGTTCAATGAGTTTAATCAATTTTGGATGGAGTCCGAGATGTCTCAAAATTTTCAACAATGAAGGTCTATGGATTGAATCGTATGCTTTTTTGAAATCTATGAATGTAATCGAGAGGGGTTTATTTCGTTTACGGTAATATGCCATGATTAACTTTAAAGTAATAATTTGCTCCGCACAGCTCCTCCAAGGTCTGAAGCCCCCTTGGTACTCTCCTAGCTCTTCATCCAATTGCTCTTTAATCCTGTTATATAAAATTCTTGAAAAAATTTTGTAAGTACAATCCAAAAGCGATATTCCCCTATAGTTATCTGGATTACTCTTGTCTCCTTTTTTATGTAGAGGGATAATTATAGCTGTTGTCCATTGTTCCGGGAATTTTTCTGTTATCCAAATTTTTTGTAAAATGATTTGTAGTGATGTCAGAGTTACTTCACCAGCATACTTCCACATTTCTGCAAACACTTGATTCTCGCCACAGGACTTGTAGTTTCTTAGTTCTCCCAGAACTACTTTTATTTCTTGTATTGTAGGTGGGTTTATATCTTCTGGTTTCGTTTTTACGGGTGTATTCATGTAAATTGTTGGAAGTTCTACAGGTTCGTCACAGTTCAAAAGTTTATTGAATGCTTCTGCCATGATTTTTGCATTTTCTTTGTTATTATGGGCTACTCTTCCATCCCTGTCTTTCAACAACAGAGTAGGAGGATTGTAGCTACGTAATTGTTTATCGAATGTTTTAAAATAATCTCTAGAGTTGGTTTTATGGTAGTTTTCTTCTATAGAGTTTAAGAGATCTTTTTGATATTGGCGCTTTGTTCTTCTGATAATCTGAGAAAACTTTTTCCTGGTGTCTTTGAGGTTGCCTGCATTTTCTTCTGTTCTATGCGTTTGAAATTTTATCCAAGCTTGGTGTCTTTCTTCATGAATTTCATCGCATTCTGTTGACCACCATTCATGTTTTTTACGTTTATCCATTGGGGCTAATTTTTCCGCATGTTGTTTTAAAATTGGCACAAGTTCTTCAAGATTATCAGTTAACTTGATATTCTGAGTGATTTCCTTATAATTTTCATTTTTTATGAGTTTATGTGGGTCATAATTTCTTTTATTTTCAATATTTCTCTGTCTTTTGTTCCTGAGTGGAGTGAATTTGATTTTAATTTTGATAAGGTAATGGTCTGATCCTGTGTCGGTACCCCTTAGCACTCGAACATTCTGGACTTCTTTGTGATAGAATTTGTCCATGCAGACATGGTCCAGCTGAAATTCTCCTTTTGTCCAGTCTGGATGTTTCCATGTCTTCAGTTTATTAGGTTTTCTTTTTAAAGTAAGTCGATTTTGAGATGAGTCCATTTATTCTACAAACTTCAACCAGTCTTTGTCCATTTCTATTGGTGAGTTTCTGAGGAGCCCATTTTCCAACAACATCTCTGTACTTTTTCTCCTTCCCTAATTGAGCATTAAAGTCTCCTATCAAGATCTTTACATTGTTTTTATTTATCTGTTGAATTGTCTGATCTAATAGATCCCAAAACTCTTCTACTTCTCCTATAGTTTTTGTTAGAAAATTTTTCTCATTGGTAGGAGCATGTGCATTTATTATGGTATAGATTTTGTTTGCAGTTTTAGAGTCAGGGTTGCAATCCTTGGCGAAATAGCCTTAAAATCAATAATTGAATTTATTACCTTTAAATTCACAATAAATCCTGTTCCAAATTGTGGACATTGCCTCATAACTTTTTGACCAGGTTTACCATTGTAAATTCTGTAGCCTTGAGATTCAAATGGTTCTTCCGTTGTATTTCTCATTTCTTGAAGTCCAGCTATTAAGATGTTGTGTTTGTCCAATTCATTTGTGAAGCTCTTGAGTTTTCCAGTCTGCAGTAAGGAATTTATGTTATGTGTCGCAATATAGTTAATTTGTCTATGTTTTATTTTGTTCTTGTGTGTTTGATGAGAGTTGGGTGATTCCAAACACTTCAAATCATTTGAGTCTTGTAGTTGGCCACCCACCGAGTCCGATGTAGCCTTCTCCTCCCCGGTTGGGTTGGATGGTGGAATTTTTTCTCTATAAGACCTTTTCATGATTGACTGTCAGAGGATATTCCTCGAATGGAGCAAGCTCCGAGTTGCAACTATGGCTGTTAGCCACAGAGGATGTTTTTCAGCCGCCACTGACATGTGGAACAGACGCTGTCGGGGTACCGCCACTGACCTGTGAGACCGTCGTGCCCTTGGTGCTAGTTTTGGTCCGCCCCAGGTATTTTATTTCCCTGGTACCCGCCATATCTGGTGAGCATTCCCCTATCCGCCACCTGGGGAGGTGCCCGGTAGGAGACTAGCAACTCCCTCGGGAATGGTGCTTTATCACCATTGGAATAATTGGTTAATTGGTTAACTGGTTAATTGGAATATTGGTGCTTTATCATAGTATAATTCCATAAACTGTACAAAATTGAAAATTCTTATTTGGTGATTGTGCGAAAACAAATAAGATATAAAGGTAGCTAGTTGATAAATTTGATGTCTTCCAAATTTCTGTGTTCCGTGAATAACGGAAAGTACTATTTGAATGTAGAGCAGAGGCCATGGTTGAAGAGACATTACTTCTTATCAGTAATTTACAATTATAATTATTAATGGTACTGAATAGAATAGGTGAATAAATCGTGACTAAACTGTAATACTCCCACCAGCGAACAAGGTTTTCATCCTTTTGCTGGTTAATGCCTGTTGAATTCATTAAAAACATTTCTAATGCTGTGTTTTATTAATCATCCTTGTAAGCAAGTTTATCAATTATCACTTGTTTATTGTAATTTATAAATAGATATCTTTTTTTAATTGTAATATATATTTGAGGCAATAACATTTGAGTATGAATTGTTCTTTGTTTTGTCTTGGCAGGTGAAAATTGGAAGTCACTAGCATTCTCCGAGGATGAGAAGTTGCACATCTATGGTCTGATGACAGAGCCCGGCGAAAATACCACCATATTCACTATGTTCGGATCGGGAGTCACAAAGCATCGTTGGCTCATTATTAAGGTGAGCGAATTTACCTTGTCCCAAGACATTTTGTACAATTGTGTATAGTTATTATTTTGTTGCTGTTTTATGACATGTATACGTGTGTGTATTTTTGTATTGAGAATAAAAATTCAAAATTCAAATTCAATTTTTTTCACTGCTCATTCGTTACCTTCAAGTAACGAATTTTCAACAAAGTAGTTTCTCTCGACTTCAACTCACGAAATATATTTTCAAAGAATTGTTTCTCTTCAGTAGGAGAGTCAATAAAACAAAAAATAATGAAAGATAGAACTAGATAGAAGCAAGGACAATTCTATTTCTTAAGATATAATTATTAATATTTCATCGATAGTTTGTTATTTTAAATAAACAACTACTGTTCGAATAAAACTAGTTGTCCCTTGGCCTGGTGCTCAAGAACCGCTCACTAGAAACGTTTTTGTCAGAAAGTTCGATGTCCGAACAGCTGACCATTTGATTCATTGATGCTAACATTGAATCAAATGGTCAGCTGTTCGGACATCGGACTTCCTGACAAAAACGTTTTTAGTGAGTGGTTCTTGAGCACCAGGCCAAGGGACAATGAATCAAATGGTCAGCTGTTCGGACATCGGACTTTCTGACAAAAACGTTTCTATTGAGTGGTTCTTGAGCACCAGGCCAAGGGACAACTAGTTTTATTCGAACTATAACTTACATCGCCAAATCAGCTGTTTCTATTGAAATTGAAAACGATATATTGATTTGTGTCTCATAACCCCGGTCGTACACCGGAGCAATAAGCAATGGGCAACTAGCATCATATTTATCATATGATTGTCTACTCTATACAAACAAATAGTTCAATGCACACTGAAACAGCTGCTTTAGGTGTGCATTGGACTATAGCAGGATCCATTTAACTTGTCATAAAACATAATATTATCGACGAGCATATAATCACAATACTTAACCTACAAATGCTGAATCTCGCAGATTTTTGAAACGTTCTTTTAAAAAGTTATTCTTTGAAAGGTCTTCTTTGAAAAGGTCTTTTAAAGACTATTAAGGTCTTTAAGACTTTCAAGCCTTCTGATTATTGTGTCGAAATCACTGTTTAATTATTACTGGAACAGCTGATTTCTGACAAGTTAAAAGGATCCTGCTATAGTTTTATTCGAACTATAACTCACATCATCAAATCAGCTGTTTCTATTGAAATTGAAAACGATATATTGATTTGTGTTGAAGCTTTCACTTCAATATTCAAATTAAATCAATTATTTCATGATTCTCAATTATTTATTCTCTCTTTACATGACCTTTCTATTTCAACTCAATTATATTAACTCTAAATTTCAACTCTCAAAAATAAACTAACTTCCAAATAACAAGATTCATAATCAACAAGGTTTGTTTTTTAATATCTGATTACCTTACTAATAAAAATCATTTGTGACACCGCATTGTCTCATAAATAACAACAATATTGGTGTGTTCATCTTTTTGTTGACAAAAATAAAACAGTTTGAATGTTTAGTATGGCAACACCTAGTATTCCTAGTAAAATATTGAGTTGTCCGTAGCCGAGGGCGATAAGCGCCTGTCTGATAATCCAAAGGTTCCAAGATCAAATACAAAAATACAGTTTGATAGTTTAAATAATGGATTAAATGAATGCATTAATGAATGTGTTCAGGTGGATCTGGCCAAGGCGTTTGCGTACAACTGCAGCGAGGACGACTACAAGCAGTGGTCGCCGAGCAGCGAGGTGGGGCCGCACATGCCGTGTGTGCTGGGCAAGAAGGAGACCTACCAGCGCCGCAATCCGCACTCCAACTGCTACAACGGCCGCGACTACGATCGGCCTGTCAGCATCGAGCGGTGTCGCTGTCAGGTAGAGCACTAACTATCAATGGTATTAAACAAGGATGTTTTGAGTATTAGAATTGTCTTCGTTGTTTTGTAGAAATATCTATGATGTGGTTTATGTGTTTCAAGAGATTGATGAATACGTTTACTGTTACTGTTGTTTCTCCAGAGATAATTACAGAGTGGCGCATAAAGAACAGATGTTTTTTCAAAGTGTTATAAGAAAGTTTATTTGAATCATAAATTTATCTCCCAAACACTAAAACACTAATGCCCGGTTTTTCAGTCGTTCCATAAACTTATTGAATCAATAACTTTTTTTTGCATTTGAAAACACATGGTTATTGATTCAATAGTGCTATTGGATCCATAAACTGTCTATCGAGCGACTAAAAAACCGGGCATAAGTAAATAGCCCAATTTGAGAATTTGTATGAAAAACTCCAACGGAGCTTCAGCAGAAAGTTTCAAGTCGAGCTTATTGGCATCAGATTCTTCTTTACTTGAAATTCAAGTTTACTATCTAATTCAAGTTTATATCGTTACATTGAAGATTTGAATACTGAAATACATGAATGAATTGCTGCTGTATCAAAAGTTAAGGACCAATTTAAGGCTTTTAATGAGCATTAAGGCAGCTCGTACACCGAAGCAATAGGCAACTAGCAACATTTGGATCATATGATCGTCTACTCTATAGAAACAAATAGTCCAATGCACACCTAAAGCAGCTGTTTCAGTGTGCATTGAACTATTTGTTTGTATAGAGGAGACGATCATAATGATCCATAATTATGTTGCTTAGTTGCCTATTGCTTATTGCTTCGGTGTACGAGCCCACTAACACTAAAATACTAAGTAAATAACCCAATTTGAGAATTTGTATGAAAAACTCCAAAACACTTGAGTTTATTTCAAAAATTACATAGGAAAGATGGCGCCCTTGATGCGTTAATGCTCATTAAAAGCCTCAAATTGGTCCTTAACTTTTGATACAGCAGCAATTCATTCATGTATTGCAGTATTCAAATCTTCAATGTAACGATATTTTCGATAGTAAACTTGAATTTCAAGTAAAGAAGAATCTTATGCCAATAAGCTCGACTTGAAACTTTCTGCTGAAGCTCCGTTGAACGACGATTGCAGATTCATTCTATTGGAAATATTGTTCAACAGCGAATACGCGATTTTGCAACGTCAATTGCACTATTGATACTAAAACTGGATACTTTCACCTACAAAATGGTGTCGCTCTACGGTCACAGACAGCTCTAATTCACTGATACTATCCTACTCAAATCCATCCGTTCTTTTTGCGCCACCCAGTACTAAGTTGGGCAATAAATTCAAATTCAAATTTATTTTACTGTAGCAACCTTGGAGGACACCAATTCCATTACAATGGTCAATATAATATCGAAATTTCAAACACCGGCCTTCACTCTTCAACATGGTTATGGACTATCTACTTGTGTAATGCTTTCTCTTTGATAATAGTCGAATAACAAGCTAAAAAGTCAATACAAGTGGGATAGTTGATAGTAGTAACAATATACATAACGATAACAATTTATAAAATAACTATAATCTTATGTGGTTAAAACGTCAATACAAGTGGAATAGTTAATAGTAGCATAAATAGACTTAACAATAATAACTGTAATGGGTATGAACTATCTACTTGTTTAATGCTTTCTCTATGATAATCAAGCTAAAAAATTAATACAAGTGGGATAGTTAATAGTATCAACAATAGACATAACGATAACAGTTTATACAAAAACTGTAATCTCATGTAGCTAAAACGTCAATACAAGTGAGATAGTTAATAGTAGCAAAAATAGACATAACAATAACAATAATAACTGTAATCTCATGGACTAGCTTAGAATGGTCATAGAATTTACATTTTCATAGAACTCTTTCAATTCATAGTATGGTTCTGATAACAGAAAGCTTCTGAGGGCCGCTTTCCCCAACGCTGATTAAGTAATAACAGCTGACGCTCAATTTTTTTCTATACTTTTCCTATTCTCCGAATGAGGCTCAAGCCAGATGTATTGATTAAGCAGCGTTGGGGAAAGCGGCCCACAATGTCTCCAAAAATGCATGCGACGGCAAAATTCTGATGCTGTCTGGTAATACAAGAATTTAACAGATTATATTATACTAGAAAATGTTTGTGAATTAGCATAGTTATAGAAATTAGAAACCATATTATTATTCCTCCCCTAACGTTACTGCTATGATTGACATCCTCTTGAAGATATTAGCTGTAATTCTCATTGTCGGAATTAAACATTGGTGTATGTATATTACAATGAGGAAGAGTAGTTATTTCCTAGAATCTAAAATCTAGAATCATGAAGAGCCTAGAATTTATTCGAATTGAATATAATAAATAATTGTTGGTCAAGACACTCAAGTAATGCTCAATGATTAATTGCTGGATGCTATTTAGAAAATTGATATAATGTATGTAATATGTTTCTTTAATGAATATTTTTTCGTACCTATTCTGTTCTATTTGTTTTATTCATTGCATGTATTTTCTAGAAGGATAAAAATTGATTGCTTGTTTCTGTCACATACAGGTTGAGGACTTTGAATGCGATTTCGGCTTCGAGCGCAAGGACAACCTCCCGATCTGTGTGCGCAACAAGAAAGTGCTTCCCGCCTACTACGACCCGCCCGCCACTTGTCGCGAGGGCGACTTCTTCAATCGAACACGCGGCTACCGCAAGATCATGGATGACGAGTGTATTGGCGGCGAAGAAGATTTCTTGCCCGATCTGATCCCGTGTCCCTACGCCGAGGTGAAGGACTTCCTGCTGGTTGCACAGAAGAGTCGCATTGTGCGCTACGATCTCAGCAATTTGCAGCCGGAAACGTTGCCACTGCCCAAGATGAAGAACGTGGTTGCGTTGGAGTTTGACGTGGAGAACGATTGCGTGTACTGGGCGGATATTAGCAACAGTTCAATTCAGCGACAGTGTTTGAACGGTGTTAAACCGGTGGAAACACTTGTTGAAGTCGGATTGTCGTCGGTTGAAGGTATGTCGTTCGATTGGATCACAAACATGTTGTACTTTGTCGACGGCATTCGTGCGCGGATCGAGGTTATACGCACGGATATTAGCAATGCGGGGCGCATGCGTCGTACAATACTAGACAAGAAAGAACTGCATAAACCGCGAGGCATAGCCGTGCACCCCATGAAAGGTTATCTGTTTTGGACCGACTGGGCTGTGGGACAGCCCAGTTTGAGCCGGGCTAACACGGATGGCAGTCATGTGAAGAAGTTGTTTGCTTATCCGACAGTGATGTGGCCCAATGGGGTGACCATTGATTTCCACACGCAGAGGATCTACTGGGTTGATGCTCGTGATGACTACATTGGCAGCTCGGATTTGGACGGACAGCATTTCTTTAAGGTTAGTTGGTTTCATAGTTTTCTATAGAATGGAATAGAATATTCACTTTATTCATGTAGATTACAAAATATGTTCTATCGGTTATATCTAGATTATTATGCCCAATTCTTATATCCTAAATAAACTCCTCTAGTGGTGTTGTATACACTGCCAGAGACATCATTATTATAGTACAGTATATAGTTTTGGATTATGTCTGTTACAGAAAGGTGATGAATGAAAACAAAATAAAAATGAAAATTAATGAATCATGATATCCTTTATAAAATTCTATCAAAGACATTGGTATCAGCGAATTACAGAAGCGATTTTCTGAAAAAAAACTCATCACTTTTTTAGTGTCTGTCTTATAATGTCGAAAAGAGATACACAGTAAGAGTTACAAACACACAGATACAAAGTAACGGTTAAAATGATGTCAATTTTTGGTTCATGTGTTTGTTTATAACGAAGGACGCAAGAGACTACTTTCCCCAGCTATATGGTTGTCTGTAAGGTGTTATTGAAATGTTTAAATGTTGGAGTGGTCCGTAGCCGAGGGCGATAAGCGCCTGTCTGATAATCCAAAGGTTCCAAGATCGAATACAGTTGCCGGAACGGATTTTGACAGAAACGGCCACTCCCGTCTTTCGGAGGAGATGAAAAGCCGTCGGTCCCGACTGCCTAAAAACAGTCTGCATCTCTCATCATCACCTCTCTCATTACCCACGCACAAGCCTAAAGCTTATGTGGGCATCACCCTCAATAAAGGAAAAAAAAAATGGGTGTATGAGTTACTAAGTATAGCAGGATTCATTTAACTTGTCAGAAAACAGCTGATTTAACGTTAGTAAACGAGCGTACATCAATCAGCTGGTTTATGACAAGAATCCTGCTATAGAGTGTAACAGTTGAACTTCTCCAAGTGTAACTTTTACCCAAAGATTGAACTTTTCAGCTATGCTATGTAGTAATCTTTATTCTGTATTGTTATGTTGAAAATAACTGTAACAGATGCAACATTCACTCAAAAATTGACTCTCCTCAGCTTCTTGATTGTCTGTAATCTATTGTTGTAACGATGTAACTAGAGCGGTGTTGTTGTTTTGTGTGTGCACAGGTGCTATCGAAGGACGCGAGGGTGGCGCACCCGTTCGCAGTGGCCGTGTTCAAGGGCAGCATGTACTGGGACGACTGGAAGCAGGCCAGCATATTTGTCGCCGACAAGGACCATGGCGCCGGTGTGCAAGCCATCGCCATGGACCCGCAGGGACTGATGGACATGAAGGTAGGACGGAAACGTTTTGCAATTTCAGGATGGAAACAGTGTTGTGTGTTCCACAGTGAATAGATTTGAAAACATACTTAAGGCCCGTATTAGACTCTCAAATCTCTTTGACTCTGACCAAACAGAAAAATTATTTGTGAATAAAACTCAATTATGTAAAATCAGATCACTATTAATACTTCGGACTTGTATTACATAACTAATTCCTTGTAGAATTATTATTATTATTACTTTTTTTCAAGTATTTCCATATGTTTATTTCATTTTCTCAAAGTTAATATTATGTATTGCTGACTTCAATTTTTATTACTGCAGAAGCTTTTATAAATATTATATTTGACAAGAATTCTTTCCCCACGCACGATCCAGAGTCCATGTGGGAAAATATATTTCCTGTACAATTGTATTTCATATATATTTTGTGATTTTGTATTTTATTGTGGAAATAAATAAATTGAAATAGAAAAATTGAAATTGAAATTGAAAATGTTTTATGAAAGATCTTTGAGAAACATATGGCCGGTTTCTGAGTCGTTCAATAAACAGTTTAAATGGATCCAATAACCATGTGTTTTCAAAAATTATTGATTCGAAAAATTGAATCAATTAGCCTAATAATTTGAAAAATTATTAATTAATTATTGAATAGTTGAACAACTGAGAAACCGGGCATATGTTTCTCAAATATCTTTCATAAAACATTTGATAGTCTAATACGGGCCTTAGGCTGTGCATCAGCATTAAAAAACCTTTTTTATGGAGATATTTCATTGAATTTTTACGATTTAGATACTATTAAGCTGTCAAAACTAAATAAATTTCAGAGGAAAAACATTTTTTTTTTCATTAGTTGTGAGATATGGGCGCTATTTTCTGGGACCATCTCAAAATTGGTTGCATACATTTTGAGCATAGGCCTACATGCTTGAAGGTATTGTCTATCGAATAAAATACAGTACTTAGGTTAAGCCCTCTTTCCTCAACAGTGCTTAAGCAACAGCTGAAGCTCAATACTCTCCTTCTTTTTTATACTTTTCCTATTCTCCAAATGTGGCTTAAGCTAGATGTATACCTTGAGCAGCGTTGGGGAAAGCGGCCCTTAGTTTCTCAAAACATCAAATTAGAAAAAAATTAGATTGAGATTGATACTCTTTTTTTCTCAATAGTTCATATCTTGAGAAATTGAGTATTTTATTTGTTAGAAAATACCTTCAAGCATGTATGTTGAAATTTCATAATTGTATTTGCAACCAATTTTTGGTTGATTGTTTAAATCGATGTTCTCACTCAGCGGACAGGAGTTTCCTTTGCTGGGTGGTGCCAATGGTCTTTGAAGATAGGTTATTTTGTTGAAGATTTGTTTTTTCTTGAATTTTTTTAAATTTGATCTCTGCAATTGAATTGATTAGGAGATATTAAAGCTTAAGCTTATATTGAACTAAGTAAGATAATTATGTAACATGTTTTTATTTGGCAATAGAAAGTTACGAATAAGTATGAATCACATACACTTTTGTGTATTTTGTTTTTCTTGTAATGTATGCTGTAATTTGTGACTAAACTTTATTTGAATCGAAGCGAGACAATAAGGGGGATGAGTTCAATCAGTTTAATAGGCCCTGTTTTAAAAACAAATTTATTAAAGTTATAGTTTAATTAAAAACAATTTTCAATGAGCCACGCTAATCTGCCTATCTAATTACTACAAAAACATCTATTTTGGTAGTCGAACGTTCCAGTTCTTTTCATGCAACCAACTAACAAATTTCAATGAGCCACGCTAATCTGCCTATCTAATTACTACAAAAAACATCTATTTCGGTAGTCGAACGTTCCAGTTCTTTTCATGCAACAAACTATTATCTTTTCAAATGTTTTGCAGGTGGTCAGCTCCGACTACCGGCCCAGCCACTACAAGTCGGACGATTTCGCGTGTCTCGGCCAGCACGACTGTTCGCACCTCTGCTTCAACTTGCCGGGCCGCCAGCACACCTGTCTGTGTCCGGACGACCTGGTGCAGGAGGGCAACAGCTGCTGGTGCGAGGGCAAAGTGAAGCCCTATGCCAACAGCACGTGTCCCACCGTGGACAGAACGTGTGCGCCCAGCCACTTCAAGTGCGCCAACAATTTGTGCATTTCGAAACAGTGGCTGTGCGACGGCGACGATGATTGCGGTGATGGGTCTGATGAGGTTGGTTTCTGATTTTTTATCGGTGGGGAGACCCTTACGGGTAGGTTCCACCTATAAAATAAATACAAAATTATGTACAGAGTGATTCAAAATGAATACCACAACTTTAAAAATTTGTATGTTATGATAGAAACATCATAGAACCTTCTGTTATACATCATTTCAAAGAGTAATTAAAGAAGTTTTTTTCACTCACAAACAAGTTCAGAGATGTTCCACATGACTCCTCCAGACACTCGAGCAATATCAATCCAAAACCTCCCTCAAACGTGTTCCACACTATGTGTAGCATGTCAGGCGTAACAGTTTGATAAGCTGCTGTTATTCTTGTTTCAAATCATCAATATTGATGGATATTGATGATTTGAAACAAGAAATAACAGCAGATTATCAAACTGTTACGCCTGATATGCTACAGTGAGAGTGGAAAGAGTTTGAGGGAAGTTTTGGGTTGATATTGCTCGAGTGTCTGGAGGGGTCATATGGAACATCTCTGAAGTTATTTGTGACTGAAAAAAACTTCTTTAAATACTCTTTGTAAAGATGTATAACAGAAGGTTCTATGATGTTTCTTTCATAACATACAAATTTTTAAAGTTGTGGTATTCTTTTTGAATCACCCGGTATTTCCCAAAGAAACTAATACAAATACAATCTATTCAATCTAATACAATCTTAGGCTAGGCGTACACCGGTTAGTTAAGACAAGACAAGACGAGATTAGTCACGTTTAGTCACAGTACTTCACATAGTTGCTTATGAAGCAACACACACTGATTAGTCATTGCATCGGTGTGTGCTGCTTCATAAGAAGATATGTGAATTATTGTGACTAAACGTGACTAGTCTCGTCTTCTCTTGTCTTGACTAACCGGTGTACGCCTAGCCTTATAATCCTCTCATTCACACAGCATTCTTCAATGCCACATCATTCATAACTGAAATATTGTTGTAGGCTTCCAATTTTAATCAATACACTCTTTTAAAGATTTCACGTTCTTTTTATTTTCTACTTTCATTTTTGCAATTCTATTTTCGCATCATTCACGCATAGCCTACCTCTTGTCACAAACGCAACTTATTGAACATATTCATTAAGGTTTTTATTGCTATCTTACATACTTTTAGGGCCGGTTCATGAGCTGGGGATTTAGCCAATTCCTACACTAAAACGGGTGGCCACCGTAGCATCGACAAACGTTTGCCTCGACAGGTTAGTGGGTTAGCAGGATAGAGAGCCCTTAGTACATAGAGTCGAGGCTAACGTTTGTCGATGCTGCGGTGGTCACCCGTTTTAGTCTAGGACTTGACTGAATCCCGAGCTCATGAACCGGCCCTTAGTCCATTTCTTGTTTGATTTATTTTAGCTCTATTTGTCTTAGCTCTCTAATTATCTTAGCTCTATATCAGCATATAAATCTGTTATGGGAACATATATTTCTCTTCTTAGTTTCGTATGTATTAGTAGGTTGTTTGGTTGCTGTAGGATTTTTATCAATAGAAATCAGAAATTTTATCGACAAAATTACACTGTACAAAAATTATAATACAATAAATTTTATGTCACACGGGTTTAAAAGCCTGTGCATGATACCGAGTTATTAACATTGGAATTACACATCATGATAAAATTTACACTCATATAGGCCTACTACTTAGAAATGCCTTTATTGCTATATAGTATATCAAATGAAAATTCAAAATCGAATTTATTGACATTCTTTTTTTTTGTAGTATATGTAAATACTATATTGTCAAGCTTCAGGCATGGAAATTTGTGCATAATCTTCAATCAAAATTATGAAGAGAAGGCGTCTTGGATTTAAGCCTGGTTTTCATTAGTAGAGTTAGTGGTAGAGTTCCCTGGGCGAGTACTAACGATCTTGTGAACTCTCCCAATGAAAACGTTCATAGTAGAGTAGAGTGATGGTAGAGTACTTGTTTTTGGTAGAGTAGAGTGGGATAGCACTCTACCACTTGCCTTCCCCCACTGCCGCTTCTCACTCTACTCTACCACCACTATCTTAATGAAAACAGTCTCGAGCTAGTAGAGTAGAGTCTGCTAGTAGAGTAGAGCTGGTAGTCATTTTAAGGTTAGATCTGTTCACTAGACAACACACTTTACCTACTATTCTCAATTGTAGTGAAAACAGCTACTCGACCAAGTAAGTAGAGTAGAGTTAGTACGGTAGAGTTAGTATGCTAGTTACTCTACCACTAACTCTACTAATTAAAACCAGGCTTTAGTGTCTGCGTTTTCAGCCTCATTAATGGATCAAATAAATACCGGGTGATCGAAAAGTCGCGCAACCCAATGTTTGAAGCCGTGTAGGAATCACAGGAAAATTTGTAAAGTATGATTTGCATATGGGAATTTTTCGTCCAGTAGTACAGAAGGTGGCTGCACTGCCAGATCACGCCATCGGGCGACAATTAGCCAGAAAACTGTTTGTTTGCTCAGTTCAAGTCGCAATGTCTTTTACGCAAGAACAACGTGTTTCTATCGTTTTGAGTTACTGTGAATCGAAATCTCACGCAAAGTGTCAAGAACATTTCTCCAATGCCTTTCCAGATGCTAAAGTACCAAACAAATCGACCATATAAAAAAATCAATAACACATTACAGCTTTGTAATGCCCAGTTTTTCAGTCGTTTAAAGCTGGGCGCAGACCAACGCGGGACGAATGCGGGATGCGGGAACGGTGCGAATCTATAACACTGTTAGATGATAGATTCGCACCGTTCCCGCATCCCGCATTTGTCCCGCGTTGGTCTGCGCCCAGCTTCAATCAATAATTTTTTTTGCATTTGAAAACACATGGTTATTGATTCAATAGTGCTATTGGATCCATAAACTGTCTATTGAGCGACTGAAAAACCAGGCATAAGACTGTTATTATTTTGGGTTGCGCGACTTTACGATCATTCTGTATTACTCCAATGAATGAGCTATGAATTTATTATCGACTTGTGTGTGTGTGTTGCAGGCGATGTGTTCAGTGAAGACGTGCATGCCAGACCAGTTCGGCTGCGGCTCGGGCCACTGCGTGCCGCTTGCGTGGCGCTGCGACGTGGACGTGGACTGTCCGGACGGCAGCGACGAGGCCAACTGCACCTACTCCGCCTGCACCGCCGACCAGTTCGAGTGCAACAATAAGCGGTGCATTTCCAAACGGTGAGGAATTGATCTAGGATTATTGTAGGCTATAGACGAGTAGCTGCCAAACATCAGCGCTCAAGTGAGAGACAGGTGAACAACTTGGCGGGATTGAAGATAGGTTAACATTGAATCAAATGTAAAAATGTCTGTTTTCAAACCAATGGTATTTGATAAATATTTAGCAAAAATATTCCAGTCACTTATAAAATCAAAGCTAGGATGTTCAAGAACACTTCAGTTGCCTTTTTAAGAGAGAAGAAACAAAGATAATTTCAATTTGATCCTCTTTCCAAAAGCATTCCTTTCCAAAAAAGAGTGAGATACGTACTGATATAAAATATAATATTGAATGTGAATAGATGAAATATGAAAAATATAAGATGTAAATATAATGTTGTAATTGAATTAAATATTATTTGTGTGAAATAATTTATGTCTCTGGAATAATAATGTTTATAATACATACGATACCGATGGTTACACATAGCGGGAAGTTCAAACTTCAAAAACCTAACTTAGCAAGAAGAGTCTAGCAACAAGATGACGAAAATTCTGATAAAAGTACTTTAATCCAATTAATACATTCATTAAAACACATTGAAACCACTAAATAATAGATAGCAATAACGTATTGATGATACATTAAAGATTTAATTGAATTCTATCCCAAAATCTCACAATGGTTAAAATCCCGACAGGTTGTTCACTCTCTTTCACCTAGAGCGCGCTGATCAGGTCTAGCAGCTACTCCTCTATACTCTATAATTTCATTTCAGAGTTGATAATCCAATTAACCATGCGTTACACGCGGTCCTTTTTCAACACATATTACGCGCGATGATCTGACAGATCACTACTCTTAAAATCATCATTCTCCTCTGTTTTTTCAACAAATAAATTATCAATTTTTTTAGTGGAAGCTTAGAATTTTTCACTTTCAATGATTTTTATTTATAAAACTGTATTTAGATAGATAGATAGATAGATAGATAGATAGATAGATAGATAGATAGATAGATAGATAGATAGATAGATAGATAGATAGATATTTTTTCCCAAAGAACACAATACAATACACCCAGTACAAGAAAAGAAACAAAAAACAAAATCATAAAAAGTACAAAATACAAAATTATATAATGTATTATATATATTATAAAATATAATGCTTCTTTAATAAATGCATAAATTATAATATGAGGAAAAATAATGACACCTGCATAGGTTTCAAACCTATGCGCAGGCATGAGTCGCATACCATTTTTAGTAACACAGAAGCTTAATAAATTTTAGGAAAGTAATTCAATTAAAATGTTAACAAAAAAGTACGAAATAATTTAAAGAATAAAAAGAAAAGAAGCCACAAGAAAATTTAGCGATAAGAATGGAAAGAAACAGAACACTACCGATCGGTTCGCTCTCCTAACTGAGACTGATTTTGTTTTAATGTTTGTAAAATTTTGTTGCTCTTGGCAATAACTATTTCTCTCCTTCTTCCTTTCTTACCTTCTTCATTTCTTTCTTTCTTTTCTTCTTCCTTTCTTTCTATCCTTCTTCCTTTCTTTCTTTCCTTCTTTCTTTCCTTCTTCCTTTCTTTCTCACTTCCTTTCTTTCCTTCTTCCTTTCTTCATTTCTTTTCTTCTTTCTTTCTTTCTCACTTCCTTTCTTTCCTTCTTCCTTTCTTTCTCACTTCCTTTCTTTCCTTCTTCCTTTCTTCATTTCTTTTCTTCTTTCTTTCTTTCTCACTTCCTCTCTTTCCTTCTTCCTTTCTTTTCTCACTTCCTTTCTTTCCTTCTTCCTTTCTTACCCTCTTCCTTTCTTTCCTTCTTCCTTTCTTCCTCACTTCCTTTCTTTCTTTCTCACTTCCTTTTTCCCTTTTTCTTTCTTTCTTTCCTTCTTCCTTTCTTTCCTTCTTCCTTTCTTTCTTTCCTTCTTCCTTTCTTCATTTCCTCCTTCCTTTCTTTCCTCCTACCTTTCTTCCATTCTTCATTTATTTCCTTTCTTTCGTTCTTCCTTTCTCTCCTTTTTCCTTTCTTTCCTTCTTCCTTACTTTCTTTCCTTCTTCCTTTCCTTCTTCCTTTCTTTCCATCTTTCCTTCTTTCCTTCTTCCTTTCTTACCCTCTTCCTTTCTGTCCTTCTTCCTTTCTTTCTCACTTCCGTTCTTTCCGTCTTCCTTTCTTTCTTTCCTTATTCCTTTCTTTATTTCCTCCTTCCTTTCTTTCCTCGTACCTTTCTTACATTCTTCATTCCTTACTTTCTTTTCTTCTTCCTTTCTTTCTATCCTTCTTCCTTTCTTTCCTCCTTTCTTTCTTTCATTCTTCATTCCCTTCCTTTCCTTCGTTTTTCCTTCCTTTTATTCTTCTTCTTCCTTTCCCCATTTCTCTTCTTCTTCTTCTTCTTCTTCTTCTTCTTCTTCTTCTTCTTCTTCTTCTTCTTCTTCTTCTTCT
Organism: Laodelphax striatellus; assembly: GCA_017141395.1. Taxonomy (NCBI): domain Eukaryota; kingdom Metazoa; phylum Arthropoda; class Insecta; order Hemiptera; family Delphacidae; genus Laodelphax; species Laodelphax striatellus. Next base: position 977,713 of record CM029540.1, read on the forward strand.
TCCTCCTCTTCCTTCTTCTTCTTCTTCTTCCTCCTCCTCCTCCTCCTCCTCTTCCTCCTCCTCCTCCTTTCTTTCACTGATTGCTATTCGTGTGTGTTGTTGTGTAGATGGAAGTGTGACGGCGAGAACGACTGTCGCGACGGCTCGGACGAGGAAGGGTGTCCCCCCGACCCGCGACCCCCCGCCCACAATCACACGTGTCCGCCGGGCACGTTCGGCTGTCGGTCGGCGCCCCTCCACTGTTTGCCGCTCAGCTGGCGTTGCGACGCGCAAATCGACTGTCACGACGGATCCGATGAGGTCAGTCAGTACACACACTAAGGCGGCTAGGCCGTACACCGGTTAGTCAAGACAAGACGAGACGAGATTAGTCACGTTTAAGCCTAAGAGTGCATAGGTATAATCACACCTCTTCCCAGAGAAATTATTATCCTTATATGTCTGTCAAACTGTATTATTATCTACCAGTTGAACTAAGGGAATTACCGATTACCCTTCTAAAAGCAAGGATAAAGGATATTCTAATAAATCACACCTCTTCCCAGAGAAATTATCCTTATATATGTCTGTCAAACTGTATAATTATCTACCAGTTGAACTAAGGGAATTTCCGATTACCCTTCTAAAGGCAAGGATAAAGGATATTCTAATAAATGAGGCAATTTACCAAGTGAGTGAATATTTTGAAATAGATTGGGAACTTTATGTATAAAAATGAGTGCATCCTTTTTTAAAACTGTTGATATTTTTATGTTATGTACCTGATTGTCTCCAGTTTCTGACTATATCTGTTATTTACTTGTAGTTTTTATGTATTGTAATGTTTAATGTAACGACTAATGTATTGTAACAACCCTTGACGTTGTCATTAACACTTGTGAAACCGTGTTCTACGACACTAAATTATTTATTTATTTAGTCACTGTAATTCACATACTTGCTTATGAAGCAGCACACACCGATGCAATGTGTAATCGGTGTGTGTTGATTCATAAGCAGCTATGTGAAGTACTGTGACTAAACGTGACTAATCTCGTCTTGTCTTGTCTTGACTAACCAGTGTACGCCTAGCCTAAGGCTAGGACTAAGTTGCTTGCTATAGCAAAAGAAGATATCTGATGTGGTTCTCGAAGTCTGAGAGTGAGCGGAGTTGGCGATTATTTAGGGTACAATACTGTACAATAGCAGTGGATGGTACACTGTTGATTGCTAGGCTAGGTTACATGGTATTATTTCCTTCAGGAAGGCGACCGAATCAATCAATCATTCATTCAATAATTTATTTACAAAGGAGAGTAAACAGGCTTATGCTCAAAACTTTTCCTCTCACAATTGAATTCACAGCTTAATTTCAGAAAGGGACCTGAGTTAGTTTTTATGAATTTCCTGTTGAAGCTGGATTCAGTGTTACTTTGGTGTTGGACTCATAGTTCAGTAACCGATTCAATGTCGATATATCACAGAGAAATCATAATGACATGTCATGTTTATTACAGAGAGGTAGCCAAGTAAAGTGAAGTAGCAAGTTGGTAAACCTGTATTTTGTCCGCTTCAGCTGTTAGGCTAGGCGTAGCCAAGACAAGACAAGATTAGTCACGTTTAGTCACAGTACTTCACATAGTTGCTTATGAAGCAACACACACTGATTAGTTATTGCATCGGTGTGTGCTGCTTCATAAGCAGCTATGTGAATTACCGTGACTAATCTTGTCTTGTCTTGTCTTGACTAACCGGTGTACGCCTAGCCTTACAAAAATAAATTTTTATTCTACTTTATTTATTTTATTTAGCGTATGGATTTTAATAGTGGGGAGACCCGAGTAGGGTTGTTCCACTTCACCAACATGACGAATTATCCCTTGATAGGGAACATGGTGAAAGTTTGTTTTCACTTAGAAAACAGACATCAGCATTTAAAAAAAAAAAGTATTTTTATTCTATGAGTGGAAGCTTTTATAATTTCCATTATTATTGAATGGAACTGTCTATTGTTTTCATGTTTGTGAAAATTTTGTCACTAACATTCGGTTGCAGACGGACTGTGCAACAATAGAGTGCGCCGCGTGGCAGTTCAAGTGTGCAATTAGCAAGCGGTGCATTTTCGAGTCGTGGCGCTGCGACGGCGAACAGGACTGCGGACCGCACGACGACAGCGACGAACGCGACTGCACCCCGACCGCAACAACCCCTAGCAACGCCACCACCCCTGTGCCGCCCTCTGCGCCCCCGCCCCCGCTCGCCTGCTCCAGCACGTTCACGTTCAACTGCACGGACGGCCGGTGCATTCCGTTCTGGTGGAAGTGTGATGGTGAGTGGTTTGCAAATATTGTTATCATTTATTGCTTTTTTACTGCTATAAATAATAAGCAGAAAATAAATAGAAAATTCACAAGAGACAAAAAAGTAAGCAAATTTTCTGTAAAGTGAACGGTTTTCGTGAAATTTGCCATCAAAAATTTAAAATGGCCGCCATTTTGAAAATTTACATCGAAAATGTTTTATTTCATTTTTTAAAGTTGAGTCTTTATAGCATAAATATTCATGCCAAATTTCAGATCAATACAACATTTCGTTCTTGAGATAAAAATTCCCAAGTGAAAAAAACAAAATGGCAGCTATAAGGATAACCGCTGGGTTTTGGACATTTCAAATACGACATTTGTAGTCACCTATCATCCAGGAACAATACCCTAAAATATTCGACACTACTTCTGAAACACTCTGTATATCATTGTTTACCGTATAGGTTAGGAAATGTTTCGTTTCAGTGTTTTAAAACTGGAATAGATTTAACTAGGAAAGTTTCATAATGTTCAATTCGTTTTATAAAATTCCATTTCGCAAAAGTTACTGTTTTGATTTCAGTATGAAACTGTGATGGTTAAATTATAACACGGTCGTAGATAAACTACTATTATTAAACTGTTTAAAGTATAATATTACTTTATAATCTCATAACACTTATACTATTTTGTTTAGTTGAACTTTTTTGTATTATCAGATTAATTTAATTTAGCGCTTGGCATTAATTATTCACTCAATTAATACACAATTTTTACAAAATAAAAGAAAAATCAAGTGCATTCCTCATTAGGCTGAGCCTGCGTGGAGGAATGGTTCGTCTTACAGTACGTCTTACATTAGAATGATAGATAATGAGTTTTAAACCATCAACAAAAATAGAAAGAGAGATATTATTTCTTTGCCATCGGACTCTACGGTCATCAGCAATGTCAATAAATAATATCTATCTAATGCCAATCAATCAATCAAACTCTTCATTCAACACATACAATTTATGTACATGAATGCGTCATCAATTGGCCAAGCGACAATGAAAATGATTCTGATTTGATGAAAAATTATGTATCAACGAATTTTAGTTTTAATGAACATAGTCTTTGTATTTGTTGTTTGTCTTCTGATAGGAACTCTTTTCTCTTCTACAGGCTTCTGCCCATAAGAGGAAATTCTTCATACAATCTATGTGTTTTTATTGCTTTAATGTATTTTATGAAGAAATAAAATTCAATTTCAATTTCGATTACACTTTATTGTGAGCTAGCTTATTTATGAGCTAGCTTATTTATGAGCTAGGTTCCAATCACACGTATGGAACAAGAAATAGGGATACTTTGAGTTTGATCAGGTTCAACTACACTAAAACGCAAAAAACTTTTCTATATACAGCTATAAAATTTTATAACTTTCTTCCTCTCGCTATCAAACAGTTAGAATCTGCCAGATTTAAAAGTAAATTGAAAGAAATATTAACAAATAACTGTATTTATGAAATAGAAGAATTCTTCCAGATCACTTTTTAATAACTGATGTTGAATATAAGGTGGTAATTTGAGCTTAAATAAATTGTAGGGGAGAGAAAAAGTATGTAAACATATTTATAATTACTGTTTGCTATGAATATTGTTTGTTGTATCTTATTCTTTATTTTGTTTCTGTTATATCCTGTCTTGACGTTGTAATGCATAATATGATGTTCTCATGTGCTACTACAATAAAGTTTTTATTTATTTATTGTGTTGTTGCTGTGTACGTTCAGGTGTGAACGACTGCGGCGACAACAGCGACGAAGAGGGGTGCGGTGGCGGCCTTTCGCCCCCCACCTTGCCGCCGCCCGGCCCCCCCACCACCACCCAGTCGCCGCCCGTCTGCCACCACCTGTCCGGCTTCCTGTGCGCCAAGGAGCAGGTGTGCGTTCCGCTGTCGTGGGTGTGCGACGGACAGCGCGACTGCGCCGACGGCGGCGACGAAGCGCACTGCGCCGACGTGGCCCGGTGCGCGGATAACAAGTTCCGCTGCCGGATGGACGGCGAGTGTATCTATTTGTCGCAGGTGAGATGCGGGAAATGATGATGATTATTATTATTATTATTATTATTGTCGATCATCCAGTGACCGCCTGTAGAAGGGGTATGCAGATTAAAATACTTTATTTCACTTCATGGTACAATACAAAAAAAGATTCGTCAAAAATTAAGTCATTATTAATTTAGTCATTTTTAGTCATCAATAAGTTATTATTTAGTCATTAATAAATCACAATCAGTTTTATTATTGCTCGTAATGTGCCGTGAATTCCGCTGTTGAATATGCGGAAATATTCAATAACTCTTCTTTCAGCTTTATTTTAAAATCCTTACCCGCAATTTCTTTGAGATATGTTGGCAGGACGTTGTATAGTCTTATACCAGCGCTTTTCACTCCTCGCTGATACATAGTTGTATGGTGAACATCGTCTCTCAAATTTTGCCTGTACCGAGTTTCATAATTGTGAAAAACCTCTCCCGTATTGAACTCGTTCTGATGCTTCTTTATAAAACAAATTGTCTCAAAAATATACAGACTAGGCATTGGAAGGATTTTTAATTCCTTAAAAATTGGCCGACAACTGGTTCGTCTTGTTTCTCCTGTCATTACTCTCATATTATCCTGTCATATTCATATTATCCTGCCTTTGAAATTGCAAACAAAACCTATGCACGGTTTATTCATTTAGAATTATTATTGAGGAGTAGCTCATAGACCTGATCAGCGTGCGGACAATAAGTTCAGGTGTCGCATGGACGGCGAGTGTATCTATTTGTCGCAGGTGAGATGCGGAAAATGGATATTGTCCTGCCTTTAAAAGTACAAACTAAAACTAATACACGGTTTATTCGTTTAGAATTATTATTGAGGAGTAGCTGATAGACCTGATCAGCGCGCTCTAGGTGAGAGAGAGTGAACAACCTGGGGGATTTTAACCATTGTGAGATAGGAACAAAACACGCCGACAACAAGTTCCGGTGTCGCATGGACGGCGAGTGTATCTATTTGTCACAGGTGAGATAAGGAAAATGAAAATTACAAACAAAAACCAATACTCGATTTATTCATTTAGAATTATTATTGAGGAGTAGCTCATAGACCTGATCAGCGTGCTCTAGTGAGAGAGAGTGAACAACCTGGGGGATTTTTAACATTGTGAGATAGGAACAAAACACGCCGACAACAAGTTCCGGTGCCGGATGGACGGCGAGTGTATCTATTTGTCGCAGGTGAGATGCGGGAAATGGAAATTGTCCTGCCTTTTAAACTACAAACAAAAACCAATGCGCGGTTTATTCGTTTAGAATTATTATTGAGGAGTAGCTCATAGACCTGATCAGCGCGCGGACAATAAGTTCAGGTGTCGCATGGACGGCCAGTGTATCTATTTGTCGCAGGTGAGATAAGGAAAATGAGACAATTATCCTGCCTTACAAGATTACAAACAAAATACGATACACGGTTTATTCGTTTAGAATTATTATTGAGGAGTAGCTCATAGACCTGATCAGCGCGCCGACAACAAGTTCAGGTGTCGCATGGACGGCGAGTGTATCTATTTGTCACAGGTGAGATGAGTAGAATGACAATTGTCCTGCCTTTAAAATTAAAAACAAAAACCAATACACGGTTTATTCATTTAGAATTATTATTGAGGAGTAGCTCATAGACCTGATCAGCGCGCGGTCAACAAGTTCCGGTGCCGGATGGACGGCGAGTGTATCTATTTGTCACAGGTGAGATAAGGAAAATGGAAATTGTCCTGCCTTTTAAATTACTAACAGAAACCAATACACGGTTTATTCATTTAGAATTATTATTGAGGAGTAGCTCATAGACCTGATCAGCGCGCGGACAATAAGTTCAGGTGTCGCATGGATGGCGAGTATATCTATTTGTCACAGGTGAGATGCGGAAAAAAGGAAATTGTCCTGTCTTTAAAATTGCAAACAAAACCAATACACGGTTTATTCATTTAGAATTATTATAGTCATAGCAATTTTCGATAGGAGATGCCAGTCAATCAATCAATCAAACTCTTCATTCAACACATACAATTTATGTACACGAATGCGTCATTGAACATATAAAAAAATATATAACATATAGGCAATGATTTATCTTTGTTTTTATTTCATAATTTTTTTTTCACAACAATAATACCATACAATTTCCATCAATACATTTTTTGGAAATAATACACATATAATAATAATAACAACAATAAATTACTCTTAATAATACCTGCATACATCAGCAAAGCTAGGCTTATGCGCTGATGTACATATTTATGTGTTTATAATATTGCTCAACGATAAATAATAATGCTCAACGATAAAATTAATAATATCTACATAAAAAGATTAATATGGAAAATACAAGAACTATATTACATTAAGCTACCAATCTTGAAATAGAAGTTATTTTTATAATCATTGTAATTGAATATGTTCGTTTTCTTTTTGTATTTTGACATAGCAGATATTTTTGTTACATGATATTATGTATATGAATGATAGTTTTCAACATTTATATTTATCAGTGCTTGGTAATGATCAGGAAAAATCTAGATTCATACACCTTAGCAAATGAGATCCATGACCATGCAACAAGAAGAAATCAAGACATTTTGCAGCCTAGGGTCAGATTAGAGTGAACAAGTAGAAGCTTTCCCATATCAGGAATAAGGTTTTTTAATATGTTACCTGATGAAATCAGAAGTTTGTCCCTGATAGATTTTAAAAGGAAGATGAAGTCATGGCTCATTAGTAACCCATTCTATTCTATTAATGAAGATTACAACCTTCTATGATTGCCAGTTTGCATGACCTATCTTCAACTTATTGCTAGTCCTAATTTTGAAAATAATATTGTTGAGTTTGCCAAATTGTTGTTAGGTTTATTCCTGCATGTTGTTAAGTTTACTCCTACATCTTCAACGTATTACTAGTCCTCATTTAAAAATATTGTTGAGTTTGCCAAATTGTTTTTAAGTTTACTCCTGCATGTAATGATATAACTTGAATATTCTATTACTATAAGTACTAACTGCATCTGTGATGATTATTTTATATGTTCTATATTAGTATATTATTATATTTATTTGCTTATTTGTTAAAGCAAATGTATTTGAATGTATTAGTGCTTATGTTTTGTTGAAAGATGAATTTTGTAATATGACAATGCCTAATGTACTGCATGTATCTATTGGCGGAAATAAACCATTGAACATCATTGGATAGTGCAAATAAAGGATTTTGATTTTTTGGTCACAATTCAATTCAAAATCGTTTATTCTGATCGTAAAACAAACAAAAAGATATATACAACAATGTCAACTATGAAACAGTCACTTTTATTACATCTATATTCTAATTTCTGTAGAATTTATTAAAACTGAACTCTTGTACAATTGTTTTGCGGTCATAATTGATTGTAGGTGTGCGACGGAGTGGTGAACTGCGCCGACCACTCGGACGAGGCGATGTGCGGGGGCGGGGGCGGGGGCGGCGCGGTGACGTCACCACCGACCATTGCCGCCCCCAGCTGCGCGCTGGGCATGTTCGCGTGCGACGAGAGCAGCTGCCTGCCGCTGGCCAACCTCTGCAACGGACACACCGACTGCTACGACGGCAGCGACGAAGCCAACTGTGAGAATACCACCCGGATCTATCAGGTGAGCCAGGGCGTACGCCATAAAGTAAGGCTAGGCGTACACCGGTTGGTCAAGACAAGACAAGACGAGATTTGTCACAGTACTTCACATAGTTGCCTAAGAAGCAACACACACACCGATTAGCCATTGCATCGGTGTGTGCTGCTTCTAAGCAACTAATCTCGTCTTGTCTTGGCTTGACTAACCGGTGTACGCCTAGCCTAATGGTCTAATTATCAAATCAAATCATCTTTCAATCAACCAATCAATTTGTTTGACATACAAAAAAGAACAATTTAAAATTAAAATGGAATACATAACGTTATAAATGTTATAATAAATGAAAAGTATGAAATAAAACAATAAACATGTACTTATCATTATTATGAATAACAATATGGCACCATCTTTATTCCATAACATTACTGTACAATACAATAATGATATATCAATTCCACATAATCAAACTTGAATTATTTACATACACTGAAACTATTTTCTTCTATGTACTAACTTGAAAAAAAAAATAGAATACAAAAACAGTTACAGTGCATAGGAATTTAGGAATTTAAATAGTTAAGGTGGGTTTTCGTTACTGCGACAAAGTGCCGCAGCGGAGCCCGATCCAGCGTTGCCAGATGCAATTGATGAAAAATTCTAACTATTTTATTCGATCAATTGCATCTGGCAACGCTGGATCGGGCTCCGCTGCGGCACTTTGTCGCAGTAACGAAAACCCACCTTGAATGGAAGAGCTTACATGGGCAAAAATTGCCTGTGCGTAAGCTCGAGTTGAATTGTAAATTAAATATAACATTAGAGAGATTTGAAGGATTTTGAATAAAGTAATGAAACAAACAGAAGAAAAAAAAGAAGAAAAATAATAATGATTAATCTTATCGATTTATCAGACCGCTTTATTGATCGAAGACAAAGTAATTTAAGCTGAGTAACTACAGCTGTATATAATATTTATATCATTTTTCAATAATACCTAGCATATTTATATTATATTTTTTCTTACGGTGTGGTCCGTAGCCGAGGTTACTGGATCGAATCGAATTTATTAATATTCAAATTTCTATATTATACATATGTATATGTAAAGAATATATTATACATGTTCTTTATGGATATCATCTGTATGCTGAGAGACCTAGTAACCTAGCAAGAAACTAGAGCGAATTGTTTATCTGAAGTTTGTTGAAAGCAATAGTTTTGAAAAAGATTGTGAAGGTGATAGACACGAAATTTTCGACTTCGAATGTTGTTTTATAATGAATCAATAAAATGTGTTGCTCTATACAAATTTATCCACA